>OY992884.1:85762668-86132668 GCA_963921405.1 Cepaea hortensis | reverse complement strand
TCCCCTTATCTATCCTCTTCTAACAATTACGAGTGTTGTTCTCGTGTCTTAAATTACCCTTACGTTTGGTAGGCGGCTGATGCAATTCGATCATTGTAGAATATTCTAGTTTCTAAATGCCCTTCTTGAACCTGTCATATTTTTTGTGACATGATTGATAGGGGGATGTCGAGACTCACATTCACATGTCTTTTTCACGTGCTGATTTGTTTATTTCTACCGACCAAACGTAATAAACTTAGTTGCCCTTTTGTACTCTTCTACTCATTGCGCGTTTGTTATTTGTGCTTCCACCTGACCCGAAAGCACTAGCCTGTTGACTTAGGGAACAATGGGCCATGCTGACCTAGTTACGGTAATCCCGGGTACTCGGTCGCCTCTGTGACAGTGTTATCACCTATACAAACAACCGAACACGCCGTGTCTCACGTTTCTAATAAATAGTACTAAATATACTAGTACTAAATATTTAAATTTCAAATCCCGAAACAACTAAATAAATCAATTTGATTATTGCTCACTGGATTTTAGGAGGCCTGGTGTTCCTTGCCAGTGAGAAGTCCTGATCGTTCGGGTCCACATCGATTGACGGACGTCAGTCGCGGCGATTGGGCAATCTTGAGCATAGCCTACGATGGGTGACGGTGTAGTATTCTGTTATGATAATTGGCTGTGTCCAGGTGTGTGCCGCGTCACACACCCGCTTCACACGCGTGAACCGGGGCTTGTTTCTGGATCCGGTCAGGGATATGCACTACTGACGAGCTCAAACGAGAGCGAAACTCGAGTATAGTGCTTCCATATTGACGTGGATAGGCCTTAGGTTCATACTAGAATACGATCAGCGTTGCAAGTGGTGGGTTGTGCTCAATATTTAAATTTCAAATCCCGAAACAACTAAATAAATCAAATAGTACTAACATAAACATCCGACCAAGCCATGTCTCACGTTTCTAATAGATTAATAACAACATAAACACCGGAACACGCATGTCTCACGTTTCTGATAGATTTTTTTTAATGGCGCATATTCCTTACAGGGGCGTTGCAGTGAACACCAGCATCTTTCAGCTGCTGTTGATGTACTACGCAAGATTACGCTCAGTAGTTTGCCATTGTTTCTGAGCGACCGGCTCGCATACCCCCCGTAAGAAACCATAGCAGCGCGATCCGCTTACCGAATCTCGCGCAGCTGCGTTACTCATGAGGATATGCGGGATTACGGAGAAAGACGTTAACGCCCTGAGCCAGTGAGACCGGCTCCAAATAGATCTCTAACAGATAATATCAACATAAATATGTCACGAAGCAGGAACCTGGTGTGGCCGGTCATGTGGTAGGGTGTCACCTGTCGTCCCTGGGGGGGGGGGGGGGGGGGGGGGGAGTGGAGTCAACAGGCACACTGTTTAAATTCCCTTTCTTTAGCTTGGGCTTCTGCCGGACATTTGTCTACACACCCCCTGTCTATCTCAGGTACACTATCTCTCTCTCTCTCTTCTTCTTCTTACAACTAAACAATACCCTTCTTCATATTCCTCCAGAACATACCCACACAAGACTGTATTTTAACACATGATAAAATAAAACATTTAATACAGAAAAGTGTCACGTGTGTGTATGTGTGTGTGTGTGTGTGTGTGTGTGTGTGTGTGTGTGTGTGTGTGCGTGCGTGTGCGCGCACTGTTTGTGTGTGGAAATATGTAGTAGTTTCTATGGTGTATGCGAGAGGAGATCAGTGAGCTTAGGATCGTTCATCATCGTGTTCGGCCATACCACATCACACCATAGTAAGTTCCAAACAGATCTCACCGAATGAGGCGTCTCTCAGGGCAATGGTTGACTTCTTGGAGTTAATCCTATATAGTCCTGGTGACTGGTCTCCACTACTGAATATGGTATACTAAAGTCCATAAGTTCAGAACCCCCGATGTATCTGTGTCTATAACGATCCCGGAACCTAGGAATCTCGGCACTTCTCTCACACGACTCCCCAAGAAACAAACTGATGATGTCTGTTCGAGTAAGTTCCGCCTGTATGTTTGTGCAAGTTTACTGAATAGGAAACCATTATGCCTTCTCTATATAATAATGTTATTGTCCTGAGAAACAATCACCATTATACCTTCTCCACCTAATAACGTCATAGTTCTGAGAAGTCATCACTGTTAATATGAATCAGCCTTTTCAGGACCTCAGTCACTGACAACCAGCATTTTTATGTTAAACTCTCCGGGCTTTGATGAGTCCATGATTGGTGGAACGGTGTCCCATTGCCGACACCATTTAACAGAACTTCACTCAGTGTAACTGCTATTTTCCTCCTCTCCCAGCTGTCCTTAATTTCTCCGGTACAGTAAAATTGCACTCAGTGTGACTGGGATTGTCCACACCTCTGAGTAATACTTCCTTTCTTATACACCATGGAATCTGTTTAAAAGAGAACTCTCGGTGAGAGAAAAACCCTATTCGAACCCACTATATGTGAGTGTAGGCCAAAGGCCCCACTCAGATATTTATCCTGGCTAACCTAGAACTACACTCTGGCATAAAGCAGAGTAGTTCGTCACATTTGGGTGGTAAGGAAAAGGAAAGACCAAAAGGAAAAGCACAGCTCCCCAGTAGACCTCCCTACCGGAATATCCTACCATTAACATTTCCTTTATTCCCCCCCCCCCCCCCAGCTATCCCAAATCTCACTGAATATCATCCCATTACATTGGTATTACCCTGCCGAGTGAAATGATATATCACTCTACCTCGTTTACGCTATGCATCAGCCCGCTGCGGCCGACACTCCCAGGCGAGGTTCCCACAACGCAACAACACTCCTGTTCGGAGTCGGAATTCACAATTAACCACGTGAACAAATGTCCGTAGTTTTCAAACCACATGAGACACGGTAAATCCTCTTCTCCATTAGAACTAGGAACAAACAAACACTCCCTTTATCTGGAGTTCATCCAATACACTCATCGCAAGTGTAGTTATTTTTCAAACAGTCAAAAATGATGCCCGAGTGACGTCATTGGCCTGGCGGCAACCAAGTCAAGGCGGCGCCTTTTGTTTTATCTTGAGATCCGGCAAAACAACATACCGACAAGTTGAACCTGTGATCCTGGGGAAATCTCAAAAGATCCCAGTTGTGTTTATCTGATGAAACCCCCTTCAACAAAGCGTTGGGCGGCCTAAAGACAATTGTCTCTGTCAATCTATCATCTGATCGTTAACTCAAGTGGTCCCGTGACATAGCGCCAGCACATGTTCCCCTTACTTCTCCGTTTTCGCGAGGCGACGAACCTCGGCGTCAACCCCTCGTCCGCCCTCGCTCATGATATAAGCGTAGCTCTCTGTCTCTAGTTCTGTGGTCAAGGATTTACCCACGCAATTCGTAATCTCGCGTACGAAACAGCTGTGGTCGATTTAGCAGCAGACAGCTTGGCTTTTGTGTTAATACAATGGTACGAGTGCCGGTCGTTCATAAAGCAATGGCAAACTACTGAACGTAAACATGTCATGAAATCACAAATAGCCCCAAAATTCTGTGTTTGACTGCGTAGTCTTGTAAAAGATATGCACCTAACTATCTCTGTCAACGACACAAAAGCACCCTGTCTAATATGTCCCACTATTCTGCCAATATGTGAATTTTACAAATGGCTATCGTTTATTCTGTGCTTTCACAGCGGTCTTCCAACCTGTTCTATTCATTCATTCATCATGTGCCATGCAGATAAACGTGGGCGGTCATGATTCGCCATCTCACTCGATCACCAGAGTCGTGGATCAGCTCAATGTTCTTGTCTCGACCATGCCACGTGGCCAAGCCATCCACGTATTTACTTCTCTGCCTTCCCATTGTTCTCTTCCCCTCGATCTTGCCAGTTGTCATCAAGTTCTCCAATTTATTTCTTCTCATAACATGCCCTACACAAATACCAGTGCTTTATTTGGTTGTTTCGGGATTTGAGGATTGAAGATTGAGCACAACCCACAACTTCCAACACTGATCATATTCCCGTACGAACCTAAGGCCTTGTCCACGTCGGAGTACGATTAGTGTCGCCAGTAGTGAGTTGTGCTCAATCTTTGAATACCAGTGTACCAAGTGGTGAGGCAAAGACGCATGCACTGGTTATTGCATGCATTGAGAAAACCCGAGTACAGATAGACACTCTCTTGTCTGGAATCCAATGGGGAACTAAATAGTTGAAAGCCTAAAATACATAAGGAGAATTTAATTACAAATATACATTAATAATAGTGGTGTGAGGTGGGGAAGCTATTTGAGATAACAAGAGACACGATGGCTTGGTGTGGGTAGATTGAGGGCGTATGCCTGAATCATGAATAAAGTGCAGAAGAGGAAGAAGTTTGGTGTAGGAGAGCCTGGCATGTGATACCATGACATCTGGTCAGAGAATGCAGGTTGAGGCAGCCACTGCCGCGTTCCAGGGGTGGGGGAATCGTCGTTGGAGCTACTAAGTTCGTGCTTTGTGTGACGCTTTCAGCAGGCCGAGGTGCAGAAAGAGACCGGGTATTGTTGTCGGGGTGCCCCACCGGCTAGATGAAAGTATTATTCACTGGCGAGCAACCCCAAATAGTCAGAAACTGACTAGGGACAAAATATATATGGCTGAACTACAGATTAAGCCCATGAATATCCAACGTACAGCTCCAAGTGGCTCGTTACAAAATGAAATGAACTGTGCTGAATATTCGCCAAGGAATGGGAAAGAGAAGGTTAGCTAAGATAGATGTTTAAGTCTAAATATATGAGTATAGACGACTATCTCAGTACAGGTTTTTCTCCCTGACTGCTCCCTTCCTTGGTGTATAAGTGAACCCCCACCAATGTACACAACAACACGTATGCACAATTGGAAAAAAATATAATGACAGAACTATGAGTTACAATACTACAACATTTATTTACTAATCATAAAAATAGACATATGATGGTTTGTATGATGATGATGATGAAATCATATAACATATTGTTATTGATGACAAACATTACGTAACTTATTCTTTACTTGAACTATCTGGATGTGTGGTCCAGATCCCCACTCTCCAGTAGACAGAAAAAGAGGGACAGCTTGCCGGTATTCTGACTCCCAGTCCTAGCTCTACCTAGTCTTCACTCGTTCTTGAGATCTGTAACATAGGTGCTCCTTGTGAGAGCTTGAAAGAAAGTCGAGAATGTGTTATATCTAATTCTACATCAGCGCAATCCTAATTAAAACATATCATAACACAAACATATACAATGACCAGTCTGGCCAAGTTTATCTTCCAGCTCTACTGCGTTCACCATTCTCCTTCTCCCTCCTACTGTCTTAGTCGGGGACGGGCTTTTCAATTGTCTCACACGCCTGTAATGATTACATTTCTGCCGCCCCATGTCCATGTCGCTAATACAGAAATTCTGTGTCGTACAGCCGCTCCGTCCAAAGTTGGTTTAGCAGCTCACAGGATCGGTAATGGTATTATACTAATGCTGGGTCATCCGGGCTTACAAGCCGTGACCAGTAGCTGTGCCAGGTTCCCATGCATTACCGTGAACGCACGCCCACAATACACTGAGAAAGTTTAGCACCATATACCCTATACCAATTGTGGGTAATGTCTGTACCATTATACCTCTGCTTCCAACACAATCGTTGGCCAATGTGCCAATGCGCAGACAATAGCATAACACTTCATATTGGTAGGTTTGCATATGACAAATCAATATATCAAACATCCAATACACATAAACATATTGATTAAACTAGACATATTATGATACTTTAACATCATAGCATAATGCACTAGTTAGTTTGTATGTATACGAAATGAGACGTATATACACAAAAAGAATATGTACGAGGCATATTCCTAGCATCGTATATTCATATGAAATTACACATACATACATCCAACATATCCGTAAACATTATATTACTTCAAGATGGACATCTAATGCTACTCAACATAATAGCATCAGGCATTATTAATGAGTACTAATATTGTATAGCTACAAAATGAGATATACAACAAGTCTAATTGAAGTGACCACACAGACCAGCCATATTTGCTGAGCTGCCCGGTTTAATCACCACTTAGTTACTGCTGTTGTAAGAATTAAATAAATAGTCAGTTGACTATATTCTGTACAACAAATGCACACACCAAAACGAGACTAGTCTAGTTTAGAAAGAAATGGCAAGCATCTGCTACGACACCTCAAGTATATCTAGACAAGATCTGCCTTCCATAAGTTTCTACTTCTCAGAAGAGTAATACATGAAGCACAATGATATTGAACACAGAACTTAGAAAGAACACTCAAGTAACCTACGACAATGATAGTTCTTGCGATAACCTAGATCAGATATAGACTGACTAGTTCATATGTCTAAAAGACTGTTGCATAGTTACTAAGAAATCCTTCCTAGAAGCCAACATAATAATCATACATATGACTGAAAACATTGAGCTGGCTGCCTACCTGTTCTGAAGTCAGACTTAATCTAAAGGGAAAAGGTCTATCGTGGGTTTTTATACCTAGCCTAGCAGTAGACACTTATCTCCCAGGAATTCCATTCATAAATTCTTCTTATCTCCCCCTGACGTTAATTGCAATTATCTCCAAGTCTGTCCAGTCATAAAAAATTCTTTCTGCATGCACACTAGCCTTCACACCTGTGGGTCTGACCATTATTAGCCCCCTGAGTCTTATCAGTGATTTCACACCTTGCACCTCTAGTATTCCTGCTTCAGTTTCAATAGCCAACATTTACTTTGTGTGGCCAGTCTGAGTGGATGGGGCTTGTTTACAGCCCTGGGGCTATTATCTTCCCCTGTGTCAATGTTGTTCACACCTGGGCGATTTCCTACCTCTGCTTATCAGGTGTCATGCCTGGTCGGTTTTAATTACATTGTCCATTTTACTTGCCATCTGCAAGCTTACATCATGGCTAGAGGCTTTTTGTGAATAATCTTACCTCACGACTAGATAGCCATGGAGTAGCGTGATTAATTCATTCTTTCTCAATTTGGCCTCTCAAATTTGGAGATCGAGAAAAATATTCTGGGATGTTTAGGCGGCATTTCACGACAGGTATTATGGGATAAAACCCGGTGCAATGAAGTCTAACCTCTTGCCGTTTCAAGCGTCATACGTTGTTAATTCGTGGCCATGTTTTACAGTAATTTTTACTCGTAACGTGCTGTCAAAGCTCAGCTGTCCACATCTAATTTTCTTATCTATTTATAATTTTCTCGTTTCTTATTAATTTAAAATGTTCGCGTTTCTTATCAATTTACCGATTTTACGTTTCTTGAAGGACTGCCTCGTGTGTTTTACTGTCTGATCTTAGTATCCTTTGCATTTTCTCAGGAACCACATTTTTGCTTCTATTACACGCTTCTCGGCTTGTCTGTTTATTGTTCCAGTTTCACTTTCATGAGTTGAGTCAAGAACCGACATAACAGCACTCAGGACATTATAATGCGTGCTTCGTCCCCATCTGCAACAGCCAGCGTAGAGTCCCAACATTAATGGTACGTGTAGCAGTCTGATTATGTGTCCATCTGGCATTTCCTCGCAGTGTTGAATGTCGATTCTGGTTCACTCCCTGCAGCACCATTCTCTCTAGGCCATGAGGATCTATATATTCTGCACTATACGCATGTTTCCAAAGGGCCCCGACCACGTCTGCCTTATCACGCACCAATACCTCACTAAGTAGTGCAGACCAAGCCAATCTGTCCGTCTGCTCGTTTCCCGCCTTACCAGCATGTCCTGGGGAAACACATCCATCGGATGCTCTCTACTTTCATACATCATTACGTTCTGTCTCTCTACTTGCATACATCATTACGTGCTGTCTCTCAACTTTCATACATCATGACGTTCTGTCTTTCTACTTTCATACAACTTTACGTTCTGTCTCTCTACTTTCATACAACTTTACGTTCTGTCTCTCTACTCACATACACCATTACGTTCTGTCTCTCTACTCACATACAACATTACATTCTGTCTCTCTACTTTCATACATCATTATGTTCTGTCTCTCAACTTTCATACAACATTACGTTCTGTCTCTCTACTTTCATACATCATTATGTTCTGTCTCTTAACTTTCATACAACATTACGTTCTGTCTCTCAACTTTCATACAACATTACATTCTGTCTCTCTACTCTCATACATTGTGTTCTGTCTCTCAACTTTCATACATCATTATGTTCTGTCTTTCTACTTTCATACAACATTACGTTCTGTCTCTCTACTTTCATACAACATTACGTTCTGTCTCTCTACTCTCATACATTGCGTTCTGTCTCTTTACTTTCATACAACATTATGTTATGTCTCTCTATTTTCATACAATATTACCGTTCTGTCTCTAGCACTGTAAAACGCTAACACTCTACCACTGTAACACTCATTGTCTCAGTGCAAGTATCAGCTTCTTATAGGTGAGTATGTTTTCTTTACGAATGTCGCGAATTCCTTGGACTGCCAGAGTAACTAACTACGATTGTCTGAAAGAGGCAACTTAAACTAGAATATTAAACACAACAACAAAGAAGAGACACACAGCTTTTTTTGGTCATGTGATGAAAAGAGAGGCATTGTAGAAGATCGTGACGACTGGAAAGATCGAGGAGAAGAGAGGCAGAGACAGACCCAGAGAGCTGATTCTGGATGGACTGAGACGGTGGCATGGAGGAATATCACTAGCAGAGTCGATCTAGAACATCAAAGGCCGAAATATGCAGAGACATGATCGCCCACGCCAGCTGGCGGAGCACTTGATGATGATGATTCCATCTCGGAGAAATCTACTTGTGCAATGGCAATTCTTGTAACCTGTGCCAATCGCCATTGTTATCACAGTTCCTAGGCAGTTGAAAAGATTCAACTAGTTTTTGGTATTTACTTTGTATTTCTTTATTCATAGTGAATTCCAAGTTCCTTACAGGATATCGCAATTAACCCCAGCACTTTAGTTGTTTGCGCTTCACTTACCAATATTTTTTTACGTTTAATAGTAGTTTTCCACTGCTTTCTGAACGTCCAACGCTCATACCACCGAAATCAACGCAAGATGATCTGTTTCCACGTGGTCAGGAGCTAAGTTCAAACCCTCCATTCGGTATGCCAGACACGCTCCCTGCCTCTAAGCCACATCGCCGCCCTTTCTTGATAGCAATCACCATAATTTTTGTTTTGTTATAATGTAATTGTTATAATTAACCCTAGTCGCTCAACAATAACCGCATCCAGTAACTTTTGAAGACACTATCCATAACCTCCAATCAATACTGTATCATCTGCGTAACTTATAATTTGACATTATGTCCTCCAACGGCGACTCCTCTGGCCACTGTGTTGACGTCATAGCGGTACGTAGAAAACACTTTAGCTAGTGATTGGTTGACGGCCTTAGGATATTTTCTGAGCTGGTCTTGTGACCCCGGCAAGTGGTTCTGTACTACACCTTCATTAAACGGGCTTTCGGTATTATCCCTCTCATTTCTGCTTACCGTTTTGGACCAGGTCCAGTTTTATATTTCTAATTACGGGAAGGTAACTGAAATGTTACAACATTCGCGTCTGCATCACGCACACCTGGTTTATTCCATGGTCTGGAGTGTATGGATTTTTTTTTTGTTTTTTGTGTACGTAAAATATAAGAGAGTCTCAGTGATAACGCCGTCTGCCTGGCTCTTCGAATGTCGTTGGTTCGATTCCGATCTACGTCATTTGCTTAAAGAGTGCAGTTTTCTCGGAGATTACTGGAGATGGTGGCCGGAGCTACGGAGTTCGTGCTTTGTGTGACGCTTCCGGCAGACCTCCCTGCAGAAATAGACCGAGTCACGTGGGACAAAACCTGGTCCTAAGAAGTCGATCCTCTCGACTTTTAAACTCCCCTTTCTTTGTAAAATAAGACAAGGCTGGTATACTTCCTTCCGATCCTATGGTAGTGTAGAAGAAGAAGAAGAAGAAGAAGAAGAAGAAGAAGAAGAAGAAGAAGAAGAAGAAGAAGAAGAAGAAGAAGAAGAAGAAGAAGAAGAAGAAGAAGAAGAAGAAGAATGAGGAGAAGGAGGAGACGTAGAAGATGGAGACAAGGGTGAAGAAGAAGGAGGAGAAGAGAACGAGAAGGAGGGAGAGAATAATGAGAATGGGGGTAAAAGAATGAGAAGAAGTAGGAGGAGGAGGAGAATTATAATGGGGAGAGGAGAAGAAGAAGGAGAAGTAGAAAATGGTGGTGATGGAGGAGGAAGAGGTGAAAGAACAAGTGAAGAACAAGGAAAACAATATTGATTGATTGATTGATTGATTGATTTAGGAACTGACATCACAGCATTCGGAGCATTCCCATAAGCGCTCCGTCCCCATCCTCAGAAGTCAGCGAAGAGTTCTAACACCAATAGTCAAAGAGAAAATAAAAGATGAGGAAACAACGCCGAGAAGTAGGAAGAATAAGAAGCAACAACACCATATACATTTGAACATTTTGGAGACTCGAAGTTACTTTACCTATCGCCTTGTTGAAATTATCTAGTACACTCAGACGACCATCTACCAACAAAATAAATATATTCACTTGCCTAGTTGTATCTCACTCACAAGTCGCCTCGCGTTCTTACTGTACTTTTATGTTCTCCCTTTATAGACGATTTTCTACTGCCAGGAGTATTCGGTAATCGGTGTTTTACTGCGTGAGTAATTGTGAGATCTTGCTTGTGACATTTACATTATGACATGGTATCGGTAATTCAAGTCTGATTCTGGATCGATACTGCGTTAGAAGCGAAAGTGGGAACGGTCAGATAAGGGCAGGATTAGGAGGCAGAACGCCGAGTGCTAGAACTTTAATTGCGTTACCGAAAAAGTGTCTGCATACTTAGTCTGTGGAAATTTAAAAGCGTTTTCGTTTCTTGTGACCTTAAACGAAACAGGAAGATTGAAGAATAAAAATGATGTCGTTGTTTTCTTAAGGTGAAAAGGACATCTCTGTGGTTTGTGCTCAGTTTCTGGTGGTAGATGTTGGTGTGTAAGTTTGATCACGTGGTGTGCCGTGGGGTGGTTGTTTAACCCGCCGCTTTTAAATAAGAATGAAGGAGGGGGAATGAAAAGTAAATAAGGAACAGGATAGAGGAATGTTGGAAGTATGAGATAAGATAAATACAAGAAGGAGGATGAAGGAATAAGAGGAAGGGAGAAAAGGAAAGATGAAGGAGGAGGGAAAAGACGGGAGAAGGAAGAAGAATAAAAAAAAAGAGAGGAAGAAGAAGAAGGAAGGCAGAAGAAGGGAGAGAGAAAGAGTGTGAAGAAGAAAGAAGAGGTAGATGGACGAAAAAGGGATCAGAAGACGGAAGAACAAGGGAGAAGAAGAAACGAGAGAAGGAAGAAAGTGTAGAAGAAGGAAGAAGAAGAAAGTATAAGAACGGGGTAGGACCAGCATCTGCAAGAGCAGAATATGAACACCTTCAATTTGGTGGTATCTCCCCTGAAGGTAACCCGGTGGGGTTTCGGTTCCTCTCTTCCCTCTTCCTCCCATCCGTGCCCCCCCCCCCCCCCCCCCCACCTAAACGCCTCTGCCAGAATTTGTCTTTGCGAAAAAAGCACTAGGAAAGCAGACCTTATATACCGTACCGGGTCTGGTTTCCAAAACGGTTGTGTCACATTACGCGCCTATTTCAGCTGATACAATGCCGATAATGTCCTTGTGCAGAGCCATTACCCTCTTTGGACAACAAAGAACTTCAAATCAATAACCGAATCGTGGATAATATCATAGGCTCCATGTAGCATATGGATACAACAACACAGACTATATATATAGCACATGGATATAACATCATAAGCTCTATACAGCATATAGACACAACGGAATACACTGCATGCACCATACGGACACAACAGCATAGATTATATAGCACACATATACAACAGTATAAGCTTTATATAGCACATGGATACTGTCATGTCGTAGATTGTTTAAAGTATAATAAATTCTGTGGGTCTGGTGTATATGTCCATGAATGGTGACTGTAAACTATTATTTAGTTAGCATCTATTCTTATATGTATGCATGTGCAATTAACTTAACTAATATAATTTTACGACATGACAGACACAACGTTGTTGGCTCAGTATAGCACATGCTTACAACAGTTAATGATTCAAAACAATGTTTTCCCGTAGTGAATTTGAATTATGAAGACACAAACAATAGATTGCACGATTTGTTGTCTGGCATATTTCACTGCATCTCGTAAGGTATATATTGCAGAAACCGCACAACATAAAATAAAGTAATTAGATAAATCCTTCAAGTTAAAATTTATACATATTCGCACAGTAATTTCAATTGTCTACCACGGTAATTTTAAACTAACTATCATGTCTTCTGTTTACACAAAACTGGCTTATGCAGATTAATCATGATGGCTTCTGCGACCTTTAACAAGCGACTATTTTGTGTGTTAAACAACACACGAAAATCATTGTCCCTATCAATGATTTGACCGGTTTCCAAAACATTCCGTCCAAATACTTCATCTTAATGCTAGCTTGCTTGCGTTCGCTGGCTGTGAGCTCCAGCGGGAAGTCCTGTATGTCGGATGAAGACATCATGTTGTCCAACATCAGTGCGATGTCATACCGGACTGAGGTTTGCGTGTGTGTCCGTTGTCCCATGTCTGGCTTATTGGTGTGCAGACTGGTGGTTCCTCGCCGTGCAAGCGACTTCGGAAGAATCAGCGATCCTACTACGTTAGCTAGGACCCCGAAGGGACCTGTTGCCCAGGACGCACGACTAGGACGTGTTAGTAGGCCTTGGCCAGTATAAAACCTGGCCCTGGTGCCTTGGAAACACCCCTGTGTCCCTTTTATGATACTAATATGTGTACACTTCAGCTGGAAAGATTTATGTAATTTTTTTAAAATTTTATATTGTGTGATTTCTGCAGTTTATGATTCCGCAGCCCACGCTATTATAGCAACTACTCGATTTCTCCTAAAACGGTTATTCCGTATCCCGGCCATTTGTAATGTTCATAAGTCCATCCGGTGTCACAGTAATGGCGGCTTGATTTCCTGCCGGTTAGGCACAACAAGAAACGTTCATTCTGTCGACTATAAACATTGTTGTGTACGTGCCAGGATCTTTGGAGAATGGCTACTCACAACAGGCGTGGCCACTGAACTGGCAGCATGAACAGTCTGGGACATGGCAACGTGACATAGGTCACTTCTTTCTTTCTTTCTTTCTTTCTTCGTTGAAATATTAATTGTTTATATTTGATGTATGTTTACAGCATTAATGTCACATTATTTTGTAGTTTTTGATTTCAATGTATATGTAACGCTCAAGATAGATAACTAGTTTGCTAAAGATGATTGACTAGATGGGCTGAATATAAGAAGCGCCTGCGTGCCCAATTTTACCTTTTGAAAATGTTCGTTCTTTCATTCGTTCGTTCGTTCGTCTTCGTCTTCGTCTTCGCTCGATTCTTCTCTGCCATTTGCTATTGAATTATTTCAATGTTGCTTACATTTTTACGAGTTGATAAGCTGCTACAACTTTTCTCACACATCTTTCTCTCTCTTATTTCCCACACATCTTTCTCTCTCTTATTTCGCCTATCTTGCCTCGTCCCCCCCCCCCTCCTACACCCACATATGGCTAATGTTGTCATTTCATCTCTTCTGTTAAATTTAGTTCCATATCCCTTAAGAACATCGCAATCAACCCCAGCATGTTTTGGCTGTTTGTGGTTTCTTGGCAAGTTTACTGGTGATCGAATGAAATGGCGAGTCATGACCGCCCACGCTTTCCAGCATGGCACATGACTGATTGATTGATTGATTGAGTTTGTCATTGCTTTCTGAACGATTGACTATCATACCATTATATGAAAATCAGCGCGTGGTGCTCTGCTTCCAAATCGTCCGTAGTTGTGTTTTCAGCGTGGTATGGTAGATTAAGAATTGCGTTCGTAACCCCTTTGCCCCAGCGACGGCTTGTTCTGTTAATTCATTCATTCATTCATTCAGTAGCATGTCCTTTGCAGAACCTCGCTCCCATAACAACCTTCTGGAACACCTCTCGATCATAAGCAAGATGTCCCGCGTCCGATACACCCATCTGGAGATCATCCGCCACATCCTACACCCATCTTCTCTTTCGCCTTCCTCTTCCTCTCTTCCCAGGCATATACCATCCATTATTGTTCTCTCTAAACGTTCGTGACGTTTCAAGTGACCAAAATATTTCAATTTTCTTTGGTTCTGTTAATACACACCTTAAATGTCTTTTGACTTTTCCTTTTTTTTTAAATTTTGCTTTCGTTCGCTTTGAACTTAGGCATAGTCCATACACGTGCTACTACTCTAAGTGCACATGACTGATGTTTACATGTGGATTAGCTATCCCTGTTACCAGTGTCCCTAAGCCCTCCAGGCAAACCCACTACGACTTTTGAGGTACTTGTAATTTACTTTCTTAAGTCAAGGTCGAGCAGACAACATTTTAGTTCAACTGACCAGTGTAGCGGTTGAACCCGCTAATTCGGCATCAGCACACCGGCAGTTTAAGAACAAGTGATCTTAGCCATTCGGCCAAACTGACCTCCAACTTTTCCTGTGTGAACGCGAACAAAAGCCGGCTTTTAACAAACCCACTCCGGTTTTCCACCACGACCTACAATAGAACTCTAGCTAAACAAAACGTTACTTTGATTTAGAAACACAAAGGATGCACAGATGCCATCTTTGCTCTTAGACAAACTATTAGCCCACAAATGGAACCGACAAATCACGTCTCTTCTTTAATTGTTAATAATTACAACCCCGCATTACAATCCAATGTGTTTATTTGTTTGCTATTTGACCTCATCGGCATAATTCACCATCCGATAAGCTTGGGCGGTCATATTTCATCATCTCACACGATGACAAGAGTCGTGGATCAGCTCTGTGTTTTTGCCTGGATTATGCCATGTTGTCAAGCCACCGAGATGTTTACGTTTCTGCCTTCCCAATGCTTGGTTAATATTAATTCCTTAGACCTACTGTGCTATTTTAATAGATGGCATCTTTGTCGATATTCCATAGTCATGGGTTCAAGGAGATGACAGGGCTGGCTAATGAAGACAACTTTTTAAGAAGAGTCAGGGTTCGCATGTATCGAAGTACATTTGTTCCCATGGTACTATTTCAATGAATAGTTACGAATTATGCCCACAGTCCATAATTGTGGTTTCGGGTGGATGATAGACCTGGCTAATGAAGGCATCTGTTTTAGGGGTGTCGAGTTGGGCATGCGTCGAATTATACTTGTTCTTATGGTACTATATCAATGGCTACATGCCAGGTCTGTCCATATTCGATCATTTGAATTTGACTTCCGGTCCCCAACATAGCGATAGGCTGATCGTATTCCGGTATGAACCTAAGGCCTATCCACGTCAATGTGGAAGCACTAATTGACGTGGATAGGCCTTAGGTTCATACCGGAATACGATCAGCGTTGCCAGTAGTGGGTTGTGCTCAATATTTAAATCTCAAATCCCGAAACAACCAAATAATCAATAGCGATAGGCATTTGAACCGTTAAAGCCTCTGGACTGTTTATGCTTGTGGCTACGGTTTGCATTCGCATTTTCCTCATTTTGGACTGGTAGTGCATGGTTCCGTCGCCCTGCTACTGAGTAAATGCGTGGCGCAACACTGTGAGCTGTGAGTTTCGTGTGGAATGCTTTTATATCTGTCCGCGGTTGTTTGTAGCGTGAATCTCATGTTCGGAATGATAGCGGACGGCCGTCGCTGAATTGACTGGTTTGCTTTTTCGGTTCACGGGTGCATTTTTCAGGAGACTCCTGGGAGTCATCGCTCGAGCTACGGAGTTCGTGATTTTTTGCGGCGCTTTCGGCGGGTTGCCCTGCGGAAAGAGACAGAGCCATATGGGATAAAACCCGGGCCAATGAAGTCTTTCTGGTGACTGCCGATTCCATCGACGATGAACTGTATTTTTCGTGGAGGACATTTGTATTGGCATTCTGGCGGTGGCATTATGCACAGTGTACTTGCTCGGGATGTTTGTTGGTTTGCTGAGAGTCCTGTCTGTTACACTTTTCACATTGGGCAGGGAGGAGCATTCTGTTTGATATTCACTGGCACAGGAACTGAGTATAATGATGACAACCCGTTGCCGTGAAGTTGGAACTCCGACTAACTAACTGAGTGGCACCTTGCAGTCTTGACAGACCAAAGTATGTGAGTTGGAATGTGGCCAATATTCCATCACAATGCCTGGGCAGAGCTTCAGAGAAACATGTGGTGCCCAAAAGACATGTTCCCTCTCTCGGCCTAGTCTTGTGTTTTCCAGAGGAATGAGTAACCAATACGTCTGGCACAAGGTAGGCTGCAGACGCTGGCGGGTCAGCGTCAAAACCTCTGAGACCTCGCCACCACGAGCAGGTGGCGAGTGATGGCCAGACCCTGGAACCCAAGGGACCCGGCTTAGTGGCGTTCAGCCAAGTCCCACAGGTGAGGGCCTCGTACGTGTCTGGACCATAAGGACGAGTACTTGTGTCAATCACAAGTATCCGGACCTGTGTAAAGCGTGCACTATCGTCACACTCCCCGCTTGACTTTAGCGGATTCCGCAACCAGCATCTATTCGACAATTGCGGGTTCGAGTGGATCATAGACCTGGCTAATGAACACGCCTGTTTTTTTTATTTGTTTTTTGTCAGCGGTGTTCAGTTGGTCACGCGTTGAAGTTAACTTATTTCTATGTTGCTATTTCAATGGCTAGTTTTGAATTCTGTCCATATTCCATAATTGTTGGTTTAGGTAGACCTTACTATTGATAGTACCATCTGTAGGGCTGGTTTATTTTGCCGTGGGTGAAAGTACACTTGTTCTTCCAGCAAGGCCTCGTCGTCATTTGGAGGTTACAGGTTTGAATCCGGGTAAAGTAACTATAGCTTTCAATTGTTATGTTGTCTATTGTCTTCTCTGATCTCTACTTCTGTATTATACTTCTATCAGTGCCAATTAATGCAAGCGAATTTCTTTACTACTCTGTCTCAATGACCTCAGGGGTTCCAAACCAAATGATATTTCTGTATATTTGAAATTATTACGTGTATCGGTCACTGCCCTGTTAATAATTTTTCTGGCTTAGGTTGGTTCGTTTGTTCTCACCTTTATGTTTCATTTATTTTCAGTTGCTGATTGACCCTATGTATGGCGCATTGAGAAAAGAGACATAAAGGAAGCCAGCGTGAGACAATTCATGACAGTCTTGTGTCCATGCCATCGGAGATCGCAGTTTTTGGAGAGGGATGATCGCCCACGTCCGCCGGCAAGTCACTGGATGATGATGATGGTATGGCGCTAAAGGCTATCCTGACAGTTTAGCACCCAAGGCGAACATATAAGTTGCTGTTTGGTGCTCACGGTGACCACAGCATCTGCTGTTTTGTGGCCACGCCGACCTTTGCAGATGTGTTTGGCATCAAAGGCGACAGTAGCAGTTGTTTTTTGGCATCCAAGGCGACAGTGGCAGTTGCTGTTTGGCATCCAAGGCGACAGTGGCAGTTGCTGTTTGGCATCAAAGGCGACAGTAGCAGTTGCTGTTTGGCATCCAAGGCGACAGTGGCAGTTGCTGTTTGGCATCAAAGGCGACAGTAGCAGTTGCTGTTTGGCATCCAAGGCGACAGTGGCAGTTGCTGTTTGGCATCCAAGGCGACAGTGGCAGTTGCTGTTTGGCATCCAAGGCGACAGTGGCAGTTGCTGTTTGGCATCCAATGCGACAGTGGCAGTTGCTGTTTGGCATCCAAGGCGACAGTGGCAGTTGCTGTTTGGCATCCAAGGCGACAGTGGCATTTGCTGTTAGGCATCCAAGGCGACAGTGGCAGTTGCTGTTTGGCATCCAAGCCGACAGTAGCAGTTCTGTTTTGCGACCTGAGGGAACATATCAGCTGTATTTGGGATTGTGTTATCTATAGCTATAAATCAGTCAGTCTATTATCATGTATAACTTACCCGTCTTGTCACAATCATATTTATTAAACTAAAAGAGGCATCGTCTTGTCACCATCAAATGTGGTATGTGACTTACCAGGCGTCGTCTTGTCACAATCAAACGTTATATGTAACCTACGATGCATCATCATGTCACAATCAAAGGACACCTGAGAAATACCAACCATCACTTTGTCACATTCATGAGTTAAGTGTGACTTACCAGGCAACTCGTTGTCACAATCAAAGATGAGTGCAAAAACACGTTATCAATTTCTGCCATGCAGACATCGTTATCGCCACCACCACCATCTTCATCGTCAAGTGCATTGATATCTGGCCTGGACGATGATACCTCTTCACAACTCCCATTATCTAGCTCTGTATACTAAAGCATGTGTTAACATCCTTTCATATCAAACACAGACTATATAATCTTCAGTCAAGTAGGAGTCTGTAATGCAAAGCACGTGGCTAATTATCCATTAAGCAATCCAGCAGTCATCTGTGAACAGCTTCACATTAAAAGCAGTCATTTGTGAACAGTAATCATATATCAAACACGTGACATCAACGGCAGTTATCTATGAACAACCTTACATGAACAGCAGTGATCTGTGAACAATCTTTCGTATGAACAAACATACATAAAAATCAGTCATCAGTCAACAGTCTTACATGAACAGCAGTTATCTGTGAACAATCTTCTGTATGAACAAACTTACTTGACCACCAGTCATCAGTCAACAGCCTTACATGAACAGCAGTCATCTGTGAACACATTACATGAACAACAGTCATCTGTGAACAGCAGTCATCTGTCAACAACCTTAGTTGAACAACGGTCATCTACAAACAATCCTACATGAATACCAATCATCTATAAACAATCCTACATGAATACCAATCATCTATAAACAATCCTACATGAACACCAGTCATCTATAAACAATCCTACATGAACAGCAGCCATCTGTGAACAATCTCCCGTCAGATATCAGTCACCAGTGAGTACTCTGCCAACATACAGCAGTAATCTGTGAGTAACCTCCCATCTTGTATAAATCATCTGTGAATAATTTCCCACCAGTCAGCAGTAATATATGCGCAATCTCACATCATACAGCAGCCATCTATAAGTCATCTTATATATAAATTAGGATGTGCGTATGTATCTCTGTATGTATTTATGTATCTCTGTCCGTATGTCCTTTATTTGTTCGCGAACGGCCCATCCGATTGAGATGAAATTTTCTACACGCCTTCCTTTCATTCCAGAGATGCCAACTGTAATATTTTTTTAGTGTGAAATCGCCTGCTTACGCAGTATTATTTCATTTTTCATTTTTCATTGTAATTTCATATATCTCAGGGGACCTAACTCTATAAAAGTTATTTCAAGGGGCATAACTTTTCTGTATAACTTATAGTCATATTGTGGCATCGTTTTCAAAGATTTATAAACTCTTTGTCCATAGTTATGTACCGGCATATGAGTTATAATAAATAATGATACAATCTGTAAGGTATTTTCAAAGTTTTCATAAAAATAATGCACAATGCATAACATTGTAACTCATCTTTTTTTGCTTAAGAAGTTACTGTAGTCATGCAGGTGATTAGAAAGCGTTTTCATTAAAAATAATGGATGGTGTGTGGAAGGGCATTTTTTTAAGTTACTTTTTTTTATTGTATGAATTTAATGAGACGCTACCCGCCAGGAGCTGGGCGAAGTCACGCCGGGTCAGATAGATAGACAGACCCACCTTTTCGCTGCAGTTGTCTACTCCTCCTTTTCCTTCTTCTGCTGATGCTGCTGCCGCCGCTCCATTTACCCAAGTTAATTGTTGGGGGAAGATGTAAAGATCTTTCAAGTGCTCTTTCTAATGCTTTTTGTAAGTTGGTCTTCGTTTATCTAAGGTTGTTCTAACTGCAACCAATAAATGATTAGACAGACAGGCAGACAGACAGACAGAGAGGGACGGACGGACAGACAGACAGACAGACAGACAGTCGGTAACGGGAACGGGAACTTATATGACTACTTATATGAATTAAATGAGATGCTCCCCACCAAGGACTGGGCGATGCCGGGTCAGACAGACAGACAGACAGACAGACAGACAGACAGTCGGTAACGGGAACGTGAGCTTATATGACTACTTATATGAATTAAATGAGATGCTCCCCACCAAGGACTGGGCGAAGCCGGGCCGAGTCAGCTAGTTTCCTATAAAACATGAATCATCTGTGTATAATTTCTCGCCGATCTATGAGTAATTTCCCAGTTAACATGAGTCTTCAGTGTATAATTTCCCTTTGACATCCAACATGGCTTGTGTTAGGCAGCAGTCAGTTGTGAGTAACGTCCCATCAAACATGATTCTTATGTGTGTAATTTCACGCTGACATCAAAAATAAGTCGTCATTGTATAATTTCCCGCTGACACCGATTAGACAGCAATCGTCTGAGTATAATCTCGGAATAATCACCCATCAAACATCATTGATCTGTGAATAATCTGCTATCGCATCTGCCGTCAAATAGCAGCCAGCACTTTTGATCACCCCGCAGTAATCTGGCAACAAATGTTTGCGTGAAACACCGGTGCTGTGTGAGCAAAATATTGTAGGACTCGGCCAAGTATTGCTAATAAATTGCCAAATATCGCCGCCTTTATGTAAGGATAACAATAAAGGGCCCTTTTGCAAGCCTTTAGCCGTATCAGGCAAATGTCTTTATCATCATGTGCCATGCCGATAAACATGTGCGATCATGTTTCGCCATATCACGCGATCACCAGAGTCGTGGAACTGCTCTGGCAAGTGTGCTAGCCACATATGCTTTTTAAAGACCAGTTGGCGCTCGAGGGGCGATGTGATGTGGTCACGACACAGACCAGTCGGCGCTATAGGGGTGATGTGATGTGGTCACGGCACAGACCAGTCGGCGCTCGAGGAGTGATGTGATGTGGTCACGGCACAGACCAGTCGGCGCTCGAGGAGTGATGTGATGTGGTCACGGCACAGACCTGTCGGCGCTCGAGGAGTGATGTGATGTGGTCACGGCACTGACCAACTGGCGCTAGAGGAGTGATGTGATGTGGTCACGGCACAGACCTGTCGGGGCTCAAGGACTGATGTGATGTGGTCACGGCACAGACCTGTCGGGGCTCAAGGACTGATGTGATGTGGTCACGGCACAGACCAGTGGGCGCTATAGGGGTGATGTGATGTGGTCACGGCACAGACCTGTCGGGGCTCAAGGACTGATGTGATGTGGTCACGGCACAGACCTGTCGGGGCTCGAGGACTGATGTGATGTGGTCACGGCACAGACCAGTGGGCGCTATAGGGGTGATGTGATGTGGTCACGGCACAGACCTGTCGGGGCTCGAGGACTGATGTGATGTGGTCACGGCACAGACCAGTGGGCGCTAGAGGAGTGATGTGATGTGGTCACGGCACAGACCAGTTGGCGCTATAGGGGTGATGTGATGTGGTCACGGCACAGACCAGTTGGCGCTATAGGGGTGATGTGATGTGGTCACGGCACAGACGAGTGGGCGCTAGCGGAGTGATGTGATGTGGTCACGGCACTGACCAACTGGCGCTAGAGGAGTGATGTGATGTGGTCACGGCACTGACCAACTGGCGCTAGAGGAGTGATGTGATGTGGTCACGGCACAGACCTGTCGGGGCTCGAGGACTGATGTGATGTGGTCACGGCACAGACCTGTCGGGGCTCAAGGACTGATGTGATGTGGTCACGGCACAGACCTGTCGGGGCTCGAGGACTGATGTGATGTGGTCACGGCACAGACCAGTGGGCGCTAGAGGAGTGATGTGATGTGGTCACGGCACAGACCAGTGGGCGCTAGAGGAGTGATGTGATGTGGTCACGGCACAGACCAGTGGGCGCTAGAGGAGTGATGTGATGTGGTCACGGCACAGACCAGTGGGCGCTAGAGGAGTGATGTGATGTGGTCACGGCACAGACCAGTGGGCGCTAGAGGAGTGATGTGATGTGGTCACGGCACAGACCAGTGGGCGCTATAGGGGTGATGTGATGTGGTCACGGCACAGACCTGTCGGGGCTCGAGGACTGATGTGATGTGGTCACGGCACAGACCAGTGGGCGCTAGAGGAGTGATGTGATGTGGTCACGGCACAGACCAGTGGGCGCTAGAGGAGTGATGTGATGTGGTCACGGCACAGACCAGTGGGCGCTATAGGAGTGATGTGATGTGGTCACGGCACAGACGAGTGGGCGCTAGCGGAGTGATGTGATGTGGTCACGGCACAGACCAGTGGGCGCTAGAGGAGTGATGTGATGTGGTCAAGGCACAGACCAGTGGGCGCTATAGGGGTGATGTGATGTGGTCATGGCACAGACCAGTGGGCGCTAGCGGAGTGATGTGATGTGGTCACGGCACAGACCAGTGGGCGCTAGCGGAGTGATGTGATGTGGTCACGGCACAGACCAGTGGGCGCTATAGGGGTGATGTGATGTTGTCACGGCACAGACCAGTGGGCGCTAGCGGAGTGATGTGATGTGGTCACGGCACAGACCAGTGGGCGCTAGAGGAGTGGTGTGATGTGGTCACGGCACAGACCAGTGGGCGCTATAGGGGTGATGTGATGTGGTCACGGCACAGACCAGTGGGCGCTAGCGGAGTGATGTGATGTGGTCACGGCACAGACCAGTGGGCGCTAGAGGAGTGGTGTGATGTGGTCACGGCACAGACCAGTGGGCGCTATAGGGGTGATGTGATGTGGTCACGGCACAGACCAGTGGGCGCTAGAGGAGTGGTGTGATGTGGTCACGGCACAGACCAGTGGGCGCTATAGGGGTGATGTGATGTGGTCACGGCACAGACCAGTGGGCGCTAGAGGAGTGATGTGATGTGGTCACGTCACGCCGGCCGTCTTGACTTCCCAATGTACTTTCTGGTGTCAGTTTTAGTCTGGGTCAATTTTAAATATCCGCCTTAATACGAATTCGAATCCCTGACCATCAGGCTAGCAGGCAAGGTGCTAATCACTGGGCTACCGTGACTTCCGTAGCCTGTCTGCCACAGGTTTCTTTTGGAATTAGTATTCTGTACATCGGCAATCTCTTGGTATCACGTCAACCTCCGGACATCTCTACACGACGTTCTCATAACTCTTTCCAGTTCCAAATGACATGTGATGAATGAGTGACTTTATCCAATTGAATCCCAGACATCGGGTAATGTCTCTTCTAACTTGATTACATTTAGCCCAGTCTTATTCAAGAAATCTGGCCTCCTCGGTGGCCTCTGATACTGTGTATTTAACCCCTTAGAAAGGCATCTACTTCTGGTTTTTCTTTGTGGTTATTTCATCTGTTGGTATTTGCTGTGAAAGCCATCACAGACTACAAGGATTAAATAAAGTCACATGGGAATTACCTTCTAAACAGCAGGAATTTATTTACGCATGAAGAACACAGCTGCTATTCAATACAGAATCCATAGTGCGACCTATGCCCATGAGATAAAAATCTGCTGTGGATATAGAGACACCACAAATGCCCGGTTAGAGACACCACTGCTGTCCGTTCAGAGACACCATTGCTGCCTTGTCAGAGACACCAAAGCGCCTTTTCAGAGACACTGCCCGGTTAGAGACACTTCTGCTACCCGGTCGGAGCTGCCGCTGCTGTCCAATCTTGCAGGCATCTGTCCAATCTTGCAAGCATCTGTCCAATCTTGCATGAATCTTGCTAACCACATCACCTCATAATCAACAGGATTTCTGGGAGCACACCAGTATGGCTAAAGAAGATAGGATCGAATATGAGTTCACCCCAGTTGTCATGAGTCATGTTAATGTTTTATGATGATGGTATACAACCAACTCCCACGTCTTGCATACCAGCTTTGATAACCCGTGATTATACTCTAGAAATAGTGTGTTGTTTGTCTGCCAGAATAGTAACACCTCATCAACAGTTCCTGGTTTCATCAGCTCGTATTCGAGTGAACATCTCGAGACGATGGACTTCACGTCAGCAACAATAAGAGCAATAATAATTACAGCATCGACAGCAACAGCACCGATGATAACAGCAACCATAATAGCAGATGCGGCAACAAGAACAATACCATCAGCTGCAGCAACAACAGTAGCAACAATAAAAGCAGCAACAACAACGGCACTAGCAACAATAACAGCAACAACTACGTAATAGCAACAATACAGCTGCAACAACCGCAACGACTTAACAACCACAACATCAACAACAGAGCACCAGCGACAGCAACAACACCAAACACACAACAATGGGACGTCACAGCAGCGGGTAAGTAAATTCAACAACCTGTTCTCGTCATGACGTGTGTTAGGTGTAAGGTCCCAGCCACATATTGTATACCACTGGCCACTCTATAGGTGATGTGGTCCATATTGTATGACCACTGGTCACTCTATAGGTGATGTGGTTAATATTGTATGACCATTGGCCACTCTATAGGTGATATGGACAATATTGTATGACCACAGGCCACTCTATAGGTGATGTGGTTAATATTGTATGACCATTGGCCACTCTATAGGTGATATGGACAATATTGTATGACCACTGGCCACTCTATAGGTGATATGGTCAATATTGCATGACCACTGGCCACTCTATAGGTGATATGGTCAATATTGTATGACCACTGGACATTCTATAGGTGATATGGTCAATATTGTATGACCATTGGCCACTCTATAGGTGATATGGACAATATTGCATGACCACTGGCCACTCTATAGGTGATATGGACAATACTGTATGACCACAGGCCACTCTATAGGTGATGTGGTTAATATTGTATGACCATTGGCCACTCTATAAGTGATATGGACAATATTGTATGACCACAGGCCACTCTATAGGTGATGTGGTCAATATTGTATGACCACAGGCCACTCTATAGGTGATGTGGTTAATATTGTATGACCATTGGCCACTCTATAGGTGATATGGACAATATTGTATGACCGCAGGCCACTCTATAGGTGATATGGACAATATTGTATGACCACAGGCCACTCTATAGGTGATATGGTCAATATTGCATGACCACTGGCCACTCTATAGGTGATATGGTCAATATTGTATGACCACAGGCCACTCTATAGGTGATGTGGTCAATATTGTATGACCACAGGCCACTCTATAGGTGATGTGGTCAATATTGTATGACCACAGGCCACTCTACAGGTGATATTGACAATATTGTATGACCACTGGCCACTCTATAGGTGATATGGTCAATATTGTATGACCACAGGCCACTCTATAGGTGATGTGGTTAATATTGTATGACCATTGGCCACTCTATAGGTGATATGGACAATATTGTATGACCACAGGCCACTCTATAGGTGATATGGACAATATTGTATGACCACAGGCCACTCTATAGGTGATATGGTCAATATTGCATGACCACTGGCCACTCTATAGGTGATATGGTCAATATTGTATGACCACAGGCCACTCTATAGGTGATGTGGTCAATATTGTATGACCACAGGCCACTCTATAGGTGATGTGGTCAATATTGTATGACCACAGGCCACTCTATAGGTGATATGGACAATATTGTATGACCACTGGCCACTCTATAGGTGATATGGTCAATATTGTATGACCACAGGCCACTCTATAGGTGATATGGACAATATTGTATGACCACTGGCCACTCTATAGGTGATATTGACAATATTGTATGACCACTGGCCACTCTATAGGTGATATTGACAATATTGTATGACCACTGGCCACTCTATAGGTGATATTGACAATATTGTATGACCACAGGCCACTCTATAGGTGATATGGACAATATTGTATGACCACTGGCCACTCTATAGGTGATATGGTTAATATTTTATGACCATTGGCCACACTATAGGTGATATGGTCAATATTGTATGACCACTGGCCACTCTATAGGTGATATGGTCAATATTCTTTTTACTTCCCAAGAAATTTTCTCGTACCCATTTTAGAATAGGTCGATCAGGGAGCCTATGTCACTGACAAAAAGCCCCGCCACGGCAGGGAGTCGAACACAAGACCTCTGGGCCGTCAGGCAAGCCTGCTAGACTATGCGCCACCACTTTGTCATGTTAGCGGGTTTTTAATAAAGGCAAAATATCCCTTCTCGTGCTTTGCCGCCAGTTAAGTTAGCCGTTACGCGCTGTTCCGACTTCACGACAAAAGGTTACCCGATAATGCTCTGTTCTTGTGCCCTCACTCTAAATCGTCCTATCTGTTGCTATCTCACGCAGCGCCATGTTCTCCCTATACGTCCTCCATCTCTGTCTCTAGTTCTGTTCTGAGTGTGATTTAGTGTGAGCGAGCAAAGAGAGGCCAGGAATACCGGCTGGAAGTTGTAACATAAACAGTCTATTGCTTTGCAGATGACACAGTATTGATAGCTGAAGACGCCAAATGATATACAACAACTTTTGGACATTGTGGTAAGGGAGAGTGCACACGATGGACTTTATGTGAATATCAAGAAAAGCAATTGTTATGTCAAAGAAAACTTCATGATATGAAATAACAACAGAAGAAAAAAAGGTTAACCAGGTTGATAAATTTAAATATCTAGGGACAATTATCTCATCAGGTGGAAGATACATAGCAAAGATTCAGAGCAGAATAGGTCAAGCAAAAGTTTGATTTCAGAAAATGAAACGTATCTTAAGCATTAAGTCACTATCATTGAATGTCAGAAAGAGAGTACTGAAATGTGATATGCAATATGTCTTGCTGTATCAGTGGATCGCTAAACGTGAATGAACAAATCTGGAACAGCTTGGAAGCAGCAGAGATGTGGTTCCTGAGACGAATATTGCGAATACCATGGACCTCCAGAGTAACTATCAACGATTGCCCGAAAGAGGCAAAGGAAAGTAGAACATTATATAAAACTATAAGAAACAGATAAGCATTATTCGTTAGTTACGTAATGAATAGATGGGCTTTGGAAAACATCATGACGATCGGAAAGATGAGTGGAAGAAGCGAAAGCAGCAGACAGAAAGAAATAATGCTGAATGTGCTGAGACGGTCCATTGGTATGGGGTATGATCAGCAGAGTTGATCCAGAGCAACAGCGACCGAGATCTGGAGAGAGACAGCACCTACGCCAGCCAGTAAAGCACAAAATGATGTATTTTTAGCTCTTCCATTATATCAGCCACCTTCGCTTCTCATGAAGAGCACGTAAATATTGCAGAAGAACAGATAGGCTGTGGTGGTCTAGAATAAATGCGGCAGCAAGGGATGGTCAGGGGATTCGGTGGACAGTCCTCACTCAGACGTAAAGCAAGACGGACATACAATCAGATTGCAACGGGCACCATTAGTATTGGAACTCTTCGCTGGCTGCTGAAGATGAGGACTGAGCGCGTGTGGGAATGCCCGGAGTGCTTTAATGTCAGTTCTTGATGCAACTCAACGCAACTCACTCAGGTAATGAAACACTATGCTATGGAGGGCAACAACAAGCAAACACGCACAGAGAAATTGCTGCTAGCATCGAATCACGCGTATGTAGTTTTACGTGGACAAGGCCTTTTGTTCGTACCGGGTAACGATCAGCGTTGCCAATTTTGCCTTGTGCTCAATCTTCACACGTATGTGTTGACTTGTGGTGAGATTTTCAATAATAAGTAAATCTGAATCAATGAGCTTCACATAACTATTACAACTCATGACCCGGAAATCTCTCTCAAACGTCACTTTGTAAACAGGAATTACCCCATTAGGTGCGCAGTTAAGCAGCAGATGGCGTCCGCCATGTTTGTTGCTATGTTTTACAACTAATACTTTTAATGACTATAAAATTAGGAAATAACTCAGAATTGTTGCAGCACACACATTCTGTTAGTGCTAATCATGACTATCGCATCACAGTAAGAATTTTATAATTTACCATCCAGTATCTACATTGTCTTGTTGCAGGCAATGAACAGGGCCTGCAAGATTTAGTAGATGCGGTTGTTGCACACAGTGAGCAACTAGGGTTAGAACTGAATGTTAAGAAGACACAGATTATGGTCGTCACTGGGAAGAGGGAAATACCACAATGTGATATACGAGTAAATGGGCATATTCTTAAGCAAGTGAATTGATACAGTTATCTCGGCACAGTCATAACATCTGATGGGAGATGCCTTGATGAGATTAGAACAAGAATTGCCAATGCGACGGTAGTCTTTTGCAAGATGAAAAACATACTGACCAATAAAAAATATATCAATTGAAACGAGAAAAACAGTGTTGAAATGCCACATAGAACATGTACTTTTGTATGAATGTGAAGCGTGGACAATAAGCAGTCAAGCTGAAAAACAGCTGATGGCTGTGGAAATGTGGTTTCTGAGGGAAATGCAAAGAATACCATGGACAGACAGAAAAACCAATGAACAAGTCCTTCAAGAAACAATTGAAGATCGTAAACTGATTAGAGACATTAGACGTAGACAGTCAAAATTTTATGGGCATGTTATGCGAAGAAATGAATTGGAGAACTTAGTGACAACTGGCAAGATCGAAAGGAAGGGGCCAAGGGGAAGACCGGGAAGTAAATACCTGGATAGTTTGGCCACGTGGCATGGTCGAGACAGGAACACAGAGCTGATCCACGACTCTGGTGATCGAGTGAGATGGCAGAACATGATCGCCCACGCTTATCGGCATGGCACATGATGGATGGATGTATCTACAAAATAAAAACAAATATTGCATGTCCTTTTCAAGAAGTGGCTATCAGCCCCATGTTGATATTATAGACGCGTTCAGTAGTTTGCCATTGCTTTCTCAAAGAGAAGGTAAAGCGGAATTCCTCCTGATGTGTATGGGAAATGAACACACCAACTCTCGCACCGGAATTATGCACATATGCGGATAGGTCTGTGACTTCCAATTAGTTTAACGTCCCATTCTCTCTCTCTCTCTCTCTCTCTCTCTCTCTCTCTCTCTCTCTCTCTCTCTCTCTCTCTCTCTCTCTCTCTCTCTCTCTCTCTCTCTCTCTCTCGATCCCTTCTTACTAATTGCCATGGGAAGATTAATCGTCTTAAGCAACTTCCCGTATGTGCCATGGGCTTATACAGATTTGTTTCCCCTTATTCAACCCCGTCTATTTTGTTATATAAAACAACATGTCTGCTACCACGTTAACAACATCTAAGCTATAACTATGACACACCCCTACTTCAAATTTACCGCCATCCGTTTAATGTTAGGTTCAAACCTACTTTTTATTTCGCCACAAACCTGTTAAGAATCCATGTGCTCAGGACATTCCAAAATCGCTCGGTCCCATCATTCAACAGCCAGCGAGGAGTCATAATAATAATCGTTCCCACCGCTATCTGATTGAAAGTTCTCCAGGTCTTCCCTCTCAATTTTTTTTTATTCCCTCTTCAGAACTCCTGCCGATCCTCTGCCATATCAATTTCTCCACAAATAGGTTCTCATTCTGTTCCACAGCTTTCTCCACCTGGTCCCACAGGCGCCCGATCACCTCTCCCTTGTCCATAGGTAATCTACCTCCAAGAGGTGCATTCTCTGCCAAACTATCAGCCTGTTCATTCTTCCCCCCCCCACCTCCCCCCACCCCCGCCCGCACACCCGCATGACCAGAGCAGAACATCCATACAGTTATCACAATCTTTGATCTTCTCTGAAGCAAGGCAATACATTGTGTTTTCTCACAGACATAAATATTGTACACATCAAACATTCAATTACTCTAATTTGGAATTATTTTTATCCACATAATATTATATTTGTTATGCATTAGCATGCATTATTTGATAATCGTTGTGGCATTTATATTCTGCAAGCAATGACGACACACTAAAACACGGCTGTTGAGGGGTGCAAAAATACTAGCGTACATTGAGGTATGTTGATTGTTTCAAATGGGTTGTTAATTGTTGAGTTGCTTGAGTTGTTGAGAAATATTTTAATACTGACATTGTTAATAAAATAGTAAGTTTGTCAGTCTGTCTGTGTGTGTGTGTCTCTCTCTCTCTCTCTCTCTCTCTCTCTCTCTCTCTCTCTCTCTCTCTCTCTCTCTCTCTCTCTCTCTCTCTCTCTCTCTCTCTCTCTCTCTCTCTCTCTCTCTCTCTCTCTCTCTCTGCCTACCCGACCATCTATTCTTCCGTTCGTCCGTCTGTCTATTCTTGAGGACAAGTCATTCACTCTCATTTTATACCTTCCAGTTTTGGGGACAAGTCATTCGTGTCGTTTTATACCTTCCAGTTTTGGGGACAAGTCATTCGTGTCGTTTTATACCTTCCAGTTTTGGGGACAAGTCATTCGTGTCGTTTTATACCTTCCAGTTTTGGGGACAAGTCATTCGTGTCGTTTTATACCTTCCAGTTTTGGGGACAAGTCATTCGTGTCGTTTTATACCTTCCAGTTTTGGGGACAAGTCATTCGTGCCGTTTATTACCTTCCAGTTTTGGAGACAAGTCATTCGTGTTGTTTATTACCTTCCAGTTTTAGAGACAAGTCATTCGTGTCGTTTATTACCTTCCGGTTTAGGAGACAAGTCATTCACTCTCGTTTTATACCTTCTGATTTTGGGGGACAAGTCATTCACTCTCGTTTTAAACCTTCCAGTTTATGGGATAAGTCATTCAGTCTCGGTTTATATCTTCCAGTTTTGGGGACAAGTCATTCAGTATCCTCTTGTACTTTCCAGTGTATGGAAGAACTCAGTCAGTCTCCTCTTGTACTTTTCTTCTTCTTCTTCTTCTTCTTCTTCTTCTTCTTCTTCTTCTTCTTCTTCTTCTTCTTCTTCTTCTTCTTCTTCTTCTTCTTCTTCTTCTTCTTCTTCTTCTTCTTCTTCTTCTTCTTCTTCTTCTTCTTCTTCTTCTTCTTCTTCTTCTTCTTCTTCTTCTTCTTCTTCTTCTTCTTCTTCTTCTTCTTCTTCTTCTTCTTCGTCTTCGTCTTCGTCTTCGTCTTCGTCTTCGTCTTCTTCTTCTGCGTTCATATAGAGTTTTTTTTTTAATTTTTTTGTTTTTCAGAAGTAATTGCGTTGTGACAGTTTAATTGCGCCCTTAGGCCGACACACCCGACATCTGCGGACATTTGTTGACCGGGTGGCTAGAATACTTTCAAGAACTACTTAACCCCACACATAACATAGAAAATCTCACTTTTGTGCCTAAAAGTCATGAACAACAAGAACCAAATTTTTAACCTGCAGAAGTCAAAGCAGTTTTACAGAAAAGTCCTAAAAACAAATCGCCGGGTCCAGATGGAATAACCGCAGAAGCTATTCAGGCATGTGGGAAAACAGGAGTTAAATGGCTAACAAGACTTTTCAATATAGCATGGGAAGAAAGACAAGTCCCAGAGGATTGGCAACAGGCAATAATAGTACCGATATGGAAAAAGAAAGGCAGTATGGAAGAGTGTGAAACATACAGAGGAAAATCACTCCTAGGCCATGTAGGGAAAATGTATGCAAAATTATTGGAACAAAGAGCTAGACCCATAATTGAACAACAGTTAAGCAAAGTACAATTCGGTTTTCGGAAAAGTAAAAGTTGCACTGATGCATTATTTACATTTAGACAAATTTGTGAAAAAACTATCGAAAATAGTGACCAGCAGAATATTGTGTTTGTAGATCAGGAAAAGTCTTTCGACAGAGTAGACAGATACAAATTATGGACCATCCTTGAAGACTATGGGATAGAAGGGCAACTGCTAGAAAACATCATAGCCATGTACCACTCGATCCGAAGTGCAGTAAGAACACAAGAAGGAATATCAGATATGTCCACAGTCAATACAGGAGTGAGACAAGGATGTGTGCTCTCTCTCTGCTATTTAATGTCTACATGGACAGAATATCTAAAGCAGCAAGTCTTGACAGAACAGATTCAGAACATTTAGAACTCTTTACTCCAGATGAAACTGATCCACGGGAAATAAATGAACTTCTTTTTGCAGACGATCAGTGCCAGCGGTGAGGGCAGACTACAACATTATATTAATAATCTGAATTCAACCTGCAGCAGATACAATATGAGTATAAACATAGCCAAAACCGAAGTAATGCAAGTTAGCAGATCGCCGGGCCCATTAAGAATACAGATAAATAGCACAACTCTGAAACAAGTTAAAGAATTCAAATATCTTGGAAGTATGATCACAGAAGATGGCAGATTGAACAGAGAAATCGAAATCAGATGTCAAAAAGCTAGTGCACTTACATATCAACTATCACCCTTACTTAAACATCCAAATATACCCATGTCCGCAAAACGGCAGATAATAAACAGCATATTCACACCAACCCTATGCTACCAATCTCAAACCTGGACTTTATCCAAATCACACCTTCGTAACATCAACACCTGTGAGATTAGATGCCTGAGGAGAGATGCCAACTTAAAAATCCGAGACCGAGTAAGAAATGCTGTTATCAGACAGACAGTGGGATCAACACCTTGTGCCACATTTATTGAAACATAGAAGATCAAGTGGTTTGGCCATGTCGTTAGAATGCAACATCAACAACTACCATCACTGGCCTTACATCAAAGATCATCTGCGACAAGACCAAGAGGATGTCCAAGAAGACAATGGATTGACGACATCAAAGACATTGTATAGCCACACGGAATGACGCTATCCAGTGCCGCCCACCGGGCGCTGGAACGCAAATTATATCTCCCCACGTCGCTTGACGGCAGAAGTGGACGATGATGATGATGATGATGATGTCCTCCATCGTGTCCCCTTGCGCCTCAAGGCGCGTGAAAAGGTCCGTTGCTTTACTTACACACTTGACAGAATCTACATGTCTTATGCTTTGTCTTCCTCTAGCTCATTAACCATAGTTTATGTGATAGGTGGCACAATTGTAAAGGCGAAGGAAGCCGACAGATACCGTCGCTGGGATGTGATGTATTAGGTAATTTGCATATTCTAGGGAACGGAAAATGGGGTGGGGTGGCTAGTTCACTTCCTCGCCGCTTATTCTTCCTAGACAAATCTAAATATAATGAGTCTGGATCGAACCTATAGCCATAATAGTCGGAAAGACAAGAATTAAACCACCCGCTGGGGATTAAACCCTGACCGTGGTTTTAGAAAGCCAGCGTGCTAATGGCTATGCCACCACGACTCCCATTCGTCTTCTACTGATGCCCTTTATCTCCCATGGGAGCATGGGGCCTCAGCCAACTCACGCCAAGCCTCGTCCTATCCTTGGCCATCTCCTGTAATTCCCCCCGTGTCCTCTCCTAATCATCATCTCTGTCTCCAGTTCTCTTGTGTGTGTGTTTGAGTTCTCCCACTATTTCCTCTGCCTTGTGGGTTTCAGACACAGAACTTTCTAGTTATACTATTATCGTATTTTCTCAACGTGTGTCCTTTCGAGTACCAGCGTCTTTTCCACATGTCTTAATGCTTGCTTGCTTGTGTTCGTTAGCTTGAGATCCAACGCGAAGTCCTGTATGTCGGATGAAGGCATCCTGTTGTCCAACATCAGACCTGAGGTTTGCGTGAGTATCCGTTGTCCCATGTCTGGCTTATTGGTGTGCAGACTGCTGGTTCCTCGCCGTACAGGCAGACACTCTCCGACTTCGGAGGATGTCTTAATTAGATGAAATATGTCTAGTTTCCCTTCCACATCTCCTGATTTGCTGAAATCTGTCTAGTTCTCCTTCCACATTTCTGGATTTCCTGAAGTCTGTCTAGTTCTCCCACCCAGCTCCATATTAATGGTTCTTTCATACCATATTAGCCCTTCTATTCTCCGCTTAATGAATGTTTGTCATTTATTTATGTTGTTTTTATTTTAACGCTCGTTCGCTTTGAGCTCAAGCGTAGACCAACCACGTGCTACTACCTCTAGTTCACTGTGAATTCGCTGTCCCTTTTATCAGTTTCCCCTCGCCACCTTGCCAACAGGCAAACCCACTCCGACTTCAGAAGTCCTTGTAATTTACCTCCCCAAGTCAAGGACGAGAAGTCAACTATGTAGCACAACTGACCGGTGTAGGGGTTAAACCCACTACCTCGGCATGGCCAAACCATATATTTAAGAACGTGCGTTCTTATCCATTCAGCCGCGCGGGTCTCTGTAATGTATTTGTAATTGGTTCAATCGTTTGCCATGTTTAATGCAGAAAATGAATATTTGTAAGGTATTTGTAACTATTTCCGTCTTTTTGCCATGCCTATGATCCATACCACACTACTGAATTAACAGTAGAACACTTATTCCCGCTCTATAGCATAATGTCAACATATTTCATAATCTTCTTACTTCGTTATCCTTGATTATTTCTGTTCATTCTCTGTGACATTCTGAAATGTGGAGCATTTTTAGATGTTCCAAAACCATCCTTTTGTGTGTTATGTGTTTGTCCAAAGACCCCTGATCTGTTGCCAAAACCAGGCACCCATCTCCCGCCCAGAATGCCTGCCAGGCTACTTACAGCCTGCTTCCGTGTTATCGATCGGTCGTTTCATTTATGCGAGCCGGTAACAGTACGAAGAGATCAATACGCGAAGCGAACAAAAACACATTTTTAACGTGATAAATTTGGTTCGGTTCGTTAAGTGTAGACATGCTGTGCTATGCTAAAACTTTTTACAATGTCGATTTAAGACTCGCGAACATCGGGTGGTCTTGTTTTTAGTTGTCACAGTCGAATCATTCATCCCGGCATTCATTCTGTCTTTCTTTCTTTCTTTTTTCTTCTTCTTCTGTTTATGTTTTGAGTTTGTTCTTCTTCTTCTTTTTTCACATCATCTTCTTCTTCCTTCCTTCTCCTTCTTCTCCTCCCCCACCACAACCTCCTTCTCTGTTCTCTTCTTTTTATTCTTCTTTTTTTATTCTTCTTCTTCTTATTTTTGTTTGTGCTCTTCTTCTATTTTTTTATTCACACCTATTTCTACTCCTTCTTCTCCTCCTCGTCCTCCTTCTCCTCCTTCTTCTTTTTCTTCTTCTTCTTCTTCTTCTTTTTTCCCTACCTCCTCCACATTCCCCTCTTATTCCTCAGCGTTCTATGCAAGCAAAGATATTATTTGCGTCAATGAATCCAATCCTTAGGAGGCGGTCATCTAGCTGTCTTCCCAGTGTTCCTTCCTCCCGTCGTCTGTAAGACCAGATTTCAGCGGCTCAGTCACCCAGCACAGGCACATTGACAGCATACGTTCTTGCATCTCACTATCATCTTATATTGTTATCTTTTATTGACTTCAACGTGTAGTTTGACCTATCTTGTGTTTACTTGTACATGAAGTAATACCTATTGTTCATTTAAATATTACCTTTTGTTAATTTACTTGTACGCATAATAAGATAATAAGGGAAGAAATACAAACTAGAATCAATTCTGGAAATAAGATATACTATGCACTACAACATCTACTAAAATCAAATGCGCTATCTCGTAACACCAAAATCACAACATACAAAACACTGATCAGACCAGTTGTGCTGTATGGCTCTGAAACCTGGAGTACAACGAAAGGAGACGAAGCCCTGTTACAAAGCTTTGAGAACAAAATTTTAATCTTTGGACCCATTAGGGATTCACAAAGTGGAGAGTGGAAAAGAAGTAACAAAGCCATTTATGATCTGTTTAAGTCCCCGATAATCACTGGTATCATGAATACTAAGCGACTACAATGGCTGGGGCATATAGAAAGAATGGAAGATAATAGGGAAACAAAACTCGCTTACACTCAGGAAATAAATGACCGTAGACCCCGAGGTAGACCAAGAAGACGGTGGAGAGATAATATATATATACAGACCTACAAGTACTTGGAATCAGCGACTGGCAAGAGAAGGTCAACCAGAGAGACGAATGAAGACGGATTGTATAAGAAGAAGAAGAAGAAGAAGAAGAAGAAGAAGAAGAAGAAGAAGAAGAAGAAGAAGAAGAAGAAGAAGAAGAAGAAGAAGAAGAAGAAGAAGAAGAAGAAGATAATAAGATATATCGTTCATTTACTTATACATGTAGTTTGACTTATCGTTATTTTTATTGTACGCATAGTAAGACCTATCGTTCATTTTCTTGTACACGTAGTAAAACATATCGTTCATTTACTTATACTCATAGTAAGAGCTATCGTTATTTTAATTGTGCCTGTAGTTTGAACTTTCGTTCATTTACTTGTACGTGTTGATTGAACTGTCTTTCATGTACTTGAACGTATAGTTTGATAAATCAATCCCGTAATACCGCGATGAGTTTGACCTATCATATGATTTGACCCGCATGAGCGGGTAATTTGATCTATCGGTCATATACTTTTCTGTGCAGTTGTTCTTACCGTCCATTTACTTGTACATGTAGTAAGACGTGTGTTTAACCTTTCTTTCATTTATTTGTAAATGTGGTTTAATCTGTCTTTTAGATATTTCCCACGATGATCACGAAGGATGATAATTTCACTAGCGATGATGATAATGATGAGAATTAGTGAAAAGGGACAATGATAACGAGGACAATATGGAAATGATATTGATCCTGAGAAATGACCCCAAGATGCAGCCATCAATAATCCTCGGGCAGAACATCCATCTTGGCACAGAATGGGTTCTCCCGGGACACGCTTCTGCTGCATCTGCCATTATACATTCTCAGAATAGGTTTTTTTGTGTTTTCCTCTCGCTCTCTATAACCCTCATTGTCCTCTCTCTCTCTCTCTCTCTCTCTCTCTCTCTCTCTCTCTCTCTCTCTCTCTCTCTCTCTCTGTCTCTCTCTCTCTCTCTCTCTCTCTCTCTCTTTCTCTCATTTTTCTTTCTTTCTATCTTTCTGTCTTTTTTCTGTCTTACTTTCTTTATTTATGTATTTATTTATTTCTCTTATATTATATCTTTTTACGTCTTTCTTCACATCTATTTTACGACTTTACTTTCTTTCTTTCTCTCTCTCTCTCTCTCTCTCTCTCTATCTCTCTCTCTCTCTCCCTCTCTCTCTCTTTCTCTCTCTCTATCTCTCTCACTCTCTCTTTTTCACTCCCTTTCACTCTTTGTCACTCTTTCTGTGTCACACTCTGTCACTATCCCCACCACTCTCTCTCTCTCTCTCTTTCTCTCTCTCTCTCTGTCACTCTCTCTGTCACTTTCTCTCTCACTTTCTCCGATTGCTTTCAACTCTCTCTCACTCTCTCCCTCTCTCTCACACGTTTTCACTCTCTCTCTCTCTCTCTCTCTCTCTCTCTCTCTCTCTCTCTCTCTCTCTCTCTCTCTCTTTCGATTTATATATATTTTTTAAGGACGTAGCAGTCATCCCCATCATTTTTGGTTGTTCGTGATCCCTCGGCAAGTTTACGTTCAGTAGTTTGCCATTGATTTCGGAACGACCAGCACCCATACAATTTCATAAAAAAACCACCACAGCTGGGTTTCGAACGCGGAATGTGGGATTACGAACTGCTTCCATAAATCCTTGGCCACGGAGCCGGGCATATAGTGCCAGACCCATACTTGTAAAGACACATCTGTACTCGGTGGAAGATGAGGTCTGTATCTCGCTGGCCGCCTTTACTGAACAAGCCATTTCCTGGTACGTGTTCTAGACTGGACACTGGCCATCTGGCCGCATCATGCCCAGAATACCCACATACTCAACATTTAACTCCCCCAGCAGGCCATCTGCCACTGAATTATCTTTATCTTTGGAGAAAGTCGAAAGAATTCAGATTCACAGACCTAGCTGTCTTTTCACTAGGCAATTTCCATAATTTGCAGTTGAAATATCAGGACCAGATATCACTTGACAACATGCGATTAAAGAAACGCATTTAACACTAGAAGGCGGCTGCTCAAATACGAAATAAGAATGTGATATCAATAAACATGTATGGGACCAGTTACAAATATCTAGAAAAGCATACATCGAATTCGTTTTGATTTAGCTGGCTCGTTAATTTCAGAGATTTTTGAATAAATCGGGCACTCAAAGCATGACAAATTGGCACATTAAACGTGTGTGTTAAGAGTCGCCATTAATCTGTGGCCTTGAAGTCGGCACTAATCTGTGGCCCTGATTATCTGGACGATAGTTAGCCGAGTTATGTTCTTGTGTCCGTTCTGTTGTGATTGGTGATGCCGATGTGCGGAGTTTGTTAGAATTTTCGACATCAAAATACGCCTTGCCAGCTAGCGTTGGCATGCATGTCTTTCCACAGATCTCGGTCCTTGTTGCTCTGAATCAAATCTGCTGATGATATTTCTCATTGCCACAGCCTCAGTCCATCCTACGTCTTGTCTCTTCGTTTGATTCTGTTCTTTTCCCATTGATGTTTCCAATTGTCACGATGTTCTCCAATACATTTCCTCTCGCACATGACCAAAAAAATGCTTGTTGTCTCTATCTTATTGATTTTTTTTAAAATATTGCAATATGTAAATGCAGAAAGAAATATACATTAATGGGGGAAAATTGGAGGTGGTGGAAAATTTTGAATATCTTGGGTCATTGATTACCAATAACGGTGACACAATGAAAGAAATTAAACGGCGACTATCCATTGCTCTTCAAAGACTAAAGCAGATGAATAAATTATGGAGTGGGACAGACAGAACTACAAAAATTAGATTTTTAAGAGCATGCATCTTTCCCATTGCAACATACGCCTGCGAGACATGGACACTTACTAAACAAGCTGAACAGCGCATAAACGCCTTTGAATATAAATGTTATAGACGAGTTCTAAGAATATCTTGGGTAAAGAAAAGAACAAATGCATCCATACTTCAAGAGTTGAATATTGAGGAAAGATGGCTATTAAAGACGATAAAACAAAGAAAATTGAAGTATTTTGGTCACTTGAAACGTCACGAAGGTTTGGAGAGAACAATAATGGATGGGTATATGCCTGGGAAGAGAGGAAGAGGAAGGCCAAAGAGAAGATGGGTGCAGGATGTGGCGGATGATCTCCAGATGGGTGTATCAGACGCGGGGCATTTTGCTTGTGATCGAGAAGCTTTCCGGAAGGTTGTTATGGGAGCGAGGTTCTGCAAAGGACATGCTACTGAATGAATGAATGAATATGTAAATGACTGCCTTCCCACCTACGTATCTACCAACATACCTACACTGCTATCTGACTAACTAACCGAAGGTCTTTCTGGATGGATGGATTAGTGGATGGAGGGATGGGTGAATGGGTGGATGGATGGATGAGTGGGTGGATGGATGGGTGTATCGATGGATGTATGTATCGATTGCTGAGTAGGTGGATGGGTGGATTGATGCGTGGATGAAATTATTGTTTTCTTGTTGATTTGAGACCAGAAACTACATTGCAGCACTCGGGAAATCCCATAAGCGCTCAGTCTTCATCTTCAACAGCCAGCGAAGAGTGGCTGTTTTCGTTTGAGTATTATTGTATATTTACACTACCTACCGACCGACCTGACTACATGCTTACTTACCTACATACCTAGCTAATTAGTTACTTGCTTATCAAGCCATTTACATATCTACTCACATACATATATTTTAAAAAACTGCATACCTATATAAGTACCTACTCATCTGTCTAACTGCATGCATATCTATCAACCTGCCGACCTACCCATCTAACTACCAGATCTACCTAACTATATGGCTACCTATCTGCCTTTCTAACGATCTATATATCTATCCAAACATCAACCTCCCCATCTAAGTGCCTAACTACACCGGCTGAATGGCCAAGGAGTTATGGACACAGTTCGTAATCCCGCATACCAGCGTTGGAATCATAATGTGGGCGATTTGGCAGCAGATCGCTTTACTTTGGTTCTTTATGAAATGGTATGGGTGCCGGTCGTTCAGAAATCAATGGCAAACTAATGAACGTAAACTTGCCCAGGAACCACGAATAGCTAAAAATGCTGGGGTTGACTGCTACGTCCTGTAAAGGATACGCAACAACTAGTTCTATATTTAAATACTTCACAATTGTAGATTCTGTGGTTAGCATATGCTCTTTCTTTGATTCTGTTTAATGTTTATGCCGTCATTATTGAATGGAATTAATTGTTCTTTAAATATACTTTAAGATCTGTATGCCAATTTGGAACAGCTATTTCTATTCAATTCCATGATGCAATACATTTTCTCATAAAACTGGCGTAATTAAATTATTTTTTAAAAAAACGGTTATTTGTCACTTACCAAGATATTTATTAGATAATAAAATAACGTTACAAATTATAAACACAAAACATCAGATAGAATAAAGATAGAACACAGGCTTTTTGTGTTCGGTTAACAGACAAAAATAATTGTAAACAATTAGAGCACTAAAGACTTGTATAAATGAAAGTAGCTTACCTTTCGTCTTTCATCCTTAGCTCTGTATTCTCCATTCGGGGATAAAGTTAGGTAGGTATTTAGATAAGCTGGTAGGTAGGCAGGTATGTAAATAAATCATTATGTAGTTAGATAAATATTGGTAGGTTGATAGAGAGGTAAGTAGGTAGTTATATAAATACTAGCTGACCCCGCCCGGCTTCGCCCAGTCCTTGGTGGGGAGCATCTCATTTAATTCATATAAGTAGTCATATAAGTTCCCGTTCCCGTTACCGACTATCTGTCTGTCTGTCTGTCTGTCTGTCTGTCTGACCCGGCCCGACATCGCCCAACTCCTGGTGTGAAGCATCTCATTTAATTTATATAAGTAGTCATATAAGTTCCTGTTCCCGACTGTCTATCTGTCTGTCTGTCTGTCTATCTGTCTGCCTGACCCTGTCCGGCTTCATTAAATTCATACAACAACAAAAAATGTAACTTAAAAGAACGTTCTACCACACACCATCCATTATTTTTAATGAAAACTCTTTCTAATCACCTGCATGACTACAGTAACTTCTTAAGCAAAAAAAGATGAGTTACAATGTTATGCATTGTGCATCATTTTTATGAAAACTTTGAAAATGCCTTACAGATTGTATCATTATTTATTATAACTCATATGCCGGTAAATAACTATGGACAAAGAGTTTATAAATCTTTGAAAACGATGCCACAATATGACTATAAGTTATACAGAAAAGTTATGCCCCTTGAAATAACTTTTACAGAGTTAGGTCCCCTGAGATATATGAAATTATGATGAAAAATGAAAAATGAAATAATACTGAGTAAGCAGGCGATTTCACACTAACAAAATATCACAGTTGACAGCTCTGGAATGAAAGGAAGGCGTGTAGAAAATTTCATCTCAATCGGATGGGCCGTTCGCGAACAAATAAAGGACATACAGACAGACAGAGATACGCACATCCTAATTTATATATAAGATAAAAGTCGTCAGATAGGTAGGTCGATACAGTCGATGCTTGAACGAAACCATTCATCTCAGGTGTTGGAATGGATTGAATTGGATAGGTAGGTAATTAGATAAATATGTAGATAGTTAAATAGATAGGTAGATAGTTAGATAAATGTGTAGGTAGTTTAATAGACAGGTAGGTAGTTAGATAAATATAGAGGTAGTTAGATAAATATGGAGGTTTTTTTCGCATATCCTATTACAGGACATCGCTGTCAAGATCAGCATTTTACCGATGTTGTTGATTTCTTGGCAAGATTCCGCTCAGTAGTTTGCTATTGCTTTCTGAGCGGCTGGCTCACACATCTGTACGTAACGGACGCGGCGAGAACCGCTACCGATTCTCACGCAGCTGCGTTTGCTCACGTGGATAAACGGGATTACGGAGAAAGTCGCTAAATCCTAGGCCAGGGAGTCCGGCATAAATATGGAGGTAGTTAGATAACTTTGTAGGTAGTTTGATAAATATGTAAGTAGTTAATTAGATATGTAGGTAGTTAGATAAATATTAGGTAGTTAGGTAAATATGTAGGTAGTTAGGTAAATATGAAGGTAGTTAATTAAATATAGAGGTGGTTAGATAAATATGGATGTATTTAGATAAATATGGAGGTAATTAGATAAATATGTAGGTAGTTAGATAAATATTATGTAGTTAATTAGATATGTAGGTAGTTAGATAAATATGTACGTAGTTGAATATATATGTAGGTAGTTAGATAAATATGTGGGTAGTTTAACGTAGTTAGAGAAGTAGCTAGATAGTTAGATAGATAAGTTAGTAATTAAATAGAGAAATAGGTAATTAGAGTAGGTGGGTGAGTGGTTAGATAGACAGTAATTAGATAGGTAGCTAGACAGATACAGGGATAAATAGGTAGCCAGTAAGACAGGTAGTCGGCCAGGTTTTAAACAATAGATGAATTGTATCGTATCGGTGAAAGAAAGGTACCACAGATAAAGAGACAGTAACGTATTGGTGAAAGAAAATAAAGATGCAGTTACCACGAAATAGAAGTGAAATATAAAGTTGGCTTCTAATATTATGCGTTTGTGACCTTTCCAATTGGCATTTATTGTTTTATGTTTTATGCATAAGGTCATAGGGGTCAATGAATGACCTTTAACTATTGACCCGCCCATGCTATCTCATTGCCCCTTAGTATGACTTGGCTTGTATTGTATCATTTTCATTACAGCTGGATCTTGCAGAATCTCCCCCCCCCCCTCCTCTCCAGTAGATCTTACAAAGAGGCCTTGAAAACAGAGCACGAATTTCGTAGCGCCTGCGATGAACTAAATGTGTATATACCAGATTCATAAATGTCATAAAACTAATTTTATTGTTCAGTTTTGAGATTTAGCAAGGCAGGGACTTATTCGGCCTGCTCTTTCTTGTGTTGAGGCAACGTGCATACGAGTCCTTAAACACATGAAATCAATGGGGAGAACCGTTGAGGCCACTAAGACAATTACACAAGTAAACACACATAGTATTATTTGGCGCTCACAGAAGGAGAAGAAGGAAATAGAGACTAGAAGATGCACAAGACAAAATAAAATTTGAAAGCTATAATAGTTACCAACCGGGATTGAACCTGTCGCCTCCAAATGACGACGGCGCCTTGCTGCAGGAAAAAGTGTACTTCGACGCACGACCAACTAGACACTCCAAAAATAGTGCCTTCATTGGTCATGTCTATCATACACATGAACCTAACAACTGTGGAATGCGGACAGAATTCGTATCAAACCATTGAGATAGCACCATACACAAGTCCTTAGAGTTTTTCGACCTTATTCGAACAGGCTATAAGCATTTTCTTGACTAATTTTTATCAAGCTGTTTTGTTTTGTTATCGGGTTGTATTTTTACATTTCCTTTTACTACTGTTTACTAAGCTGTTTTGTTTCGTTATCTTTATTATATTTTTAACATTTTCTTTTCAGAACCAAGAATACGATGGAAGAGATTAGAGCAGGAATCGCCATGCCAAAGGTCGCCTCTTTTGCAAGAAGGAAAACACCCACCAATAAAAAGTTATCATTTGCAGTGAAAACAACAGTGCACAAGTGTTATATAGGATCTAAACTGGTATATGCATGGGAAACATGGACAATCAGTGTTCAGGCTGAGAAACATATAAAGGTAATGGAAATGTACTATTTGCGAAAAATGCAAATACCATGGATGGACTGCAAAACCAGTGAGCAATCCCTTAAGAAACAAATGATAACCATAAATTAATTAGAGAAATTAGACTTAGTAAACAATTTTGTGTGTATGTTATGAGGAAGAATAAACTAGAAAACACGATGATAACTGACACAACTGATGGGAATGAGCTAGGAAAAGGCAGAGAGATAAATACTTAGATGGCTTGGTCATATGGCATCATCGGAACAAGACTACAGACCTGACCCAACGCCCGGATGAACGTTTGAGATGGCCAACCATCACCGCCTACGCTTGTCGGCACGACACATCACGATGATAATGAGACAATGTAATAAAGCAAACCGTTGAGTGCACGTATCTGTCATGTGGCAACATTCGGCCGTGAACCACGCACGGGTCAAGGTTGTGAACTTCAATGTCACAGACTAATCATTAGAAAACCTTGGATTACGAAGACAACAAATTCTGGCATTCTTCCAAACCTGAACATCGGGGACAACTGATCGCTGGGTCGCCGTGGCTGAGTGGTTACACCGCCTGCCTCGTGTTCCGAAGGTTGTGGGTTCGGTTCCGGATTCCATCATTCGGTTCACGATCGCAATATTTTTGGAGACTCCCGGGGTCGTCGCTGGAGCTACGGAGTTCGTGTTTTGTGCCGTCCCTGCAGAAAGAGACCGAGCATGTGGGAAAAAGCCCGGTGAAATAAAGTTGATCCTCTCCACTATTATTCTTTTAAACTGGTTCATGAAACATCGGCATGTCTGGGAAACTGAAGTACTGGGGTGATAAACAGCTGCATGTCTCGGAAACTGAAGTATTGTGGTGATATTAAACAGCAGCGTGTCTCAGAAACTGAAGAACTGTGGTGACTTTACATAGCGGCGTGTCTGAGAAACTGAAGTACTGTGGTGATATTAAACAGCAGCGTTTCTGGGAAACTGAAGTACTGTGGTGATATTAAACAGCAGCGTGTCTGGGAAACTGAAGTACTGTGGTGATATTAAACAGCAGCGTATCTCAGAAACTGAAGTATTGTAGTGATATTAAACAGCAGCGTGTCTGAGAAACTAAAGTACTCTGGTGATATTAAACAGCTGCATGTCTCGGAAACTGAAGTACTGTGGTGATATTAAACAGCAGCGTATCTGGGAAACTGAAGTACTGGGGTGATATTAAACAACTGCGTGTCCGGGAAACTGAAGTACTGTGGTAACTTTAAATAGCAGCGTGTCTGAGAAACTGAATTACTGTGGTGATTTTGAACACCAGCGTGTCCGGGAAACTGAAGTACTGTGGTGATATTAAACAGCAGCGTATCTGGGAAACTGAAGTACTGTGGTGATATTAAACAGCAGCGTTTCTGGGAAACTGAAGTACTGTGGTGATATTAAACAGCAGCGTATCTGGGAAACTGAAGTACTGTGGTGATATTAAACAGCAGCGTTTCTGGGAAACTGAAGTACTGTGGTGATATTAAACAGCAGCGTATCAGGGAAGCTGAAGTACTGTGGTGATATTAAACAGCAGCGTTTCTGGGAAACTGAAGTACTGTGGTGATATTAAACAGCAGCGTATCTGGGAAACTGAAGTACTGTGGTGATATTAAACAGCAGCGTTTCTGGGAAACTGAAGTACTGTGGTGATATTAAACAGCAGCGTATCTGGGAAACTGAAGTATTGTAGTGATATTAAACAGCAGGGTGTCTCGGAAACTGAAGTACTGTGGTGATATTAAACAACAGCATGTCTGGGAAACTGAAGTACTGTGGTGATATTAAACAGCACAGTGGTTTAAATAAAGCAGTAATGAAAGTCAGTTGTCGACTAATAATAAAGTGGACTCGGGACATTAAAGACACCCTGGTCATCACACTACATGAGGCGAGGGAACTGGCTAAGGATTGAGAGATGTTCCGGTGAGCTGTGACGAAAGCGACGTTCTGCACTTTACTTGCCACAATGCAATGTGGTGAATGTACAACAACGTAATGCTTGCTTGTGTTCGTTGGCTTGAGCTCCAACGCGAAGTCCTGTATGTCGGATGAAGGCATCCTGTTGTCCAGCATCAGTGTGATGTCATACAGAACCTGAGGTTTGCGTGAGTATCCGTTGTCCCATGTCTGGCTTATTGGTGTGCAGACTGGTGGTTCCTCGCCGTACAGGCAGACACTCTCCGACTTCGGAGGAATCGACGATCCTACTGACTTTAGCCAGGACCCCGAAGGGACCTGTTGCCCAGGACGCTCGACGAGGACGCGTCAGTAGGTCTTGGCCAGTATATAATCCGGCCCTGGTGCCTTCGAAACACCTCTGCGTCCCTACAACATCGTAATGAGATGAATGTACATTATCGTAATGAGGTGAATGTACAACATCATAATGACGTAAGTGTACACCATTGTAAAGAAATGAATGTACAAAGTCGTAATGACGTAAATGTGCAACACCCTAATGAAGTGAATGTACAACATCTTATTGAGGTAAATGTATAACAAAACATCGCAATGAGGTGAATGTACATCAACGTAATGACGTAAATGTACAACATCGTGTTGAGCTGAATGAACAACAAATCATGAACACGTATACCTGCACAATATGTGATTTAATTAATTGAACATAGAGATCTGCGTGGCCGAAATGTTAAGAGCGCTCGCTCTTTACCTTCATTTTCATTGATGGCGGGGTAGTGGGACCAATCTCTACACCAGTCAGCTGGACTCATACGTTGTCATCCCGTTCAGAAAGCAATGGCAATCTACTGTATTTAAAACTGTCTGAACAATCAACAAAGAGTTGATAGCAACGAGAGACAACATTTTAAACTGATGAACAGATGTTGCACTGGAGTTGCCTTGAGGAAATTATACAAACATGATCCAGGTCAGGACCCAGAATACAACACAAGTGGAGATCAGCGTGGCAGAATAGGTCAGAGCGCCCTCTTTTAAACTTCTTGTATGCTGATCCCGAGGTACCGGGTTCAACCCCTACATGGGACATTTGGACTGAAATGTTGACTTCTCATCCTTTACTTGAGGAAGTAAATGACAAGTACATCAGAAATAGGAGTGGGCTCGCCTGATGGCGAGGGGGACAGGTAAAAGGGAAATGTAATCCACACGCAATAATCAGTCCAGTGTACTACTAGTAGTAGTACATGTGAAAAGCCAGTGAACGCAACAACAACAACAACAACAAAAATAAAAATAAGTCATCCTACCAGGAGAGACCAAAACACGATGTTTAGTCTTCGAACTCAGGACATATTACTTAACCTACGCCTGCACAGACTCCAGCCACATATCGATCGATCTGGAGTGGCTGTCTTGTTCATCTCCTTAAGAGACTTTCAAGATGGCCACTTTATGTGTCTCGACCTTACAGACATCAGGAAATTGATACTTCCAGGCCAGACGGATAAAAGGAGTAATTTATATAGGACAATACTACAGTTGTTACATAGGTCATATGTAACAATACAACAGTGGTTGGATAGTTAATGCTGTATATATGGAACAATACAACAGTTGTTGGATAGATGATATTGTATATATGTATCAATACAACAGTTGTTGGGTAAGTGATATTGTATATATGGAGCAATACAACAATTGTTGGATAGGTGATACCGTACACGGAACAACTCAACATTTGTTCGATGGGTGATACTTTATCTATAGAAAGAACATCACAACAATTGTTGTAGGTGATACTATATATGGAATATCACAGCAGCTGTTGTAGGTGATACTATATATGGAACATCACAGCAGTTGTTGTAGGTAATACTATATATGGAACATCACAGCAGTTGTTGTAGGTAATACTATATATGGAACATCACAGCAGTTGTTGGACACGCCATACTTTATACCTAACAACACAACATTTATTGGACACGTGCGTTCATCACTGCATAGCAGTAAGTCAGCATGGCTGAATGGATACGAACGCATGTTCTTAAACATCCGGTGTACTGATTCCGAGGTAAGGGGTTCAATCCTTACACCGGACAGTTGGACTAAGATGTTGACCTGTCGTCCTTGACTTGGGGACGTAAATTACAAGTACCTATGTAGTCGGAGTGGGTTCGCCTGATGGCGAGGGAAACTGTTAATAAGGAAAGCTAATCCATACGAAAAAAATCAGTCCAGCACTACTAGAAGTGTGCGTACGGACTATGCTTGAGTTCAAAGCGAGCGAGCGCAACAACAACAAAAAACAACAACAACAAAACTATATGAATATGGCAAAGGATTTAAAGACGGAGCTTAAATGTTCCCGCTGGATTGATAATAACAATAACAGTTACAGAATAATCATTAATAATTGCTGTTTATTTTCACTCCTTTGTTTATATGTGAGCGGAGGCGTTGGTGTAATGGTAAGAACAGTACGATGGCATGGACGTGGTCGGGCGAGGGTTGAATGTGAGTGCTCAATGTTCGCTATGTGAGGAAAAGACTGGACACATATCCCTCCGCGCACTAAGGCTTACAAAATGCGAGGATTCTACTACTTCACTACACCAAGACAGGTTTCTGCTACGGACTATTTGTTATTATAAATGTGCAAAGGCAATTCGAAACGGTCAACAGGCGTGTCACGTGGTAAAGCACAACAGGCCAGCAGAAAAGTATACAGATGAGCCAGGTTCTTGGCAGAGATCGGCCAAATGAAGAAGTCCGACAATACACAACGAACTACGAGCAATACATCCTGGAGGGAATAATAACGGTACAGCATACAGAAAAGAATGTCGAAGTGGGTAGAGTTGAAAGAATCAAACATTCGACATCAGCTGGAAATGTTCGATTCACAACGAAGCAGAAGAGGTCTATTTAGGATCCTACATCTACAAGATTGTGAGGTATAGTATATTTGTTTGTATTTGTTGCCTGTCCACTGGATCACAATATACATGTTCTTGATTTTTATTATTTTTGTCTGAGCTGAAAACAGATTAGAAATTATCATCATCATTATGCGGCTTGCCGATAAGCGTGGGCAGTCATATTTCGCTATCTCACACGATCACCAGAGTCGTAGATCAGCTCAGTGTTCTTGTCTCGACCATACCAGGTGGCCAAGCCAGTCAGATATTTATTTCTCTACCTTTTCCTTGTTCGTTTCTCCTCAGGCTTGCCAGTTGTCACAAAGTTCTCTATTTTAATTCTTCTCAATAGGTGCCCCAAAATATTGACTGCCGATGTCTAATATCTCTAATCAGTTTACGGTTTTTATTTGCGTCTTCTAGGACTTGCTCATTTTTGTGTCTGTCCATGATATTCTTTGCGTCTTCCCCAGAAATAACATTTCCACTGTCATTAGATGTTTTTCAGCTTGTCTGCTCATTGTCCACGTTTCACAAAAGTGCAGGTTCTATGCAACATTTCAAAACTATTTTTCTTATTGCGATTAACATCTTTTGTGTGGCATACCATTGACCGCATCATCCGTCTAGCGAGGACTGATCAACAGCACCATATCCCCCAAAACACATTAGGGCGTGCAAACAAGGGCCTTTCACTGTTTACTTCCCATAAACCCAATACGTCTCAATGCGTGTAAATGGGATCTTTATTGTAGCTATTTTTCTTGTTGTTGCGGTTGTTATTATCATCATCATCATCATCATCATCATCATCGTTATTACTGTTATTGCTGTTGTTGTTTTTTTCTTTTGCTTATTATACTCATTGTTCTAATATTTGGACTATTATTGCTACTTTTCTGATTATAATTTGCATAATTATTATTTGTATCGTTGTTACTGCTATTTTTATAGCTGTTCTTTACTTTTTAGTTGCATGTCCTCCACATGACGTAGCAGTCAACCCCAGCATTTTCGCTGTTCGTGATTCCCGGTCTCTGTGGCTAAGGGCTTGCGAACGTGGTTTTTGAGCCCATATACCCGGGTTAGAAACACAACGGTGCTGGGTTTTTTTTCGAAAAAGGTATAGAAGCCGGTCGTTCAGAAAGCAATGGCAAACTACTGAACGTAAAATTTTCCCAAGAATAATGAACAGCGAAAATGCTGGGGTTGACTGCTACGTCCTGTGAAGGACATGCAACTTAATTTTTTTTTTTTTTTTTTTTTTTTTTTTTACTTTTACTTGATATACTCATTGTTCCAAAGTTCTCCCTTATTATTGCTGGCTTCCTTATTATTAATTGTATAATTATTATTACCGGCTCCCTGGTCTAGGGATTACACGACTTTCTCCGTAATCCTGTATACTCTCGTGCGTAACGTGACGTGCACGAGAATATGTAGCGGTTCTCACCGCGTCGGTAACTTACGGGGTATGTGAGCCGGTCGCTCAGAAAGCAATGGCAAACTACTGAGCGTAATCTTGCCAAGAAATCAACAATCAGCTGAAAGATGCTGATGTTGACAGCGATGTCCTGTAAATGGATATGCGGAAAAAAAACATATTATTGTTATTATTATCGTTGTTATTATTATCGTTATTAGTATTATTGTAGGTAAAGTTATTACTGGTCTAACTTTGATAATTATGCTTACTTTTCTTCTTTTTCTTCTGCGTTCATCCGGAGTGGGTTTTTTTAGACGTAATTGCGGTGCGATTCGTTGTGCACCCTTGGGCCAAATCCCTTAAGCCAACACATCCGACTTTAGCGGGCGTTTTTTTATTTAAACAAGGTTAGCCGTCACGGGGTTTTCTCGCTGTTGTGGTGCCGTCCACATCCCAGCTGGCAAAGTCGAAGACTTTACTGTCAGCCCTCAAGGGAGGGCAGGGGCAGTCCATGGGCCTTTACCGCCATACAAGGAGGCTTCCATAATTGCAGAGCCGATACATAGCGCTCTGGTACTGGGTTCACCTTATAAATCGCCATGTCCTGCACATGGCTGCTTTAATTCCTCACTTCCATGTATTGGGCATTTCGTTCGCTACAGGCCGCTCCCCTCACAACCCAGGAACAGTCGGTCTGCAGACGATATCCACTCAGCGAGCTTTCAGTTCGGACGTAATGCTTACTTTTTATTACTGTTATTTTACTTGGCTTAAAGACGTAAGATCCATTTCATTGCACTGGGTTTAACCCACAAATCTCGGCTTCCTTCCGCTTATATTTTTCGCAGGGCGGCCTGCCGGAAGCGTCGCACAGAGCACGAACTCCGTAGCTCAAGAAAGGAACCTCCGTCTCAAGAAAATTGCACTTGTGAACAGAATGACCTAGTCCGGAACTGAACCCACAGCTGACGGATTAACCATTTTGCCACGGAGACCCCTGTATTTTGTGTTCTTGGTATTATTGTTTATTATTAAACTTATAATTATTAGTATCTCTAAGCTTAGGTGGGGGTCAGCATGGCCGAGAGGTTTAAGACGCTAGCGCTTAAACTTCCCGTGCGCTGACGGCAGTAGTGCGTTATTTTCACACACCGGTCAGCTGGACTTCACCGTTGACTTCTCGAACAGAATACAATGGCAAACTACTGAACGTATAATTGCCCAGACAGTCAACCTGGGGTTGAGCGCAACGTTCTGCCAAGAATATGCAGCATGCTTTTTTTTTTAACTTTCTTAATTACTTACTTAATTCTTTTTGGTAATTATTATTATTGTTTATACAGGGTGTTTGTAATGCCTCACTACACTGTGTATGTAAAACATTTTTTAAATGATTTCTTCCGTTGATAATACCATTCTGTTTGGAGTGCAAAGACTTACTGCAGCAGACGACAGGCATTCGCTGCATATTGTTTCACGATGGCCTGTGGAGCACGTTTTGTTTTTAATGACATCATGTACTTCATTTTTTCAAATTTGTTCTATATACTGTTTTCAGTGTAGTGAGACTTTACAAACACCCTGCATTTATGATTCCTGTTTCGTCCTCGCGATGGCTGGCATCTGGGCTGTATTTTTATGCTGTGGTTCCTTCATTGTCCTCGTCCTTGGTTCGTTCTTTCACTCTTAATTTGGGTTTCCTTCAGGATAGTCAGAACTATTCGGTTCTGGTAGTTAACACATCATCATTATCATGTGCAAAAAAAAAAGCCAAAAAGCGTGGGCGATCATTGCTCGCCATTACACACGATAATCAGAATCGTGGATCCGGTCTGTGTTATTGTCATACGGCCAAGCCTTTCAGGCATATCTATCTCTGCCTTCCTCTTGCTCTTTCCCCCCTCAATATTGCCAGTTGTCACTAGCTTTTCCATTTTATTTCTCCTCATAACGTGCCCACAAAAATCGTCACTGTCTTCGCCCAATTTCTCGACTCAGTGTACGATTTTCATTATTTCCTTCACATGCTGCCTTATACGTTTTTCTGTTTGTTCATAGTATTTGTTGCATTCTCCTCAAATACCACACATAGCGATGAGATGTTTCTCAGTTTGTCTGTCATAATCCATGTTTCCTAACATATAACATTATAGGTTTTATACAGCACTTTAACACTCTTTTTCTCATTGCAATTGCTACATTTATATTGGTTATTATGTCTTCCATCTTGCAAAGGCTGCCTTTGCCATAGCAATTTTTATTCTAATCTCTACAAGGCATCATCTATCGGAAGTTATGACTGTTCCGAGATAGTTGTACTGATTCGCTTGTTTAAGAATGTGTCCAAGTATTTGGAAATTACATTATGTTTATTTCTTCTTTGAAACGAAATTAATCTGTTTTCTTACAATTTAATTCTAATCCAAGTTGTTAAAACAAGGGGTTGATAAATTTATTGTTTATGTTGAGATGTTTTCTTTTTATTGCTTATGTCTTGTTTGGCATTCTTCTGTGTTAGTCGTTATAGTTAGTTGCATATCCTTTACAGGTCGTCGCAGTCAACCGCAGCTTTGTGTGTGTGTGTGTGTGTGTGTGTGTGTGTGTGTGTGTGTGTGTGACTTTTTGTGATTTCTTTGCAAGTTTACATTCTTAGGTTTGCCAATGCTTTCTGAAAGACCTCCACACATGCCATTATATTACAACCAACGCAAGACGGTATGCTACCAAATCTCCCGCGGCTGTTTCGAACGCGGTATGCGGGATTACAAATTGCTTCCGCAAAGCCTTCGCCACAGAGGTCCTTATAAATGTCCGACAAACTCGGCGTATTCGCCATCTGTTTCCCGCTGCTTTCAGCCATTTATGTCAGATCTGGGTTGGCGTTTTCGTCAGTTGTTCCTGGCAAAACATGGCCATGGGTTCACCACGGTGGATCGTTATATGTTTCTCAGGTTCTATGTGCTGAGGGATTCATTTATTCCATCGTTGATGAGGATTCTTTTTTACAATTTCTGGAGAGGTTTAGTCGCATCTTTCTTATTTACAATTGGGTAGGTTACCTAATGTTTCCTCTCATCCAGCCGTAAGAGAGGTGTCATGCCCATCAAAGCCACCTCGACAAGATTTGTGTTGAAGAACTCCATTGTGTGATACATGTGCCCCCCCCCCCTCTCTCTCTCTCTCTCTCTCTCTCTCTCTCTCTCTCTCTCTCTCTCTCTCTCTCTGTTTCTCTGTGTGTATGTGTGTGCGTGCCTGTGTATATTATATATGGGTGGGTGGGTGGGTGGGTGGACCTTTACACGCTTTACGCCGCATTGTGCATATGTTCCTAGACCCATACATTATTTTGCGCTCGCTTGCCTTGAACTCAAGCGTAGTACAAACACTATTCTGTAGTGCTGGACTGATTTTTCCATTGGGGATTAGCTTTCCCTATTAAAAGTGACCCTCGCCATCCGGCGAACCCACACCGACTTCAGAAGTACTTGCAATTTACGTCCGCAGGTCAAGGACGATGGACCCATATTTGAAATGGATCAGTCGGCACTGCTGGGTGATGTGTGGGTGCGTGTGTGTATGTTTTTGTACGTGTGATCGAGGATTTATGTGCTAACAGGTGCATATGAGTTTTTGTAATATGTTGCTAGACCCACATCTGAAATGGATCAATCGGCAATGCTGGGTGATGTGTGTATATTTTTCGTGTTCGTGTATGGCAAAGAGTTTATATGTAAACAGGTATATGTGCATCTTTTTTACCATGCAATCTATGCTAATCTATGTGTGTATTTAGAAGCGTTGGTGGTTGTAGCATGCTGTATCTGTGTTGTGGCCAGTTGTCGTGTGACGGTGTATTAACATGTGACGTGCTTTGTGTGTGTTATTTGCGTGTGATAGACCAACGATCTATCAGAGAGCATCTGTTGGATTTTTCCCCGGTACATGCTGGTGTGGTGGGAGACGAGCAGGCGGACAGATGGCTGCGTCTGCACCACCAGGTGGGGTATTGGTGCATATGGCAGATGTGGTCGCGGCTCTTTGGAATCGTGTGTTTAGCGCAGAAGAACGGACAGATCATCACGACCTGGAGAGAATGGTGCTGCAGGAAGTGAACCAGAGGATCTGGCCGACACCCAAAATTCCGAGGAAAGGCCAGACAGACAATTAATCAGACTGCAACTGGTACTATTAGTAATGAGATTCTTCGAGGGTTGTTGCAGATAAGGACGGAACACTTATAGGAATTCCTAGAGTACCTGTGATGTCAGTTCTTGACTCAACTCAAATCAGGCGTGTGGTGGCGAATGTGTGTGTTACCAGGCAGTGGTAACCGATGGATGTCATTGCTAGTGTGTATTGAAAATAAAGCAATGACAAATTGTGTAATGCTTAACTGATTCACTGTCAAACAAACAACAACTGGGTTTGGACCAAACATGGTACACAATCAAATAAACAAGTATTATAATGTATATTTATATTAACGAAGCTTGGAAATTACGGAAGATACCACGAAGCAAACCAAATAACACAATGACCCTAGTATGGCACTATCGTTCTTCTGTCCAAATGGGATGTCACATTTGGCGAAATACTATCCTTCGGCACTGAATCAGTTTATTGGGGTTTACAGTTTTTGAGTAAATAAATTATTGTCCCAGTTTTTGAGTATATAAATTATTGTCCCGGTTTTTGAGTAAATAAATCATTGTCCCGGTTTTTGAGTAAATAAATCATTGTCCCGGTTATGAGGTAAATAAATCATTGTCCCGATGTTTGAGTAAATAAATCATTGTCCCGGTTTTTTTAGTAAATAAATCAGTGTCCCCATTTTTGAGTAAATACATCAATGTTCCGGTTTTTGAGTAAATCAATCAGTGTCCCGGTTTTTGAGTACATACAGCAGTGTCCCGGATTTTGAGTAAATAAATCATTGTCCCAAAAAATGCTTTCGGCACGCCCATTGTCCCGGTTTCCCCTCGTCAAATTAAATATTTAATTAAATCGAACTTTTTTCCAATTTTCCGTAACAGACACTAATTGCATTTCCATCGTCGATGTGATTGTCGTTTCTGTTTCTGTCTGTTGTGACTAGTTAAAAATAATTGTAAGCTGTTAACACTGCAACGATGTTATCTCCGTGGCCGGTGAAATGAAATGCAGGCTTGTGTGTTATTTGTAAAACAGTTGTTACGTTTTAAAATGTTCAGTGCCAAACAAAACGCAAGGTTTAGAGCAAACAAACATGGATAGCGGAAAATGGGAAGTGTGTGTTACAGTTATGACCTAAATTAAGACATCCACCCTTCAAGACATCCACCCTTCAAGATATCCACCCTTCCTGGCATCTACACTTCCAGGCATTCATTCTTCCTGGCATCCACTCTTTCTGGCATCCATCGTTCCTGGCATTCACCCGTCAAGACATCCACCCTTCCTGGCATCCACCCTTTAAGACATCCACCCTTCCTGGCATCCACTCTTCCTGACATCCACTCTTCCTGGCATCCACCCTTCCTGGCATCCACCCTTCAAGACATCCACCATTCCTGGCATCCACTCTTTAAGACATCCACCCTTCCTGGCATCCACCCTTCAAGACATCCCCCCTTCCTGGCATCCACCCTTCCTGGCATCCACCCTTCTTGGCATCCACCCTTTAAGACATCCACCCTTCCTGGCATCCACTCTTTAAGACATCCACTCTTCCTGACATCCACTCTTCCTGGCATCCACCCTTCCTGGCATCCACCCTTCAAGACATCCACCATTCCTGGCATCCACTCTTTAAGACATCCACCCTTCCTGGCATCCACCCTTCAAGACATCCACCCTTCCTGGCATCCACCCTTCCTGGCATCCACCCTTCTTGGCATCCACCCTTTAAGACATCCACCCTTCCTGGCATCCACTCTTTAAGACATCCATCCTTCCTGGCATCCACCCTTCAAGGCATCCACCCTTCCTGGCATTATCCCAGTGGTAATTAATCAGTTAATTGGAGACATGAGATAAATCATTGTGAGAGTATGTTTAGTTTAGTTTAGTCGTTGGATCAACATCACGGCACACTATTTAACCCATAAATGCTCCGTTTTCCTCCTAACTCAAACCTGAGTCTGGAGAAACTCAGCTCAATGCACGAACTCCGTTGCATCGGCGAGGATCCTGAAATACTTTGGGTAGATTTTTAACTCGAAATTTTGCCCGGGCAGCGCCGCTATGCTACTCTTTTTCGATTTCCAACTGCCTAGGGATTTTTTACGTGCGCAGTAATACACACGGGCATCCGATCTCACTACCCAGAGACCAGGGGAAATTTTATTACTGGAAGTCCAGGTGGATTTTTTAAATAAATCCCGGGGCCTGAACCCGGGACCTCCAGCACTCGAGGCGGATACCATACCTCGAGACCACTCAGCCCCCGGAATGCAGTTATGAAAGTACGAGAAGTATGAGAAGAATGAGAGTATGTGCCATGTCCAAGTGTCTATAGAACTGCAACAAACACATGACTTTCAATAACCAGCATGAAAGGTCTCCAAACGTAGTCAGGAGTTTCAAATGCTGAAGAGATCGTTTTGTCTTTAACACTTGTTTAACTCTTCTTTATGACGTGGTGATGGTAAGCTACGTAATAACTGTTTTGTATGTGACAAAACTGTGATAAGACCTACGTGATGTCTAGTTTGTATGTGATGAGGCTATGATAGGATCTACGTGTTGTCTTGTTTCAATGTGATAACACTGCGAAACCACTTACGTGATTCCTAATTTGTATGTGATACAATTTTGTAACTACCGACGTGATATTTAGTTTGTATGTGATACAGTTGTGATACAACCTAAATTATGTATAGTTTGTATGTTAGAAAATTGTGATACGACATACATGATGTCTAGTTTGTATGTGATAAAACTGTGACACGATTTACGTTATGTTCAGTTTGTATGTGATGAGTCTGTGATATGACCTGCGTGATTTCTAGTTCATATCTTATACAATTATGATACAATCCACATCTAATCCATATCTAATGTGTATTTAATACGATCTGTTACGTTTGGATGGTATGCCATGAGGCTGTGATACTACCTATATAATGTCTAATCTGTATGTATGATAAGTTTTATGGAATGCCTCGTCTACATGCGACGAGGCAGCGAAAAAAATGTGTATTATATCCGATTTCAGCGTGATAAAGCAGTGATACAATGTGTGTGTATGTGGTTGTAAAGGTGTGTATCTGCTAAAGTGTGTATGTGGTTGTACAGGTGTGTATCTGCTAAAGTGTGTATGTGGTTGTACAGGTGTGTATCTGCTAAAGTGTGTATGTGGTTGTACAGGTGTGTATCTGCTAAAGTGTGTATGTGGTTGTACAGGTGTGTATCTGCTAAAGTGTGTATGTGGTTGTACAGGTGTGTATCTGCTAAAGTGTGTATGTGGTTGTACAGGTGTGTATCTGCTAAAGTGTGTATGTGGTTGTACAGGTGTGTATCTGCTAAAGTGTGTATGTGGTTGTACAGGTGTGTATCTGCTAAAGTGTGTATGTGGTTGTACAGGTGTGTATCTGCTAAAGTGTGTATGTGGTTGTACAGGTGTGTATCTGCTAAAGTGTGTATGTGGTTGTACAGGTGTGTATCTGCTAAAGTGTGTATGTGGTTGTACAGGTGTGTATCTGCTAAAGTGTGTATGTGGTTGTACAGGTGTGTATCTGCTAAAGTGTGTATGTGGTTGTACAGGTGTGTATCTGCTAAAGTGTGTATGTGGTTGTACAGGTGTGTATCTGCTAAAGTGTGTATGTGGTTGTACAGGTGTGTATGTGGTTGTACAGGTGTGTATGTGGTTGTACAGGTGTGTATGTGGTTGTACAGGTGTGTATGTGGTTGTACAGGTGTGTATGTGGTTGTACAGGTGTGCATGTGGTTGTACAGGTGTGCATGTGGTTGTACAGGTGTGTATCTGCTAAAGTAGGCCTAAAGAGTAGACCATAAAGCTGCAGCCTGGGCAAGCTTTCATAACATCAACCATCAGAATATTTCCAGTACCGTGTCTCTCCGAAAATAAGACAGGGTCTTATATTAATTTTAGCTTTAAAAAAATATGAACTAAGGTTTTTTCGGGGGATGTGTTATATTTTCTTCAGATACAAAAATCTACATTTATTCATGTACAAAATTCTACATTTATTCAAATACAGTCTTGTCATCTTCTTCTGGAACATCGTCATAACTCTCCAAATCCTGAATTCCGTATGAGATCCTAGGCCCATAAACACTGCAGTTCCATCTATGACAATCATTTTCGAGCGTTGGTCTTTAGAAAAGTCGATGCCATCAACAAAGTACTTGAATGCAAGTGCACATTTAATAACTCCATTCAAGCTGACCATCTTAACTAGGGCTTATTTTAGGGGTAGGTCTTTTATTACAAACATCCTGAAAAATCGTTTTAAGGCTTAATTTAGGGGTGGATCTAAATTTCGGGGAAACACCGTATGTGTGTCCTCATGTATGCTCAAAGGGATCATCGCGTATTTTAGGTGGCTCGTGACATCCATCCATCCTGACACCCATCCGTCGTAACATCCATCCGTCCTGACATCCATCATTCCTTAAATCCTCCATTCCTACATCCTATTCTAGGCGGGATTAGTGATCCACTCCGTTAGCATGTTCTAAAAACTTGGACTGGCGCAGCACAGCACCGGTGTCTTATTCTATTTACGCCCCAAGCAACACACCATGTGGTATTGGCTTATCTTCATGTCTATCAGTCAACGTTGTTATGTTTGATTGGCTAATCTGTATCTTTACCAATTAATCTGTCGTGTTTGATTGGTTATTCTTTATGGAAGCCAATCAAAGTTTCACTTACAAATGGCTAGTTTTCATGTTAACCCATCTACATGCCGTATGTGATTGGTTAATTTTTTTAAGGTTGACGTCCATTGTCTCGTGTGTGATTCACTAAGGTGCATGGCTAACAATCAACGTCACCGTGTGATTGGCTAATCTTCATGTTTACTAATCAACATGTCTCATTTGATTGGCTAATCTTCATATTTACCAACCAACATGTTTCATTTGACTGGCTAATCTTCGTGTAGTGAAGTTAAGAACGGACATAACTGCACTCGAGTCATTCCCTCACGTGCTCCGCTCCTCTCTTCAAAAGCCATCATAAAATTTCCATGTTGCTTATTCCAGTAGCAATCTCATTAAACGTCCGCCTGGCTTATCCTCTACACTTTGAGCATCATCCTAACTCTCCCTCCTGACTTCCTTCTAAAAAAGTATCCCTAAATATTGATACTCCGTCTGTCAGCTGCACTCTCCACTTGATCGCAGAGAACCTTCCCCACCACATCTTCACCATAAGTAGCTCTTCAGCCAGAGAGGTAACAACAGTTAACGTCAAGTTCACCAATCAACGCGCCATGTGTGATTGTAAAATAACTATTTAAAGAAAGGTAGCCCCGCTAAAAATACTGCCCCATTGATGTGAGATGTTAGGTCTTCGCATAATCTTTTAACTATGTAACACTGACCACACATCTAACAATGGCCACATAATCTTTTAACTATGTAACACTGACCACACATCTAACAATGGCCACAAATGAAACATTTACCACCTATGGAACAATGACCACAAATGTAATAATGATCACAAATGTAACGCTAGAAACAAAAATTATCACAACCGAAGCAATAACCACAGATGTAATATGTATGTTGTATGCAGTATGAGATGGAACGTTCAGTTTCTTTCGCTGAGGTCTTCCTTTCCCCAGACAATTTCAATAAAATTCTTCAGATGGTCTGGTACTCATGTTGATGAGGTTGGGTCGACACCAGAACTATATGGTAAGAAATAATAACTCTATCTCTATTAGGTAATTGTTTTATTTTAGCTTGTGATACTGTAGCGTAATCCATAAACATACTACTTCTTCTAGTGCACAAGACTGATTTTTGCGTGTGCATTAGCTTTCCCAACTACCAGTGTTCCCCGCCACCAGGCGAACCCACTCCGACTTCTGAGGTACCTGTAAGTTACATCCTCAAGTGAACATTTTAGTCCAACTGACCGGTGTAGTTGTTGCACCCACTACCTCGGCATCAGCGCACCTGCAGTTTAATAGATTCAGAGCCAAACAAAAAGTAGGTTTGGACCAAACAAAACTGAATGGCGGAAGATAGGAAGTAGGGGTGTGTCACAGTTATGACCTAAACGTTGTTAGTATGGTAGCATATATGTTGTACTGTATATCAAATTAAAGGGGGAAATATATTATAACTATATATAATTGTATAAGCCCATGGCAGAAACGGAAGTCACTTAAGACGATAAATCATTCCATGGTGTTTAATCAGTTAAGAATGGGCGTTCTAATCCATTCGGCCATGCTGACCTCTGTTGGTTAATAAACCAGGAACACTATCATGGCAGGCAAGTCCACCAACGACTACGCCAGCGCGCCTCCCTGTGTGAGTATATACACCTTGCGTTTGGTCAGATCACACTATACCGACATCGCTCCCTGTGTGAGTATATACACCTTGCGTTTGGTCAGATCACACTATACAAACATGGTTGCCTGTGTGAGTATATACACCTTGCGTTTGGTCAGATCACACTATACCAACATGCCTCCCTGTGTGAGTATATACACCTTGCGTTTGGTCAGATCACACTATACCAACATGGCTCCCTGTGTGAGTATATACACCTTGCGTTTGGTCAGATCACACTATACCAACATGGCTCCCTGTGAGAGTTTATACACCTTGCGTTTAATAAGATCACACTAAATATCTCAAAAAGTAGTTCTTGAATAAAAAGGGTATGTACACGTTCAACGTGAAAGCAATACGGTTTTTATTTTGTCATGATTTCCAGATTGAACGGTTTGGCCAACTCACAAGAATGCCCTGGTACCATCTACCTCATGGAGCCACATTGAAGAAATATCATTGATACTGAGTAAAGGGAAGACCGCGTTAAAGATGGAGTGATGCTATCAAGCGTTCTTAAACATCCGGTAAGCTGAGGTAGGAGGAAACAACCCATACACTGCTCAGTTGAACTAAAATGTCCTTGATTTGGGGACGTAAATTACAAGTACCTCTAAAGTCGGTGTGGGTTTGCCTGATGGCGATTGACATTGATAATAGGGAAATCTAATCCATACGTAAAATTCAGACCAGTGCTATTAGCAGTAGCGTATGTGGACTACACTGGAGTGCAAATAGAGCGAGCGCAAAAGAAAATAAGAATAAGCTTAGAGATATGAATACCAACTTACAACAAAGAGAATTAGAAAGAACATTCCCCGACGCCGCCCCCCACCCCTAAACTGAGGTAAATTATGGAAGACAAGAAGAAGAGTAATGATTTCCTTCCTCTTCCTGGGGCATTGTGTGTGACCGTCTAGGACTGACAGGGTTGAGCTGAGAGGAGTCGAGTCACACAAAAAGCCTACATGGAAACACTCTGGACACTTCCAGACGCTCTCCGGCCCCATCTTCGACACCAGGCGAAGTCTCAATTCTAATGGTACCAGCTGCAGTATGAATATGCATGGTTGTAGAAAAAAAAAACTGTCATTTACTGCCAATATTGTACCTTGCGGTGTATGGCAGAGGGGTCTTTGAGCCTGAGGAATTAAGGCCGCCTGGCTAGTGCAGTCGGCACGACCTGTGCTGGTTAGGATTTTCTTTTGCCCCCGACAGGAAAAATTCCCACAACTTACCGAGGATTCGAACCCGGATCTCCTGAAGGAAAATCTGGCGTTCAAGTCACTCGGCCATCCGCTCCTCTGATTGTAGAATTAGTATGAATACGCAATATGATTATATACAGGGTGTTTGTTAATTCTCACTACACTTTGTATGTACAACAAGTTTGAAAAATGAAGTACATGACGTTGTCAAAAATGTGCATCACAGTTCATCGAGAAGCAATATGCGGCGAATGGCTGTCGTCTTCTGGGGTAATGCTATGGGGTTTAAGGAAATGTTTACAAACATAATGTACACACATTTGAGGACCTGAAAGAAGCAATCAGGATTTTAACTTAAATTTGTTGCGTATCCCGTACGGGACGTTGCAGTCAACACCAGCATTTTCCAGCTACTGTTGATGTACTAGGCAAGTGTTACGTTCAGTAGTTTGTCATTGCTTTCTGAACGACCGGCTCCCATACCAGAACGTTATAACACAACGCGACACTGTCTGCAGCACAAATCGGTCGCAGCTGAGCTTCAAACGCCTCTGTACCTGGCTCACGACCCGCGTTCGCAAGCCTTTAGCCACGGAGCCGGCTCGTGTTCGTGTTCGTTATTTCAAATGTGCTTACACCATATTTCACAACAGACTTGACAACTGATATTGGCAAAAGTAAATACAGCTTATTGATTGATGAGAGCAGTGACATTTCTGAAACTAAGCTACTTGGAGTAGCTATTAGATACTATTCAGAGACAAGAAAGCAGTTTGTGGTTACTTACTTAGATTTAGTTGAACTGAGTGACAGCAACGCACAGGCAATATGCAATGCGTTAAAAGATTGTTTAAACAAGAATGGACTTGAGTTGCAAAGACTAGTTGCACTCGGCACTGACAATGCGTCTGTCATGACTGGTGTAAACAATGGAATATATACAAAATTAAAATCCGAAGTTCCTCATCTGGTACTAATTAGGTGTGCAGGAAATAACTACAGAAACTGAAGAGGAGTTGTTTGACTGGGATTTGGCAGATCTGGAGTAAACTTCATTCTAATATTCAGTGATAATAATAAATTATAATGTGCTACTTTATAACATTTTGAATGAATACCACCAGTGCTTGTTTTAGTGATTTTCCAAAAAATAGTATTGCAATTTGGTGATTTTTTGGCGCGAAAGTAGTTCTGATTGGGATTTAGCGGATCTGGAATAAACTTCATTGCAATATGAAGTAATAATAATAAATGATATTGTGCTACCTTGTTACATTTGTAATAAAAACAGTTGGTGTTGTTTTTTTTTTTTTGTTGGTGCTTCCTAAAAATTTTTGGTCCTTTTTAGTGTTTTTTGGGGTCAATTTTGATGCTTTTTCATCAAAGGGCGATGGCAACACTGGCCATCAGATGTGTGTGTGTGTTTTTTTTTTAGCTTGTCTGCTCATTGTCCACGCTTCACATCCATACAAATGCACAGGTTCTATGTGGCATTTGAACACTCTTTTTCTCGTTCCAAATGAAATCTGTTTATTGGTCAGTATGTTTTCCATCTTGCAATGAGTAAATCAACGACATCGACAAGTAGAATCGGTCAGTTTTACTAGAACACAATCACAAGCGACAAAATGGACGCTGCGGCCAAAGCCTTCGTCTGAACATAAACAACAAACATACAAGGACTCATATAACTACGTGAACAAATATAAATGAAAATACGCATCTGTGGTGTACAATATAAAATAACATGAAGTAATGCAGCTTTACAGAACAGGATTACAACACATACAGGACGTTGCGGCGATTAGCCTTCATTGCAAACAAACACATACGCAAACCACAACATATAATCACGGAGAAGACCCTCCGGCGACTACATTAAGGCATACGGACGGGATGAGAAGAATAAAAAGATGAAAAAATTAAAGCAACGAAGAGAAAATGAAAATTTGAAAAAACAAATGTGCTACACTTATCTCAGAATCCCAAGCAGTGTACTAACACGAGATGATGCGGAATGTTGTCAACCCAAGATGTCACGACTCAGGATGCAATATGAGCCTGAACCTCAGCGTTTCTCAATGTATTGGAGAGCTGCTGTGTTATGGACCCAGCATGTGTGCAGCACGCGTCTCGTGTATAGATATAAGGCGCATGCCGGAAATCCAATCTAAACTGGACCACAATAAAGGGGAGATTGGGGGTGTTTTTTTTTTTGTTGTTGTTTTTTTTTTTTCAAACATTCCACGAAACTCCACGGGTGGTCAAAATAAAAGGAGGTGAGTGGGGGGGGGGGGGCACATCCAGGAAAGCTAACAGTGATACTTATGAATGAAATTAGCAGAAATGCATGGGAGGTTGGGAAATAATAACAATTTAAGACAATTGGAGGGGGGGGGGTATTAGACCACACTAAGAGGGACAGCAGAAATTGAGGATGTGGTGGGTGTGACCGAAATGTGGAAGGGTGATGCCGAGGTAGCGGGTTCGATCCCTACATTGGTCAGTTTGATTAAAATGTTGACTTGTCCTCCTCGACTTGGGGACGTATATTACAAGTACTCAGAAGTCGGAGTGGGTTCGCCTGGCGTTGAGGGATACTGGTAACCGGGAAGCTAATCCACAAGCAAAAATTAGTCAGTATGCTACCATAAGTAGAATGTGTATGGACTACGCTTGAGTTCAAAGCGAGACAACGCAAAATAAAATTAAAAAATAATAATAAACACCCAGAGCGCAATTTTACCAAACCAGGGGAAATAACCTTACTCTTTTAGGGTTTATTTTGCTCAGAGAAATAGGTGGAGGTGTCAATGGCGCTGTATTACACTGAGAAATTTACAGTTCAAAGTAGATGTGAGTAAGGAACAGGCAATTTTCTTTGGTCATATCATGGGAGGAGTCGCACTGGAAACATCGTGACACCTGGAAAGACCAGCGGTACAGGAGGCAGAGACATAGACAGAGAAATGATGCTTGATGGTTGTCAGACGGTCTCAGAGAGGAATAGCATTCAGAGAATTAATCCAGGACATCGCGGAGCGAGATCTGTGGCGAGACTTGGAAGTAGTGGTTATTATAACATTTGTGGTTATTGTTGTATGTGTGGTTGTTGTATCGTTTGTGGTTATTGTTATGTTTGTGGTTATTGTTATGTTTGTGGTTGTTGTCGTTTTGATATTATTGTTGTGTTTGTGGTTATTGTTATGTTTGTGGTTATTGTTATGTTTGTGGCTATTGTTATGTTTGTGGTTATTATGTTTGTGGTTATTGTTATGTTCGTGCTTAATGTTATGTTTGTGGTTATTGTTATGTTTGTGGCTATTGTTATGTTTGTGGTTATTATGTTTGTGATTATTGTTGTGTTTGTGGTTATTGTTATGTTTGTGGTTGTTGTCGTGTTTGATATTATTGTTGTGTTTGTGGTTATTGTTACGTTTGTGATTGTTGTACTGTTTGTGGTTATTGCTACGTTTGTGATTATTGTTGTGTTTGTAGTTATTGTTATGTTTGTGATTGTTGTTGTGTTTGTGATTATTGTTGTGTTTGTGGTTATTGTTATGTTTGTGGTTGTTGTCGTGTTTGTAATTATTGTTGTGTTTGTGATTATTGTTACGTTTGTGATTATTTTTGTGTTAGTGATTATTGTTATGTTTGTGGTTATTGTTATGTTTGTGGTTATTATGTTTGTGGCTATTGTTATGTTTGGGGTTATTATGTTCGTGCTTATTGTTATGTTTGTGTTTATTGTTATGTTTGTGGCTATTGTTATGTTTGTTATTATTGTTATGTTTGAGGTTATTATTATGTTCGTGCTTATTGTTATGGTCGTGCTTATTATTATGTTCGTGCTTATTGTTATGTTTGTGGTTATTGTTATGATTGTGGTTAATTGTATTATGTTTGTGATTGTTGTACTGTTTGTGGTTATTGCTACGTTTGTGATTATTGTTGTGTTTGTGGTTATTGTTACGTTTGTGATTGTTGTTATGTTTGTGGTTATTGCTACGTTTGTGATTATTGTTGTGTTTGTGGTTATTGTTAGTTTGTAATTGTTGTCGTGTTTGTGATTATTGTTGTATTTGTGATTATTGTTACGTTTGTGATTATTTTTGTGTTTGTGGTTATTGTTACGTTTGGGGTTATTGTTGTGTTTGTGGTTATTGTTGTGTTTGTGATTATTGCTACGTATATGGGTATTGCTACCTTTGTTATTATAATGGCTATTGTTATATCTCTAATTGTTATTATAGTGGCTATTGTCATATCTCTAATTATTATTACATGTGTGGTTATTAATATTGTTAGGTGTGTGGTTATTGTTATGTTTGAGGTTATTGTTATGTTTGTAGTTGTTGTTATGTTTGTGGTTGTTATTATGTTTGTGGTTGTTGTTATGTTTGTTGTTATTGTTGCGTTTGTGGTTATTGGTACCTTAATGGTTATTGTTATATTTCTGATTATTATTACATTTGTGGTTATTGTTACGTTTGTAGTTATTATTACGTTTGTGGATATTGTTAGGTGTGTGGTTATTGTTATGTTTGAGGTTATTGTTATGTTTGTAGTTGTTGTTATGTTTGTGGTTGTTATTATGTTTGTGGTTGTTGTTATGTTTGTTGTTATTGTTGCGTTTGTGGTTATTGGTACCTTAATGGTTATTGTTATATTTCTGATTATTATTACATTTGTGGTTATTGTTACGCTTGTAGTTATTATTACGTTTGTGGATATTGTTAGGTGTGTGGTTATTGTTATGTTTGTGGATATTATTATATTTGAGTTTATTGTTATGTTTGTTGTTATTGTACTGTTTGTGGTTGTCATTATGGTTGTGATTATCGATACCTTTGTGGTTATTGTTATATTTCTGATTATTATTACATTTGTGGTTATTGCTACGTGTGTGGTTATTGTTATAGTTGTTTCTAGTGTTATATTTGTGATCATTGTTACATTTGTGGTCATTGTTCTATAGGTGGTAATTGTTATATTTGTGGCCATTGTTAAAAATGTGTTTTAATTGCATTATAGGTCATTGTTACATAAGTGGCTGTTGTTACATTAGTGGTCATTGTTACATAAGTGGACATTGTTACATTAGTGGTCATTGTTACATTAATGGTCATTGTTACATAAGTGGACATTGTTACAATAGTCGTCATTGTTACATAAGTGATCATTGTTACATAAGTGGACATTGTTACATTAGTGGTAATTGTTACATTAGTGGTCATTGTTACATAAGTGGACATTGTTACAATAGTCGTCATTGTTAAATTAGTGGTAATTGTTACATAAGTGGACATTGTTACATTAGTGGTAATTGTTACATAAGTGGTCATTGTTACATTAGTGGTCATTGTTACATAAGTGGACATTGTTACAATAGTCGTCATTGTTACATTAGTGATCATTGTTACATAAGTGGTCATTGTTACATAAGTGGTCATTGTTACATTAGTGGTCATTGTTACATAAGTGGTCATTGTTACATTAGTGGACATTGTTACATTAGTGGTTATTGTTACATTAGTAGTCATTGTTACAATAGACGTTATTGTTACATGTGTGGTTACGCTCCTTAACTGAGTTCACGCCCTTCGAGTACATGGTTCTGCTGACGATCATTGCCAACTGCATCGTGTTGGCGCTGGAGGAGCATCTGCCGGAGATGGATAAAACGCCACTTGCCTTGCAGCTGGTATGTGTATTTCTTTGTTTGTTTCTCTGTGTGTGTGTGTGTGTGTGTGTGTGTGTGTGTGTGTGTGTGTGTGTGTGTGTGTTTTGTTTTTTCTTTTGTTTTTGCTTGTTTTGTTTGTTTGTTTGTTTGTTTGTTTGTTTGTTTGTTTTGTGAATGGGATTGCTTTTTACTACAGCTATGCATCTGTTTATTAGCATCTGTATACATCAATGATATAAGGTTTTCGTTTTGTGTGGGGCAAGTGTAGACATTCAAATATCTAGACACGATATGTCGTATGTCATGGACACAAAAACAATCAAATTCAGAGGTTCTAGAAAATCTGGGAATGAAGAGAGATTATTTGGTTGTTTCGGGATTTGAAATTTAAATATTGAGCACAACCCACTACTGGCAACGCTGATCGTACTCCGGTATGAACCTAAGGCCTATCCACGTCAATATGGAAGCACTATACTCGAGTTTCGCTCTCGTTTGAGCTCGTCAGTAGTGCATATCCCTGACCGGATCCGGAAACAAGCCCCGGATCACTGGCGTGTGAAGCCATTATATACAACTTTAAGAAAGAGACAATGACTTTGGACATGTAAATAGAACAGTAGCAGTGGAAATGTGTCGACTGGAAAGATCCGCGGCAGAAAAGGCAGATTAAGAGTCACGACGCTGGCTGACCTACAACGAAGACATAGAAGAATATCGTCAAAAGTATTGTTCCAGAACAGCAATGACCGAGGCCTGTAGAAACGCGTGAACGTCAAAGCCACTTGGCAGTGAACATCATGATGATGATGATTTATCTATGCATGAGAGAGTGAGAGAGTGAGAGAGAGAGAGAAGGAGAGAGAGAGAAGGAGAGAGAGAGTGAGAGAGAGAGAGAGAGAGTGAGAGAGAGAAGAAGAGAGAGAGAAGGGGAGAGAGAGAAGGGGAGAGAGAGCGAGAGAAGGAGAGAGAGAGAAGGAGAGAGAGAAGGAGAGAGAGAGAAGGTGAGAGAGAGTGAGAGAGTGAGAGCGAGAGAGAGAGTGAGAGCGTGAGAGTGAGAGAGTGAGAGCGAGAGAGAGTGAGAGCGTGAGAGTGAGAGAGTGAGAGAGAGAGAAAGTGAGAGAGAGTGAGAGAGAGAGTGAGAGAGTGAGAGCGAGAGAGAGTGAGAGAGTAAGAGAGAGAGTGAGAGAGTGAGAGAGAGTGAGAGAGAGAGTGAGAGAGAGTGAGAGAGAGAGTGAGAGAGAGTGAGAGAGAGAGTGAGAGAGAGAGAAGAAGAGAGAGAGAAGGGGAGAGAGAGCGAGAGAAGGAGAGAGAGAAGGAGAGAGAGAGAAGGAGAGAGAGAGAGAAGGTGAGAGAGAGTGAGAGAGTGAGAGCGTGAGAGTGAGAGAGTGAGAGAGTGAGAGAGAGAGAGAAAGTGAGAGAGAGTGAGAGAGAGAGTGAGAGAGAGAGTGAGAGCGAGAGAGAATGAGAGAATGAGAGAGTGAGAGAGTAAGAGAGAGAGATTGAGAGAGTGAGAGAGTGAGAGAGAGTGAGAGAGAGTGAGAGAGAGAGTGAGAGAGAGAGTGAGAGAGAGAGAAGGAGAGAGAGAGTGAGAGAGAGGAGAGAGAGAGAAGGAGAGAGAGAGAGTGAAATCAAATCAAATCAACTTTATTTTAAAAGGGTAACAAATTGGGTACTCAGGCCCGTCTTACATTCGGCCCTTCCAATCGTTCATCAAGAGTATTATACATTTACATAGGAAGAAAAATAAACATTGTGAAATGAATGTTTTAAACATAAACAAGGCAAATTACCATGTTATGAGGCCCATCTCCCACCTACCCATACATCACCCCACCCACACACACACACCCACCTACCCACACACACACACACACACACACACACATACACCCAGGGACACATACATAACCCACCAAACGAACCATCCCCCTCCCGCACATCCCCCACCCACACACACTGCCCTCACCTGGTCCCCTAACCAAAAACACTCGCCACCCACAAACATCCCCCACCAACCCACACCCACCTACATACACATCCTAACCCACACATCCTCTCCCCACCCACACATCCAACCACACATCCCCCAGCCACATCTCCATCGACCACATATTCCCCTCCCATGCACATACATCCCCCACCAACCCACACATCGCACATCCAATCACACATCCCCAGAGCAGGCAGTTCTATGCAATCGGTTTGGGAGGACTGATAAAACGATGCGATAAGTGCATTAATGTTGGTGAAAATTATGTTGAGAAATAAAGAAACAATGTATGTATAAAGTAAACATGTTTCAAGTTGTTATCATGGTTAGTTATTTTTCTACAGCCATTTGTGACTTACTTATTAACTTACCCTCGTAGTTACCGTCTCTCAGTGAGTTGCCATGCATTGTTTCGTCAAGCCTGTGGCTCAGTACATCCGACTTCGACCAGCATTTGTCCCTGTTTGCTGTCTTCAGTCTATCTACAAGGTAGCAGGTTGTATACACCATTTCGCCTGTTTCCTACCCCTTGACCTGTCCGACCGGGAAACGTAGGATGTACACAATCTAATATTGTACACAATCAAATCAACAAGTATCATAATGTAAATGTCCATCACTGAGCATTAAAATGAAACTAGAACATCATATACAACAATACAAAAGAGACAAACAGCTTTCTTTGGTCATGTGATGAGAAGAGATGCATTGGAGAACATCGTGACACCTGGAAGATCGAGGGGAAGAGATATATGGGCACACCAAGAGAAGAGAAATGATGCTGGATGGATTGAGACTGTGGCATTCAGGAATATCATCAGCAGAGTTGATCTAGAACACCAATGACCGAGATCTGTGGAGAGTCATGAACGCCTACGCCAGCAGGCATGGCACTTGATGATGATGAAGAGCATTGAAACTGAGAAGGAGACCACAAAACCGGCTTTGTGACGAAGTGGTTACGGCCGCAATTTGGAATCCCGCTGCGTTCGAAACACAGCCGCGGACGATTTGACAGCAGGTCGCGTTGTGTTGGGTTTCATAAAATAGTATTAGTGTCGGTCGCTCTAAAAGCAGAGGAGCTGCTGGCCGAGTGGCTAGAATGCCGGATCTCCGGTTTTGTGGTAAGGTGTGGATTTTTTTTTTTTTTTCGGGGACGGAAGGAAAACTCTAACCTGCACAGTTCACGGCGACTGCACTAGCCAGGTGGCCTTAATTCCACAAGATCAAGACCCCTTGCGATACACCGCAGTATATAGGCAGTAATTGACAGTTTGACAGTTCAGAAAGCAATGGCAAACTGTTGAACGTAAACTTACCAAGAAATCACAAACAGCCAAAAATATTGGTGCTATAAATTGTACAGCATATTGTTTGTCTTCATCATTAAATTGCCCATGTGAAAACGACCGAACGAAGGAATTTTATTTTCAAAGGGTCACAATTGGGCATACAGGCCCGTCTTACTTCGGCCCTTCCAACCACTCATCTTTCATATATCAATTATCTATTTTGCATGTAACATTCACATAGAAAAACATTGTCAACTGAATGTTGTGAATATAAACAATGCATATTACACACACACACACACACACACACACACCTACACACACACCTACACACACACCTACCTACACACACACACCTACACACACCTACCTACACACACCTACCTACACACACCAAACTCGCAGTTATACCCTCACTCAATAACTCTCACACGCACACTCCCTCACAAGCACATCTACCTACTCACAATCACAAACACTCTAACAAGCATTGTTGTTGAGCATCAAGCACATGTTATCCCTTGTTATACATGCATCAAGCACATGTTATCCCTTGTTATACATGCATCAAGCACGTGTGATCCCTTGTTATACATGCATCAAGCACATGTTATCCCTTGTTATACATGCATCAAGCACATGTGATCCCTTGTTATACATGCATCAAGCACATGTTATCCCTTGTTATACATGCATCAAGCACATGTGATCCCTTGTTATACATGCATCAAGCACATGTTATCCCTTGTTATACATGCATCAAGCACATGTGATCCCTTGTTATACATGCATCAAGCACATGTGATCCCTTGTTATACATGCATCAAGCACATGTGATCCCTTGTTATACATGCATCAAGCACATGTTATCCCTTGTTATACATGCATCAAGCACATGTGATCCCTTGTTATACATGCATCAAGCACATGTTATCCCTTGTTATACATGCATCAAGCACATGTGATCCCTTGTTATACATGCATCAAGCACATGTGATCCCTTGTTATACATGCATCAAGCACATGTGATCCCTTGTTATACATGCATCAAGCACATGTTATCCCTTGTTATACATGCATCAAGCACATGTTATCCCTTGTTATACATGCATCAAGCACATGTGATCCCTTGTTATACATGCATCAAGCACATGTGATCCCTTGTTATACATGCATCAAGCACATGTGATCCCTTGTTATACATGCATCAAGCACATGTTATCCCTTGTTATACATGCATCAAGCACATGTTATCCCTTGTTATACATGCATCAAGCACATGTTATCCCTTGTTATACTTGCAGGACGAGACGGAGGTGTACTTTCTAGGCATATTCTGTGTGGAAGCCTCGCTGAAGATAGTAGCTCTAGGATTTTGCTTACACAAGGGATCATATTTACGCAACGTCTGGAATATCATGGACTTTATAGTTGTAGTTACTGGGTATGTATCCTCTCTACACATTATGATAATTGTATGTTTGAGTGTTCGCTTGCTTGCTTGTTTGTTTTCATTACAGATTCAGTGCATTGACCCCTGGGGACCAGGAGTGTCTCTCCCCCCCCCCCCTCATCACACGCTATGAGATTTGGGGACCTCTGTGGCGGTATGGCTGAACGAAGTGTCTTGTGATCAGGTCATGGATTCGTGTTCTGACTTCGTGGTTTGGTTCTCGAGTGCAGTTCATCAATTTGTCAAACTCCGCCTCAATGAGGATTCAGACAAATCACAACGAGACAGTCAGCCCATATTAGTATACTGGTCTAGTGGCAACTGGCCGTCTTGACAGACAAGAGTTTGTTACATTGTGCTTCAAAACTGCATAATAATAAATATAAGCCATGGCGGTAGCGAATGTGACTGATCAGAACAATTTACGCGTTAAATGTTCGTCTACAATGGATGCATGCGAACATATGGTCATTTCCACCATTCCGCACTATCTGACGTCACACACGCTCAGTGTGTGACCAATCTGCAATAATTTTCTCCTTTGTCTTTACACCATTTCTGATCATTTCCCGCCATGCAACACGTTCGGCCGCGACTTACTCCAAATGTGCATTAACAATGTCTGTACCAATCATGTCCCGCTTACACACATCTGTGTATCGTAGTAGAGGCCGAACCCGAGATCTCTTACCCATCTGTAATTCGCTAGAAAAGATATCCTCTGTTATTTTACTGCCATCTATCCTCCTAATGTGTCCTATCCATCTAAGTCTACGAAGACTGGGAACGGAATAATCCGCCACACAACCTGATCTTTCCAATACTTCTGTATTTGTGATTTTGCCTTGTACTTAATACCAAGTATTCTTCGCAGACACCGCATATGAAAGTTGTTTAAACGTTTCTCTTGGTATGTGTAAGTTGACCAGGTTTCAGAAAGAAATAAAAGCAGTACTAGACTACAATAAAGTCATCATTCAGCAATTCCTTACTGGTTGGGATTGGGCATAGGTTGGCTGTCTCCTCCATGGATACTGATCCTGTAACTCACGATATGCGAGGCGGACATTCAGACCATTCGACCACCATTTCTTCCATAATAAATTTAATAAATTTGTAATAACTGATATTTTGTTGGCAATATGTAGCAGATGGTCGACAAAATGTAGTAGATGACTGACAAAATGTAGCAGATGGTCGACAAAATGTAGCAGGTGGTCGAGAAAATGTAACAGATGGTCGACAAAATGTAGCAGGTTGTCGACAAAATGTAGCAGATGGTGTTTGGGAGTTTAGAATATCTGCCCAGTATCAGTTTCCTGCTATGTATATGATGTGATAGCACCATCACATTTTGTCAACCTGAATGTAAGAAGGAGTAGTTGGCCTTCTTTCCCTCACTTTCGCAGGCAAAGAGCCCAGACGTCAAACCGGCGTCCGACCGTGTTCATGAAATTATCAGCGTTTTTCGTTGTCAACTTCAATAACGTGTCCGCTACACTTTCTAGGCGTGGATTACAATCCTGGATGGTATGGAACTTAAGGGTGCTTGCTGTCGTGTTGACATCGAACACCGCTGAACGGAAAATATAGCAACAATGCTTGACAAAAGAAAAGCACATGCATATAAAAGTAAACGTTTCGACTAACGAGTTCTTCAGCGGCCAAACTACTGGCAACAAGAATCATTGAGAAGTTCCGATTATTTCATGGGGTTTTTGATATTTTTATTTTTAGCCACAGATTCTGTGTCTACCTCTTCATTGAAAGAGATTGTTGAAATTTTCGCTTTTTGTCTTTATATGTCCTTTTATAAAGCTTCCTTGTTATATATTGTGTTAAGGCGTTCTAGTCACCGGTAAGCATCTATGCTAGCATATACACAACCTGGTGACTGCTCGGGTAATCAACGTCTTTTTATGCAGCCCTTCAAAAAGCTCACCCATCATGTCCCATTAGTCATTAGTCATTAGTCGCGGTTCCAAAGGGTTGTCCCCTTTATGCTCCGTTCCCGTGCCAGTGAATATCACATAAAATGTTCCTCACTGCCCCATGTGGAAAGTGAAAAAGACAGGAGTCTCGACAAACAACGGCCCGCTCAGGTACACTGTGCAAAATGCCACCGCCAGAATGTCACCACAAAAGTCCTCAACGAACAATACAGTTCATCCCTGATGGAGTTGGCAGTCACTTTCCCAACCAGATGTTCACCCACAAAGTCTCGACGTTTCTAGATATTGCTGGTCCGTTTCTAGATGTTTTCTAGCCACCAAGCCATTTTCCCTCCGAAATGTAGATCACGCAACAAAACAACCTCTAACAGACGTAAAGAAACATTTCATTGTACATAATGCCGTCGCCAGAATACCAACACAAAAGTCCTCCTCGAAAACACAGTTCATCATCGATGGAAACGGCAGTCACCAGAAAAACCAGCAGCCACACATTTCTGCATAAGGCAAGAAAACCGCTCGCTTCTGCGACACACCAGCCGCAATATATTCAGATATTTCTGGATGTTATTGTCCGTTTCTAGATGTTATCTAGCGAGCTACGCCATTTTGAGCATGCAGATCACACCACAACACCTCGGACAGATGTAAAAAACATTTCACTGTACATAATGCCGTCTCCAGAATGCTAACACAACAGTCCTCCACGAAACACAGTTCATCGTCGAAAGAAGCGGCAGTCAACCAGAAGACCAGCAGCCACACATTTCTGCATAAGGCACAAAAACCAGTCAATTCTCGGACATAGCCAGCCACCATTGCTCTGAACATGCTGATCACGCTCCACAACCTCGGGCAGATTTAAAAGCATTTCACACGAAATTTACAGCTCACAGCGTCGCACCACGCACTCAACTCAGTAGCAGGGCCACGGAACCGTAAACTACCAGTCCAACAGGAGGAAAATGCGAATGCAACGGTAGCCACGAGCGTAAACACCCAGAAGCCTTAACCGTTTAACTGCCTATCCACCATGCATGTTTTAAACAGCCCCATCATGCCCCATTAATGGAACTAAGGGATGTTATGATAGTTTAAGGCTGATCGTGTTGTGTCTGAAGCAGCACACCATATGTGATTGGCTGTTCTTCGAATATTCCAACGTGTCACGCGTGATTTGCAATGCCTCATCAAGTGACCTGGTGATACATTCATCTAAGGCTTTAATCATTTCAGCCGGCATCGAGACCCGGGAATATGAATTCTGGACAATTAGTAAGAAACAAGAAAATCTCGTCTCGGCAACGAGACTGTTGAATACGTGGTAAAAGTAGTCCTTCGGTAGATCCTGCTGCTGAGATGTGAAATGTTACATCATTTGCTTGCTTGCTTGCTTGTGTTCGTTGGCTTGAGCTCCAACGCGAAGTCCTGTATGTCGGATGAAGACATCCTGTTGTCCAACATCAGTGTGATGTCATACAGGACCTGAGTTTTGCGTGAGTATCCGTTGTCCCATGTCTGGCTTATTGGTGTGCAGACTGGTGGTTCCTCGCCGTACAGGCAGACACTCTCCGACTTCGGAGGAGTTACATCATTTAATCCTTCACATATTCTAGGCCACAACATGTGAGGCGGGTCGTCCAGTTCCTTTCCTCGTCACTTTTACTTCCAGGACAATTTCTATTACTTTTAAAAAACTTATTTTTGTCTGGGTTGAGGCCAGAACCGTACTGGTGGCAAAGAAATAACTCTGACTAGCTGGGAATTGAAACGGGACCACAGCCTGAGCAAGCAAGCGCACTATCCAGTGAGTCATGCTGGTTCCTTAACAACATGAAAGGAAAGGCAATCAAAATGAAGTTATTTAAATGTTTTGAAAGAGGTTATGGGAGAAATAAAACTGACCACAAACATGGGAGACAGTCACATTTTTGGGGCACAGTTTGATTTGAGACACGCTGTGCCAATAGGCAAGATATCTAGGAAGGGAGAGAGAGGAAAACAAAGAAAAAAGTAAGTTTAGAGCGAACAAAGATTGATGGCGGAAAATGGGAAGTAGGGGTGTGTCACAGTTATGACCTAAGAGTTATTAATATAGTAGCAGACATGTTGTATTATATATCACATTAAAGGAGACTGCTATAGAAAACTACTGTATTGATATGTTAATTAAGACATCTTTCAGTGACAACATTACGGCGATATATAAGCCCGTGGCAGACATGGGAAGTCGACTAAGACGATTAATCATCCAGTGGCACTTGATCAGCTAATATTGACTGACGGTCACGTGGTAATTTGTCTAAATATTCATTGAGGTGGAGTTAGTCAGTTAGTCTCGGTTCCAACTTCATGGCATAGAGTCGTCCCATTATGCTCCGTTCCTGTGCCAGAGAATATCATACAAAATGCTTCTCACTGCCCCATGTGAAAAGTGGAACAGACAGGAGTCTGGACACCAACAGCACATGTATACTGTGCATATGGGGAAGATGAGGATGAATACGTTTTGACAATTACAACTTTGCGTATTTCGTTTCTTTTATTGTTTTTAGTAAATGTGGAATCATGAAGGCGAAAAGTGGCTGACCGAGTGGCTAGAATGCCGGATTCTCCTTCGGGAGACCCGGGTTCGAACCCTCGGTAGGGTGTGGAGTTTTTTTTTTTTTTCTGTCGAGGTCAAAAAGAAAACTTTAATCTGCAAAGTTCATGGCGACTGCACTAGCCAGGCGGTCTTAATTCCTCAAGCTCAAGCCCCCCCCCCCCCCCCCCCCCCAACTTTTCCCTCCCTGCCATATACACCGCGAGGTACTATGTTGGCAGTAAACAAAAATGACAGTTAATAATGAAAGAGCCTCATAAATGAAAAATAAATTAGACATACGGACTACATTTGGAATTGTAATCAGATAATGTCAAAGAAAATTGTAAAGAGATCTCAAGGTTTGCAGTAAGACAGCAACGTTTGTCTGAAGTCAACATGAAATTCTGAGGATCAACGCAACAAGAGGAAGAATAAAGAAGAGGATGAGTTGGGGGGAGGGGGGGCAGTGCGCACGTCATACTAATGATGAAGGAAAAGGTGACGCTGGAAGTTAAATGAAACTGCGTTGTACAGTGAGGTCGTGAGGAGAGAATTAACCCAACAGGAAAATTAGACAGTTTTCCAGTGTCTTACGATCATGTTCGTGAGATAGGCAAGATGTGATAACCGTGACCTGTAGGTCGGCCACGCCACTGCGGTTAGAACTGTTGAAGTGTATGTATATGGGATGTTGATGAGACTATAGCGGGGGGGGGGGGGGATTAAGATAACAACCTGGATGTCTTGGACACATGACCTAACTGGGAACAAACACACAGACCTGATCCATGACACTGGTCATCGTATGAGATGGCGGACCATGTCTGCCCACGCTTATCAACATGGCACAGGATGATCATGTCTCAGTGACAAGGCTTGTGAGGAAAATAATGAATTAAGTTCAATGTAAAAAAAAAAAAAATTTTTATGTTATTTTTATTCGATTTTGACAGGCAGAAAAGATGTTTTTGACTTTGACAGGCAAAAAAGAGTTGCTTGACATAAGAAAAGAGCTGTTTGACATTGACAGGTAGAAAAGAATTCTTTGACTTTGACAGGCAGAAAAGAGTATTTATTTTCACCAATTTTACAACAGGATTGTAGATTTTATGTATGAATCCCTCAACCAACCAGCCGTCCGATCACTCAGAGTCCTCCGGCCACTCAAACTGGTCACTCGCGTGGAGAGTGAGTGAACATAAATTGTATTTGGTTTGAGGATGCCTAAAGTGCCAGCTGGCATGTTGTGTTTTAGTCGCAGAATTTTCTGAATTTTATTTTCATTTGGGTGTTTGTGCTAATCAGTCCTGACAATAAATATTGATTTCTTTTATTACTTATTAATTGTTGTATTAACAATAATGCTTTATTGTATGTCTGTAGTTTTCTATGCTGATATTATTTCGCTTTTAAATGTTATTATTTGACCTTTTTCACGGTTGATTTATTTTATTTTATTGTATTTATTATTTATTTATTTTGACTACAAGATTTGTTTCATTTAATTTATTCATCTTCTGAAACATTACCAAACACAATTTTAATTCAGTAATGGAGATACCAACAATAGATTTCATAGTTTGTTGCCTGGCATATTTCGTTGCATCTCCTAGTATGCTTATTGTAGAAATCACACAACATAAAACAAAGCCAACAGGGAATCATTCCAGCGGAAATATACAACATGCCATACATATTCCAACAATAATTAATACTAACTGCCACGGTAATGTCAACTTTTTAAGTGATGTGGAATGATTAATCGCTTAAACGACTCCCGTATCTGCCATGGGCCGATATACAATAGTTTTCCTTATTCAACCCCTTAAAGTTGATATATAATATAACATGTCTGCTACCATATTAAAAATTTTTAAGTCATAACTGTGACACACTTCTACTTCCCATTTCCGCCATGCAATTTTTTTTTTTTTTTTGGTCCAGACCTGATTTTTCTTTCCTTGTATTTCACTGAATCTGTTGAACTGGCTGTTATGTCGATTTGTTTACAAAGCAAAGGTTTAACCATCTGAATCACAGCTGCTTCTGCATATCTTAACATTCGTCCATTTTGTGTGTGAGCACACACAAATCAGTCTCTATAAATCACGTGACCTGATTCAAGCAATTGGCGTGTCATGGTGGATGTGGGTAGTTTCCCGTCCGCAGGCTTTACTGGGCTACCAGAATCTTCTTGTATTACTCTGTCTATCCAGTTGGGTATGTGTTATATTGCCCATTATTCAGCTGCCTCTCTGTTGTGCTAATATGGGTAGAATGGCGCCTACAATGACATTGATAAATGCAGTTAGATGTGGCGTACTGAGGGACAGGATCTCTCACTGCTGGGGTGGTGGTAGGGGTGTTTTTGTAACTAATATACAGGAGCTGCAACACAGAACGCTGTAGTAATTAGGTCCTGTCTTTGTTGCGATCGCATCGAAAGGTTAGTTTAACTGATTCAGTGCCTGATGTCAACTCCCAGTTGTACAGAAGGGTGATACAAGGGTCATCGTGTTATGAGTTTTGTTTCGTTGCATCTTCCACAATTGCAATGCTCAGTGAACGGAAATTTATATTATAATACATGTTCATTTGATTGTGTACACCGTTTGGTCTAAACCTGCTGTTTGCTTGCAGCTGAAACGGTTAATAAATACGTTGAGCTTGTGACTGATGTTACATTACCTTCTACGGACAACAGTCCCTTTCCAATAATTTCCGAAATCTGGATGATTTGGTGACTGGATTATTAATCTGAGGCTGGGGGAGCCCTAATTATAACTTCTCTTTTGAGGGTTAACGGCGTAGAGGTAATAGGAATATAGCCGATAACCAACTGATGTTTCATTTACAGTTGGTTTCGTGGCATGACATGGCGCTTAATGAATCCAGCGGGCAGCCATTAAGTTGGCAGGTTTTCTTGGGAGTTTCGGGGTTTTCTTTGTAGTGTAAGCATGTTAATTAATATTTTCTTTAATCTGTTCCCCTCATTTGTATAGGGAGCTAATCAGTTTCTTTGACAGAAGAAACAGATTTTAAAATGCGATGGTTTTAATATGCACCAAACAAATTGCGTGCTTTAACTGACCTTCATATATGGCAAACAGTACGAAAATAACACGAGTAAACAGTATGTTAAAACAATGAAATCAAATACAAAATAAACCAGAGTTGCAAGAAACGACAAGATGGCATTCAAGTCCAACCGCCCGGCGTGCGGAATGATTCCAGAACGCCGCATTAGACGAGAAAGTCTAAGCGCGTTAAACCTATTAGCCACACTGACCCCCAAAATAAACATTACGTTTGTGTAATATTAAATACTCATTGTGTTAGCACAGTGGTTCTCAACGTTTTTTGGCCCATGCATCCTTTCACCGTATGTCAGGATGTCATTCTCCCCTTTCCAACGAACGAAAGAAGAAGAATTCCTCCATTTCCGAAATTGCCAGCCTTAAAAGGTGCATTTTTTATACTCACAATATTTTATTAACACACCAAATTAATCATACTACAATAAACAACCAATTAAAATGTCAAAGAGTTGTCAATACAAGACACCAGAATGCCAGACAATTGTGCTTCATCAAATAAAACGCTCAAATAGAAAACAAGTATATTGTGCCCGAAGCCATTTTGAGTCTGCCAATCTGTGGTCTTAATTCCCCCCCCCCCACTTCCCCCCCCCCCCCCCTTGGAAACCCTAAAATCCCCCGTTCTTTTTTTCTTGTTGGGAATTCCCCACTACTGGTTGAGAACCACTGTGTTAGTGCACCATAGATCCGGCTTATTTCTGTCACTATTTCTTCGTTTGTCCGTTACCCCTATATTGTGGCATTAGTCTTCAACCAACCGACACCAAGCTGTCCCATTTTTCATATCTCCTCCCCATATTGTTCTTCTCTGTCTGTAATTCTCTTCTCCGGATGTTTTTTTTTTATTTTAGGTCTCACGCGATTTCGTTTGCCTTATGAGTTCCAAACTAGAGAGTGTCTAATTATATTATAGTGTCCTCATGTTGTCTCGGTGTGTGTCCTATCCACAGTGCCAGCATAATTTCCTTGCTTCTTGATTCACTGGAATTTGTGTTTGTTTTTGTTTTGTTTTTTGTTTTTTTTTCTACGTGAGCTCTACGTTGGTGATTCTGCCATACCATTTTATTCCTACTATTCTGCGCAGACACCAATTAGCGAATGTTTGTAGTTTACGTGTAATTCTTTAAATGGTTCCCGGTGTTTCTGATCTTTCTGTATGTCTCATCTTTTCGTTGGAGCTACACATATACCTAACTCAACTGTTTGTATTTCATATTCTGACATTTTTTCCCTGTACAGTGAAAATATTTTCAGAAATATACAAGATATGGAAGTAATCAACATTGGGGGAAGATACATCAATAACGTTAGATATACAGATGATACAGTCTTGATTGCAGACAATGAACAGGACCTGCGACGTTTAGTAGATGCGGTTGTTGCACACAGTAAGCAACTATGGCTAGAATAAAATAGTAAGAAGACACATATTATGGTCGTCACTGGGAAAAAGGAAATACCACAGTGTGATATACGAGTAAATGGTCATATTCTTAAGCAAGTTAATCTGTAGTTATGTCGGAACAATCATAACATCAGATGGGAGATGTCTTGAAGAGATTAGAACAAGAATAGCCATTGCGAAGGTAGCCTTCTGCAAGATGAAAAAACATACTGACCAATAAAAAGATATCAATTGAAACGAGAAAAAGAGTGTTGAGATGCTACACAGAACTTGTACTTTTGTATGGATGTGAAGCGTGGACAATGAGCAGTCCAGCTGAAAAACATCTGATAGCTGTGGAAATGTGGTTTCTGAGGAAAATGCAAAGAATACCATGGACAGACAGAAAAACTAATGAACAAGTCCTTCAAGAAACAAATGAAGATCGCAAACTGATTAGAGTCATTAGACGTAGACAGTCAAAATTTTTAGGCATGTTATGAAAAGAAATTATTTGGAGAATTTGATGACAGCTGGCAAGATCGAAGGGAAGAGACCAAGGGGAAGACTGAGAAATAAATACTTGAATGGCTTGGCCACGTGGCATGGTCGAGACAAGAACACGGAGCTGATCCACGACTCTGGTGATCGAGTGAGATGACAAAACATGACCGCCCACGCTTATCGGCATGGCACATGATGGATGGATGGATTCTGATTTTTACAAGCGTACCGATTTAATACTTAGTTACAGATCTAAGATTGGTGCTAAATTTAGCTACTTTTGACTGCCTCAGATTTCCTAGCGCCACAGAAGCAAGTTTTGCTTTTCGGTCATAATTAACTTCTTCTGCTTCTTCTTTCGTTCGCCTGAAATATGCTTATAACTGCAATGTTGTCTCTTGTATGAATCCAACAGTCTTTTTTAGTTCATTCAGCGGTCCATAGAGTTTATCTTCCACTGTTGTCTCTCTAGGCCAGAAGGTTCGCCTGGATATGTTGTAGTTTGGGCAATCCTGGAGTATGTGCTCTGCTGTCTGCGACGCCAAACAACATGTGCACATGGCTGAGTCGCTTGAAACCCAAGGTTTTTTGGTGTTTTTTTTTTTTTTAATCTTGAACTGCCAACTGCTATTGATACTAATGTTCCTCCATGCCACGTTGCCAGGTTGTCCAGCATCTTTCTCCCTTGGCCTCCCCCTTCCCCTCTTCCACTCCAACTTTCCAGTTGTGAAGACATACTCCAGCTTTTATCTTCTCATCACTTGCCCACAGTACATGGACTGTCTTCTTCTGATGTGAGTATCCACTTCTCTTTCTGGGCTAACTTCTTTCAAGGTATCTTCATTGCTCTTTCTATGTGTCCATATCTGGATGTTTGTTTTCTTTGTTTAATAATTCCAAAGGTATTAGTTTTCACTCTTATACAGTTTGGTGAATTTATATCAGGCAATGGCTTGGTTCAACCCCAGTAAACAAACAACACTCTTTTACAGCATGCTTTTGAGCTTTTCAAATGGTGAGTGCAAGACGTGGGTGTTGATTAAATGTCAATCAACATAAAGAATTAGTGTTATTCTTAGCAGTCTCACAGTTTTGTACTCGACAGATTTCATCGTGGTGGAAATCATGATTGGTCCACAATTTATTTGTCAGATTGTAATCTTCATTTGCCAGACACTAATCTGTCCAGGATTCCCAACATGAAGCTGAAGAAACGTCCACATCAGACTCTGGTACATGATATAATCGTCATTTCATTTTCAGACATGAATCTGTCCATGATTACTAAATGACGGTGAAGATAGGTCTTGGTCAGAAGCCTGGCGCATGAATGCTTTAAAATCCTCACTGACTTTTATGATCTCTAGCGAGCCACAGATCTTTCTTATCTGTTTCCCTTTACAGGCCTTAGAAGGGCATAACGTTGACACCAGCACCCATTGAGAACCGACTGGTGTATACAAGTATGTAGTAAGCACCGTATACCAGTCCACCCCACCCCCCCCCCACCCCACCCACCCCCCACAGTGTAAAAAATGCCCTTTATTTTACTTACAATTATTTTTTTTTTCTTGCTTTTGCTTACTCAATCTTAGTACATATACACGCTTCTATTTCTAATAGCACTGGACAGATTTTTGCGTGTGGGTTAACTTTCCCTATTACTAGTGTCCCTCGCCATCAGGCGAATCCACTCCAACTTTTGAGGTACTTATAATTTACGTCCCCAAGTCCAGGGATGAGAAGTCAACATTTTAGTTCAACTGACAGGTGTTGGGGTTGGACCCGCTACCTCAGCATCAGCGCACCGGGTGTTTAAGAATGAGCGCAGTTATCCACTCGATCACAATAACCCCCACTTACATCATTACATTATATGCTACAATTACCACATATACATGTCAAAGAACAGTTTTTGTCAACAGTTTTCAAATCTATTAATTTATTTTCTTTATGAACATTTTTGCAAATCACAGATGCTCTTTGTATTTTACATATGATTATCTTTTGTTTTTCGTTTATAATTTTTTGTTCATTGTTTAATTTTATTTGGTTTTATTCCAATTACAAACCCCATTTATTTGATTATTATTTGATTTACTGTTGTCTTTGATCAATTTACCCATCCTTAGCCAGTAGATCGGTTTAATGTATCCCTCCCTCCTGCAGGTTTATCACCTTGTTTGCCTCGGGATCATCTGGTACTTTCAACCTGCGCACACTGCGGGCGGTTCGAGTCTTGCGACCTCTCAAGCTTGTATCTGGAATTCCCAGTATGTTGTGTTATCATTTATACCATTATTAACATCGCAAATGTAATATTTGCTTTTTTAGTATGACTAACTGACTGATTACCGGTCTCACTGGCCAAGGATTTAAAGACATTGTTTGTAATCCCGTAAATCCACGTGGGGAAAACAGCAGCTACAAAATTCGGCAGCGGATCGCACCGCGCTGGTAACTTAGGGGCTATGTGAGCCAGTCGTTCAGAAAAGCAATGGCAAACTACTAAATGTAAAACTTGCCTAGTACATCAACAGCAACTGAAAAATGCTGGTGTTGACTGCAACGTCCTGTAAGGGATATGCAACATTAAATCCCTTATATTTGGCTTGTACAGGATAACTGCCACATGGGTACTGTCTCCTCACATAGATCACCCGAGGAGGTATTCACCACAGTGCACAGACCCTGTTGCCTCAATAGTAATCCAAATATGTGTATATACCAAAATCACATATGCGATAAATATTGTCTTTTATGGGTATGTTTTCTAAGCTCAGACTTAACCAGCTCGGGTTTCTCTAGCAACCTAGAAAGTTGTTGGGGCATTACCAGTGTGACTATGGCGTGGGACTGAAGCCTGGAGATTGTAAGATGACTGAACACGACATAGGTCAAGGTTGAAGAGATTAAGTTACAGAACAGTAGGGATCACTAATGTGGTCAAAATTTAAGAGACGTTAAGTTGCCTGAACATTACACAGGTCAAAATGAAAGAAACTATAAGACACATTAACACGGTAAAGGTCAACATTCAGGAGACTGTAAAGTACCTGAAAAGTATGCAGGTCAAAACTAAAGAGACTGTAAGACACAGTAAGATGTAAAGTACCTTGATAGTACATACGTCAAAATTATAATGTTTGTAAGGTACATGCATTTAAATAGGTCAGAATCTTTAACAACTATAATGTACATCAATACTACATAGGTTATAATTAAAGAGACTATTGTATGTAAACACACAGAAGTCAGAATTGAAGACTGTATGAGTCATGAATTTACACAGGTCACAATTAAAGAGACTGTAACGTGCCTGCAAATTACATAGGTCAAAATTGATTAAAATATAATGTACGTGAATACTACATAGATCAAATTTAATGAGACTGTAATGTACTGGACTCTACACAGGTCAAAACTAAGGAAACTGTAAGGTCCTGAACACTACACATGTCAAAATTAAGGTCCTAAACACTAAAGAGCTAGTTTGCATTCCTTTACAGGACGCCACAATCAACCCCAGCATTTGTTGACTGTGTGTGATTGTCTAGACAATTGTATGTTCAATAGAAGAGGTGACGTCCTATACAGGATATGCAACTAACTTTAACTAGTTTGCTATTGCTTTCTGAACTGCTGACACTCCTACCATTGTGGAAAAACAACGCAAAGTGGTCTGTTCTCAAATAGTCTGTGACTGACTTTGAACCTGCTGTGTCGGAATTGTGAAGCTGGATTCACTACCCCTAAGCCACATCGACCTGAACAAAATTACAGAAACTGACACTAGCTTTCACCATATCGCCATGCCATAACCTAATATATTTTCAGACTAAAGACTTTGCACCCTACAGCAATTTCTGCAGTGGAATTACTCTTACATCTTGAATATTTCTGTATGCATCAAGGTTTAGAAGAGGAATGAGAAAATACGGCTAAAATAGCTGTTTTTCCCCAGAATAGATTAAGAAAGACTAGTTGAAAAGTCAAGGTACCTCTAAAAACCAAGAAGGAAGTAAAAATTGAATATAAAACTTGTTTCACGCGTTACTTTGTCTTATGCTGCCTCAGAATTCCTAGGGAGTGGGTTTTAATGCTATTTGTCAGTTTTCTTATAAATGTGTATTCAATGCATTGATTTTTTGGTTTAAAATATGACTTTTCTATTTGTATTTCTCTTGAAAGATGACACCAAAATGTCACATAATAATAGATGGAACATGCTTAACCAAGTTGATAAATTGTAATACTTTGAGAAAATGAAATCATAACATAGATGGAAGATGCGTGCTAGAGATAAAGAATCGGCCAGGCCAAAGCTGTATTTCAGTTAAAATTAAAAGCATCATTTGCAGTAAGTCTGCATCAGAGAAGGTGTAAAAGAGAGTGCTGAAATGTTATCTAAAACCTGTTTTGCTGTGTGGCAGTAAAGCATGGAACATGAACGAAAGAGTTAGAACAAGCTTGGTGGCAACATACAGATTAATGTTGCGATTACCTTGGGAAATCAGAGTAACTAGCAAAGGTTTCCTGGAAGAGACTAATGACAGTAGAATATCATAAACAACTAAGTAGATCATTATTTACAACTATAAGAAAGAGACGAAGAACGTTCTTAGGTCAATTCACGAGAAGAGAGGAAATAGAAATAACCATAACATCAGAACAGATCAGTGGTAACAGAGGTAGAGCCTGCAAAGATAATGACACAGGATGGACTGAGGCGGTAGCAAGAGACAAATCATCAGCAGACTTGATCCAGAACACCAGGGATTAAGATCTGCTGAGAGACATAAAAGTTAATGCTAGTTGAGAGGGCAAATGATGATGATGATTGTTCTTGTGCTTAGAGTTAATGATTGTAAAAGATCAGTAAAATCATTGGACAGTGTAGGTCGCCGAGTGTAAGCTGTTGCACGGCACACAATTAAATATTATTTAGTAGAAATGTGTGGGACCAGGGATGCTATACAAATAGTCAGTCAACTAAATAATAAACCCTTCTGCATGCCTTATGGTGCACTGGGCATGATCAGTACTTCTATAAACCAATCTGCAATCAATGAGTCATATGCCATATTCATATAAACCAATCTGCAATCAATGAGTGATATGGCCAGATAGACAGACAGACAGACAGACAGACAGACAGACAGACAGACAGACAGACTGGCAGACAGGCAGGCAGGCAGGCAGGCAGACAGGGAAAGACAGAAATAAACAGAAAGGGAGAGACAGAAAAACAGACAGGCGGGGAGAGAGAGGCACACACACACACACACACACACACACACAGACGTGGAAAAAGGGGGGGAGAGAAAGAGAGATCTGGTCATGTACTGGAGGAACACTGTATAGCGTCGAATTGACTGTATGTTGGAAGCACACAAATGATGCCTCGGTTATTAAGAAAGCAATAGCAAACTACTAAACTAACATTGTCTAGTAAACCATAAACAGCCAATAAATGATGGGGTTGATTGCAACATCCTGTTAGGGACATGCAACTAAGATTATATGTCATTACACATATTTTAGAGTAATGCGCCCTTTCTGAAAGCAAAAAATTTGTAATTTCACATAATGTGTATGTATATCTTTAAAAAAAATCAAAAACCAAATAAGATGATGCGATACATGGGATTTATATGCACGAGGTTCACAAAATAATAGATCTATTATCTGTTATATATTATTTATCCCAATATGGATGATTGCTTGTGGTTCAAATCTGCCGTTGAGTTTAAGAGGGAGTTGAAGATTTAGATTTTTATCTTAGTACATTATTTAGATTCATCATCACGTGCTTTGCCGGTAAGCGTGGGTAGTCATGTTTCGCAATCTTACATAATCATGGATCAGGTCTGTGTTCGTGTCTCCACCATGCCATGAGGTCAAGCCATCCAGATATTTACTTTTCTGCTTTCCCCTTGTTATTTTCCTCTCAATCTTGCCAGTTGTCACCAAGTTCTCTAGTTTATTTCTTCTCATTACGTGCCCCCCCCCCCCCCCAAAAAAAAAAAAAAATTGACTGTCTATGTCTAATTTCTCTAATCAGTTTGCAGTTTTCATTTGTCTGTCCACGGTATTCTATGCATTTACCCCAGAAACCACATTTCCACTTCCATTAGATGTTTTTCAATGTGTCTGCTCATCGTCCACGTTTTACGTGCATAAAAAGAACAGGTTCTATGTTGCACTTCAACACTCTTTATCTAGTTGCAGTTGACATCGTTTTATTAATTATTATGTTTTCCTTTATGCAAAAGGCTACCTTTGCCATAATGATTTTTGTTGTTATCTTTTCAAGGCACCTCCCATTGGATGTTATGACTGTTCCGAGTTAATTGTACCGATCTATTTATCCTTATATTACACTGTCGTATTTATTCTTCTTCTTGGAGATTACCATAATCCTCGTCTTCTTCAATTTAATTCTAACCCTAGTTGTTCACTGTGTACAATAACTGTATCTACTAAATGTTGTGTTCATATGTCTCAAATCAATACTGTATCATCCGCATATCTAATGTTATTGATGTTATGTCCCTCAATGGTGATTCCTCTCATATCTTCTAAATTTCTGAAAGTATTTTCACTGTAGCCTATAGAGAAAAAATATCTTGAGACATTACACATCCCTGATAGTGACCAAACTTCGTTATTTATCTGTAGTCACCTGTTGTTTCCAATATATGATTTTTATAATTTTAAGGTATTTCCCATCAATTTGTAGATATTATTTAGACTACATGGAGTGTGTATCTGAGTGTGTGTGTGTGTGTGGGGGGGGGGGAGAGGGGGGAGTGAAAGCAAAACATACATTTACTTAAATTACAAATACACACACACATGCACGCACACACATACACGCACACACACATATATATTAATAACATGGTGACATAAAATAATTTAACTTCCAAATATTTCTAATATTTTAAAAAATCAAAAATTTAAAACTACCAAATACTTGAGAAATAATTGGATTTGATGAGATTTTGTGTTCATAGAATAATTTTTTTTTATTTCTAAAATGTAAACTCACTTGATTTTTTAAATGATAATTTATGTGGTGTGATTTAGTTGTGTAACTTCCTTTGTGAACAGGTCTCCAGGTGGTGCTCAAATCCATCATTCGGGCGATGGCACCACTTTTACAAGTTTGTCTCCTCGTCCTTTTTGCCATCGTCATCTTTGCTATCATTGGTCTTGACTTTTATGTCGGGGTGTTCCACAGTGCCTGTTTTAAGAAGGGTACAAATACATACTCAGAAGGTAAGAATGGCTTTTCCATTTTTGTCAGATTATGACTGATTGATTGATTGATTGATTGATTGATTGGTGGATTGATTGATTGATTGATTGATTGGTGGATTGATCGATGGAATTGGTTGATTGATTGAGTTACCCTCAGGATATAATCATATAATGCACCACTTTAAGTGGCCCCAACATTACCTAACTCCGTGCTGTGTAGGTTAGAAGTTCCTCAGCAGTTATAAATCAGAATAGCAGGCGGAAATCTGAACTGGAGTGTGGATTAAAGAATGGGATTTACAGGCGAGAGGGCCAACTTCATTGCACACGGCTGCTGTAGGATATGACAAATATAAAATTCAAACAGGTGTGTGTGGCTGCTCCTGTCTATCATCTCGCAGAAGCCACACATACCTAACTATTGTCATTTTATATTTACCCTATATGGCTCAATTTCTTTCCCCTCTCTATCTATTTCTCAAGAGCCACACATACCTAATTTAATTACAAGGTGCTGAAGAAACACATTCGTCAGTGTCCCTGTCTCATAAATGTTTATGCCCAGGGTGTTTTTAAGGCCCTATGTTATTCGTTACTGTTATGTTAGTCAGCTGTTCACGCATCTTTAATAAACCATGCATTCCATTACTGTTCTATTTAATCCTTTATGATGTCTGATGCAGCTAAAGTTATTAAATTTCCAACATTATGACTTTTATGAGCCAGTTTTCTTTGATGATCATATCTATAATAGAGGGGATCTGGCCGACGCTCGACGCTCAGAGGAAAGGCGAGACGGACATATAACCAGATTGCTACTGGAACTATTAGTGTTGGAACTCTTCGCTGGTTGCTGAGGATGGGGACGGAGCGCTTATGGGAATGTCCCGAATGCTGTGATGTCGGTTCCTAGATCAATCAATCAATCAATCAATCTATAAATATTTATAGAAAGACATAATTCTAATAAACATAACTCTTAGTCCATGACTTTAAAGAACATAACTATTGATCCTTTGCTTTCTCCTATCACCAGATGACATTGACCTTGGAGATGAAGTAGACATACGCCCTTGCAACACCAATTCAGAATATTTAGGAACATTCCGGTGCCAGGCAAACATCTCAGAGTGTCATATAGGCTGGGCAGGTCCCAACTATGGCATCACCAGCTTCGATAACATTGGCTTTGCCATGCTAACTGTGTTTCAGTGCATCACCATGGAAGGATGGACCAATGTACTGTACTATGTAAGTGTTCCTACTCGTTATCTGTTATGAGTAATTCCCCCTGGGAATTTACCTTGGAGTCTGTTGACAATGAAATACCAGAAGCCTACGGAGAAACCATTACCAAACTATTCCTGGAGTCTGCTGACAATAAAATACCAGAAACCTATGGTGGAAACAGCCCCAATATAGGTCTATTTCTGGAGTCTGTTGACAATGAAATATCAGAAACCTATGGAGGAAACATCCCCAATAAAGGTATATCCCTGGAGTATGTTGGAATGAAATACTAGAATACCTTTGCCATGGTGAAGGTAGCCTTTGGTAAGATGAAAAACATACTGACCAATAAAGAGATGTCAATTGAAATGAGAAAAAGAGTGTTGAGGTGCTACATTGAGCCTGTACTTTTGTATGGATGTGAAACTTGGACAATAAGCAGTCAAGCTGAAAACACCTGATGGCTGTAGAAATGTGGTTTCTGAGGAGAATACAAAGAATACCGTGGACAGGCAGAAAAACCAATGACCAAGTACTACAGGAAACAAATGAAAATCGTAAATTGATTAGAGAAATTAGACGTAGACAGTCAAAATTTTTTGGGCATGTTATGAGAAGAAATGAATTGGAGAACTTGGTGACAACTGGCAAGGTCGAAGGGAACAGACCAAGGAGAAGACCGAGAAGTAAATACCTGGATGCCTTGGCCACATGGCAGGGTCGAGACAGGAACACTGAGCTGATCCGCGACTCTGATGATCAAGTGAAATGGCGAGTCATGACCGCCCACGCTTTCTGGCATGGCACATGATGGATGGATGGTGTTATTTCAATGGTTAGATACAAATGTTTCCTTATTCCTCTAGTCTCTACTTCGTTCTTCTACTTCAGTGAGCACCAAGCAACGCACGTGTGTTTATTTATGAACTGTCTTAGTGGCCTCAAGGGCTTCCCCAACTGATATTTTATTGTAAATGTTCTGCGCTGCACATGATCCTAATATTCCTCCTTACAGATGGTAACGTTCTAGTCCTTGCTCACCCTGTAGGTTTGTAGGCATGAAGAGAGGAAGGAAATCTGTGCTGCACAGTTCACATACAGATGGCGCTTTATTACTGGGCCAGGAGAGTTGTTTCAACAGAACTTCACTGTGAGAGATTATCTCCACAGAACCTCACTGTGATAGATTGTCTCAACAGAACCTCACTGTGATAGATTGTCTCAACAGAACCTCACTGTGATAGATTGTCTCAACAGAACCTCACTGTGAGAGATTGTCTCTACAGAACCTCACTGTGATAGATTGTCTCAACAGAACCTCACTATGATAGATTGTCTCCACAGAACCTCACTGTGATAGATTGTCTCAACAGAACCTCACTGTGATAGATTGTCTCCACAGAACCTCACTGTGATAGATTGTCTCAACAGAATCTCACTGTGATAGATTGTCTCAACAGAACCTCACTGTGATAGATTGTCTCCACAGAACCTCACTGTGATAGATTGTCTCAACAGAAGCTCACTGTGATAGATTGTCTCAACATAACCTTGGTCTGCCTACTGTTGCTGGTAGGCACAAGGTGATGCAGGCGAAGGCATACCTCAGAGTAGCTGCAGACACAGATCACCCGTTGCATGAGGCGCTTGACGTAGTTAAGGGTCAGCAACTGATAAGAGGGAAATCATGGATGGCTCAGGTGGAGGATACGATCAGAGAGGTGTGCCCCTTGGAGAACATTAGGCGAGGAGAGGAGTGGGTTAGAGTGCCAGCGGAGCAGTCAGACTTGTGCAGAGTTATAATCACTTTGAGCCGGGAGTGCAGGGAGTGGCCAGCAGGGGCTACGGAAGTGGAAATTCAGCAATTAATTCAGGAAAATTCTCGCCCGGGTGATGTGATTATCTACACGGATGGGTCGGTGTTGAGAGGTAGGAGAAGTGCCTGGGGGTTCTTAGCAAAAGCTAATGGTCGGCGTTTGGTGCATTAGAGCCTGGCGTATGATAACACTACATCTAGCTTAAGAATGGAGGTGGAGGCGGTCAGTGCAGCTTTCTGCTGGATAGAGAACATGACACATACACATATTGTGATTGTAACTGACTCAGAAAGCATGCTGAGAAGGGTGAGAACAGGCAAGCTTCGTGCAGAGTGGCTTGCTTCGCTTCAGAGGTCATGGGTAGCAAGCATCACCTGGATCTTTTCTCAGGGGCATGCCAGTGTGCTGGGGAATGAACAGGCGGACAGATTGGCTGGCTCGGCAAAATTTGGTGGAGTATTGATGAATGACAAGACAGACGTGGTTGCGGCCTTGTGGGAGCTCGTGTACACCTCGAAGGAGCAAATGGATCACCATAGTCTGGTAAGAATGAGACAGCGGGGTATGACGAGGGGATCTGGCCGACGATCGACGCTCAGAGGAAAGGCGAGACGAATATATAATCAGATTGCTACTGGAACCATTAGTGTTGGAACTCTTCGCTGGCTGCTGTGGATGGGGACGGAGCGCTTATGGGAATGTCCCGAATGCTGTGATGTGAGCTCCTAAATCAATCAATCAATAAAAACAGAACTTCACTGTGATAGATTGTCTCAACAGAACCTCACTGTGATATATTGTCTCAACAGAACTTCACTGTGATAGATTGTCTCAACAGAACCTCTGTGATAGATTGTCTCAACAGAACTTCATTGTGATAGATTGTCTCAACAGAACCTCACTGTGATATATTGTCTCAACAAAACCTCACTGTGATAGATTGTCTCAACAGAACCTCACTGTGATAGATTGTCTCAACAGAACCTCACTGTGATAGATTGTCTCAACAGAACCTCACTGTGATAGATTGTCTCAACAGAACCTCACTGTGATAGATTGTCTCAACAGAACCTCACTGTGATAGACTGTCTCAACAGAACCTCACTGTGATAGATTGTCTCAACAGAACCTCACTGTGATAGATTGTCTCAACAGAGCCTCACTGTGAGAGAGTGTCTCAACAGAACCTCACTGTGATAGATTGTCTCAACAGAGCCTCACTGTGAGAGAGTGTCTCAACAGAGCCTCACTGTGATAGATGTAAATCCTGTTCTCAGGCCTCACACGACTTTAAAGTCAGTGCAGAGGACTTAAGAGAACTTATAGCCTACCAGTGGAGTCAAGCTGAGTCAAGAACTGACATCACATCACTAAAGAAATTCCCATATACACTCCGTCTCTATCTTCAACAACAAGTGAAGTCTCAACAGTAGCAGTACTTGTTGCAATCTTATTATGTCTGTCTGGCCTTTTCTCTGAATACTGAATCTCCAGAGTACTGAATACTGAGTGCTGAATCTGAGTACTGGGTCCTCTGGTTACTCCCTGCTACACCATTCTCTCGAGGCCATGATGATTTATCTGTTCTCCCATACTATATACATGATCCCAAAGGTCCCTGACCACATCTGCCTTATGATCTGCCATGACCTCACCTAGCAATACAGACCCGGCCATTCTGTCTACCAAGACCCCACCCAGCAACACAGACCCAGTCATTCTGTCTACCAAGACCCCACCCAGCAACACAGACCCAGCCAGTCTGTCTACCAAGACCCCACCCAGCAACACAGACCCAGCTATTCTGTCTACCAAGACCCCACCCAGCAACACAGACCCAGCCATTCTGTCTATCAAGACCCCACCCAGCAACACAGACCCAGCCAGTCTGTCTACCAAGACCCCACCTAGCAACACAGACCCAGCCAGTCTGTCTATCAAGACCCCACCCAGAAACACAGACCCAGCCATTCTGTCTACCAAGACCCCACCCAGCAACACAGACCCAGCCAGTCTGTCTACCAAGACCCCACCCAGCAACACAGACCCAGCCAGTCTGTCTACCAAGACCCCACCCAGCAACACAGACCCAGCCATTCTGTCTATCAAGACCCCACCCAGCAACACAGACCCAGCCAGTCTGTCTACCAAGACCCCACCCAGCAACACAGACCCAGCCAGTCTGTCTATCAAGACCCCACCCAGCAACACAGACCCAGCCATTCTGTCTACCAAGACCCCACCCAGCAACACAGACCCAGCCAGTCTGTCTACCAAGACCCACCCAGCAACACAGACCCAGCCAGTCTGTCTATCAAGACCCCACCCAGCAACACAGACCCAGCCATTCTGTCTATCAAGACCCCACCCAGCAACACAGACCCAGCCAGTCTGTCTACCAAGACCCCACCCAGCAACACAGACCCAGCCAGTCTGTCTACCAAGACCCCACCCAGCAACACAGACCCAGCCATTCTGTCTACCAAGACCCCACCCAACAACACAGACCCAGCCAGTCTGTCTACCAAGACCCCACCCAGCAACACAGACCCAGCCATTCTGTCTACCAAGACCCCACCCAGCAACACAGACCCAGCCATTCTGTCTACCAAGACCCCACCCAGCAACACAGACCCAGCCAGTCTGTCTACCAAGACCCCATCCAACAACACAGACCCAGCTATTCTGTCTACCAAGATCCCACCCAGCAACACATACCCAGCCAGTCTGTCTACCAAGACCCCACCCAGCAACACAGACCCAGCCATTCTGTCTACCAAGACCCCACCCAGAAACACAGACTCAGCCAGTCTGTCTACCAAGACCCCATCCAGCAACACAGACCCAGCTATTCTGTCTACCAAGACCCCACCCAGCAACACATACCCAGCCAGTCTGTCTACCAAGACCCCACCCAGCAACACAGACCCAGCCATTCTGTCTACCAAGACCCCACCCAGCAACACAGACCCAGCCAGTCTGTCTACCAAGACCCCATCCAGCAACACAGACCCAGCTATTCTGTCTACCAAGACCCCACCCAGCAACACATACCCAGCCAATCTGTCTACCAAGACCCCACCCAGCAACACATACCCAGCCATTCTGTCTACCAAGACCCCATCCAGCAACACAGACCCAGCCATTTTGTCTACCAAGACCCCACCCAGCAACACAGACCCAGCCATTTTGTCTACCAAGACCCCACCCAGCAACACAGACCCATTCTGTCTACCAAGACCCCACCCAGCAACACAGACCCATTCTGTCTACCAAGACCCCACCCAGCAACACAGACCCAGCCATTCTGTCTACCAAGACCCCACCCAGCAACACAGACCCAGCCATTCTGTCTACCAAGACCCCACCCAGCAACACAGACCCATTCTGTCTACCAAGACCCCACCCAGCAACACAGACCCAGCCATTATGTCTACCAAGACCCCACCCAGCAACACAGACCCAGCCATTCTGTCTACCAAGACCCCACCCAGCAACACAGATCTATTTTGTCTACCAAGACCCCACCCAGCAACACAGACCCAGCCATTCTGTCTACCAAGACCCCACCCAGCAACACAGACTCAGCCAGTCTGTCTACCAAGACCCCATCCAGCAACACAGACCCAGCCATTCTGTCTACCAAGACCCCATCCAGCAACACAGACCCAGCCATTCTGTCTACCAAGACCCCACCCAGCAACACAGACCCAGCCATTCTGTCTACCAAGACCCCACCCAGCAACACAGACCCAGCCATTTTGTCTACCAAGACCCCACCCAGCAACACAGACCCAGCCATTCTGTCTACCAAGACCCCACCCAGCAACACAGACCCAGCCATTCTGTCTACCAAGACCCCATCCAGCAACACAGACCCAGTCATTCTGTCTACCAAGACCCCACCCAGCAACACAGACCCAGCCATTCTGTCTACCAAGACCCCACCCAGCAACACAGACCCATTCTGTCTACCAAGACCCCACCCAGCAACACAGACCCATTCTGTCTACCAAGACCCTACCCAACAACACAGACCCAGCCATTCTGTCTACCAAGACCCCACCCAGCAACACAGACCCAGCCATTCTGTCTACCTGCTTCCTTTCCACCACAACAGAGGATTCACAAGCAATCAATCTTGTACAGATGTGACATTTTACAGTTTTCACATATATCTGGTCACAGTCTTATGTTATCACAGGTTCCTTTCTCATTGGCCTGTTCATCCCACCTGACAATTCAAGCATATTGTGCAAATTACACAAGCTTATCATTTTTCAAGAAACAAAAACTATTGAACATGCCTTTCCTTTTTCCGCCCTGATTTCCAATCTTGCAAGAGTTAATGCTCCGTGCAAAATATTTTCTTTTCTTTTTATGCTTCCACTTTTGTGTCTTTGGTAATCATATTCTAATTTGCTAACGCTGATTAAACATTGATTTCGTCATTTTTTATACCATATTTCCTGTGTTTGTTTTAAAACTTTTAGAAAGTTAGCAAACATAATTCATGCATCATGCGATAATAGTGTGTACAAGTTAAAATTAAACAATAAAAACAAAAATAAATCTAAAATGAAAATGAACGAAAGGAGGAAATGGAGAAGAAGGGGGAATAAAGAGACATAAAAAGAGATGAAGAAAACGAAAAATATATTTTGCTTTTTGTTACATTTCTCAAATATTGTTTTGTTTTAATTCCACAGACAAATGATGCCTTAGGAAATTTTTACAACATTTTATATTTTATACCGCTCATCATCCTCGGCTCTTTCTTCATGCTAAATCTAGTTTTAGGTGTACTTAGTGGGTAAGTCCCATAATTTTGCATGTTAGTTTTATAATTGTAAATGTTCATGTTATAATTGTCTACATTCAAGCTATAATTGTGTTTGTTCAAGTTATTATTTTATATGTTCCTGTTATAATTGTTTTAATTGTATATCTAAATGTTATAAGTTTAAATCTGTATGTTATAACTGTATATGCTTATGTTATAAATATATGTTAATGTTATGTCTTCATGTTATAATCTTAATGTTCATGGTTTATTTTATATGTCGGTGTTCTAATTTTGTATATTGTTATAATTGTATATCTTAATTGTATGTTTTCATATTAAATTTGCACATGTTTGTCTTATACTTTTATATGTACCTGTTATAATGTTATGCATTAATGTTTTATGTTCATTTTATATGTTGAATGAATATGTTATAAATACATTTATTCTTCTTATAATTTTCTATGTTCATGTTACAACTGTATAGGTTTGTGTTACAAATTTATTATGTTCCTGTTATAATATTGTGTATTTATGTTGTCTGTTCATTTTATAATTTGTTTGCTCATGTTATAATCCTACATGTTCATGTTATAACTGTGTAGGTTCATGTTAAAATTTAGTTTCCTGTTATAATATTTTGCATTCTTGTTGTCTTTTGATTTTATAATTTGTATGTTCATGTTTTAATTTTCTATGTTCATGTTCTAATTTTCTATGTTCATGTTATAACTGTTTTTGTTCATGTTACAACTGTATATGTTCATGTTATAACTATTTTTGTTCATGTTACAACTGTATATGTTCATGTTATAACTGCATAAGTTCATTTTACATTTGTATATGTTCATGTTATAACTGTGTATGTTCATGTTACATCTGTATATATTCATGTTATAACTGTATATGGGTGTCAGGTCTTAGTCAGATATGACTGAGCTATCATATGACAGTAGACGGTACTACCTGCATTCTGTTAGCGCCGATTTTGGGCAGCGCTCACCAAAGCCAACACCCCACATTGTGCGAATGGTTTCAGGCGAACGAGTGCAATTGGAAGGGTACGAGCCTGACCCTAGTGCGAGGAAATGCAACCTAAAGACTAAATGTCATGGCAGGGCAGACCAGGCCCTAAGCCTTGGTCGGCAGCTGGTCAAGGATGGAAGCTCTGATAGGCGGACAGTTAGAGCATTGCTTTGCTGTTCTGGCAGCTTCTGTAACTTGTCTTGCTCCAGATGTATTGGTGTTACCTTTCCTCTGGAGTAAACTAGACAGGCAGAGTGAGGAATCATACTGCATGGGCAACACATGGTCTCTAAACTCAGCCCAGGCTTTATGTTATGGAGAGATATAACTCCATTTTACAAACTATTGTCTGTCAAGAAAGCAAGGTGTCAGTCAACTGTATATGTTCATGTTATAATTGTAAAAGTAAAATAAAGGACCCATTCAAAAAACATATGTGACATGGTTCTTGGCCCGTATGTTGTAAAGACCAATCGGTGTATGAGAGGTGATGTGGTCACTATCATGTGGGCAGCCTTTACTTCCCAAGTCAATTCCTGGTGGCCATTGAAAGCTGCATGGACCTGAGAGCCCAGATCAACTTTGACTGATTAATATGCCATGGGATGATTAATCTTCTCAAGCCACTTCGTGCATCTGCCATTGGTTTATATATCATTGAAATGAAGTCATTGCATTATAATACATGTCTGCTACTAAAATAACAATTTTAAAGTCATAACTGTGACACACTCCAACTTTCCATTTTTCGCCATCCATTTTGTTTGGTCCAAACCTGCTTTCTGTTTTTGCATTGAATCTGTTAAAAATCCACCTTGATGCAAATTCAAACCAATGACCACGGGGTTGGCAGATGAGCATGTTAACCACTTCGCTACCATGGCTCTCGTAATTGGATTGGCTCATGTTATAATTATATCTGTTATGTTATAATGTAGCTCATATTATAACTTTGTATGTTTGCGAGATAACATTCAAAGGCAGAGTTTATATGTTCATGCTATAATTTTACATATATGTTCAAAGATAGTGTTTACATGTTCATGTTATAATTCTACATATATGTTCAAAGGCAGAGTTTATATGTTCATGTTATAATTTTACATATATGTTCAAAGGTAGAGTTTACATGTTCATGTTATAATTTTACATATATGTTCAAAGATAGTGTTTACATGTTCATGTTATAATTTTACATATATGTTCAAAGGTAGAGTTTACATGTTCATGTTATAATTTTACATATATGTTCAAAGATCGAGTTTTATATATATATATATATTTGTTGGTCATATAAGGGCATTTTCTCAGTATATTAGAGAACAAATATCACTGCAGTTTTGAAAAGAACTTTACAAACAACTGACTTTTAATGAGTAAATGTATATAAAGAACTCAAAGAGAAAGATTCAGCAGCCTATATGTGAAAAGTTAACGTTTTCCAGTTGATTAAAAGGATACTCTAGCTCAGTGGTTCTCAACCTTTTTTGGCACATCCATGCACCCCTTCACCATATGTTCAGGATGTCACTCCCCCACTTTCATATTTCCTGCCTATAAATCCCCCCCCCCCCCCACACACACAGTATACGTACAAATTGAAGCTAAATTTAATAAAACATACTAGAACAAGTCTAAACATCTACATAAAATGTGATTTGCAGGTCTACTTACATTATAAAATGAATTTCAGAAGGGCGAAAAATGAAGAACCGTATAGTATGGAGGGAAAAACAATATCAGGTAATCGGTTCTTGTATTAACATGATCTTGAAATAATCTTAATTCCCCCATAGAAACCCTAAATCCCCCCCCCCCCCTGGGGGGAGGGGGGTGGTTAATTCCCCACTGGTTGAGAACCACTGCTGTAGCTGTTGCCTAAAATAATGTACAGTTAGTAAATGACCCTTTTATGTGGCTTAAGGCCCATATTGTGTGATCTATATCAAACTGACCACCTTACTTCCCAAGACATTTCCAGATAGACATGCACCCCTGTGCAGACCTTGACCCCTGTGCAGACTTGACCCCTGTGCAGACCTTGACCCCAACAACAGGGAATCTCCATGATAAAGTTGTTACACCACCTGCCTTGCACTCCAAAGGTCGTGGGTTCGATTACCAATTTTATACTGGATTGACCCAAGTCAATTTTTAAAATCCTTCCTTGATGTGGATTAGAACTCATACCGCCAGGCCAACAGGCCAGCATCTAGCCACAATGCTACCACATGATATGCATTGTATAGGTTACTGAACATCTTTTCCTCATCTTTGTATTGTAGAGAGTTTGCCAAAGAGAGAGAAAGGGTAGAAAACCGCAGGGCCTTTTTCAAGCTTCGCAGGCAGCAGCAGATAGAGAGAGAACTGAACGGATACCTCGAGTGGATATGTAAAGCAGGTGACATATTGTGTGTCAGTCTATGTATTGTTTCTAAAATATCCGCAAGTACAAAATTGAAGAATGTTTATTTGCTGCCTGACGTCATGCCACAGGATGCTGGTGGCAAAAGCGCCCCAGTTGCAATAAAATGGAATATTGCTTTGCTAGCAAATCCATTACACAGAGAGTCCGATTCAAAGGTGGAAAAAACATCCCAATCTATGAAATAGAATATTGCTTGGCTAGTGAATCCTTTATACTGAGAGTGTGAATCGAAAGTGGGAAAAGCATTCTAATGTATGAAGAAGACTATTTATATACTATATTGAAGAATATAGATAATGTAGAATATATATATATAAATGGCAGTAAGTAAAGCAATAACATGGCTCGAGACACAGACATTCACTAGGGCATGTTTCCTTAGCGACTCAATGAGCATGCCCAAGAGGATAGAGATGGGGTGGATCCGAAGAGAATTGTTGCTATCTCTGGAGTGGTCTTGGCTGGCAAAGATTAGTTTCATCTTCGCGCCAGGGCATGCGGGAGTACAAGGAAATGAGCGGCCTGACAAGCTCACAGGTAAGGCTACTGTGGAGGGCGGACGCGCCATGGATGAGGCTGACATTCTGAATGCTCTACGAGAAGTAAGACTTTTGCGAGAACCAAGTGATGACTGTGAATTTACAACCATGGCCAGACTGCGAGAACAGCAAATTAAAAGAGGGGTGGCCAAACAAGAACACTATGCAGGAAGCCAAAGAAGATTGATAAACCAACAAAGAACTGGTGTCATTAGCCGCTACACACTGCGGGATTTCCTGAGGAGGGGATCCGAGCACTTATGGACTGAATGGTTCGATGTGCAATGAGGATGATCTGTCAACTAACTAACTAACTAACTAACTAACTAACTAACTAACTAACTGAGTAGAATATTGCTTGGCTAGTGAATACATTACATGGAGTGTCTGAGTCAAAGGTGGAAAAAGCATCCTAATCTATGAAATAGAATATTGCTTGGCTAGTGAATTCTTTAAGTGGAAAGTATTGAAAGCTCACTGTGTGAAAATCATCTGAGACTGCATTCTTTTTGTGTCAGCTCTGCAGTTATAGAACCTCCTTGGATGGTGGGGAATGCTCATGGTTTGCTCCTGGCTTCCCTTGAGGGCTGACTAGGATGTCTTCTGTTTTCTAAATGAGCCAGCTGGGGTGGAGGGATGAAAATAACACAGCAACATTAAGGGTGAAATGCCCTACGAAACACCATAGAAAGTTAACCTGGTCAACGAACACCTGAAGAAGTCAAATGCTTATTACAAAAGGTGCAAATATTGCAGCTCTGCTATAAACAGGTGCAACACATTTACATCCAAGACAAACATCTTGGATGAACAAAGAAGAAGAGGAAGAAATATCCTAATTACAAGCTTTTTTTGGGGGGGAGGGTTATTTGTTGTTGTTTTTTTTGCCCATATTATGAGGGTAAAAAGAAACTAAACAAAATTGTAACGACTGGAAAGCTAATGAAAAAGAGACAGAGAAAGACAATGAGAGGTGATTCTTGACAGCTTTCATCATAGCATAAGAGTAACCAGCGCAAAAAATGAAACATTTTGTTGGATATTGCAAGATGTGGAAAAATGTTATCGCCCATGCCAGTTAATCACTTAATAATGATGATATTTCACGTTTTCAAATAGTATAAAATGAATTATCTTATTGTTTTCCACAGAGGAAGTAATTCTTAGTGAGGAGAGGACAAGTGATGAAGAGAAATTAAAAATAATAGAAGGTAAGTATTATTTTATAATTATTGGATATTCAAAGCTCTACTGACATAGTCATTAGTGCCCTTGGATAGAAAGGCAGGTGGTTTGGGTTTAAACCCAGCGGAGGAAAGATTATTTTTCTAACTACTACGGCTCTAGGGCCCACCTAGTCTCACATTGTGTGATACGTGGAAATAAAGAGGTTGACATATTGGCAAAGGAAGGTGGAAGACTGAATTAAGATTATTTCAAGATCGCTTTAATATAAGAACCAGTTACTTGATATTGTTTTTCCCTCTAAATTTTACGGTTCTGTACTTCTCACCCTAATGAAATTTGTTTTATAACGTAAGTAGACCCGCAAATCACATTTTATGTAGATGTCTAGACTTGTTCTAGTATGTGTTATTAAATTTAGCTTCAATTTTTATGTATACTGTGTAAGGGTACACAGGCTGTGTCTTTAGTACTCTTCTCTATGGCAGTGAAACCTGGACAACTTACTCAAGCCAAGAGAACAATTTAAACAGCTTTCATATGCGGTGTCTGCGAAGAATTCTTGGTATTAAGTGGCAAGACAAAATCACAAATACTGAAGTATTGGAAAGATCAGGTTGTGTGACAGTTTATTCCATGCTCAGTCTTCGTAGACTTAGATGAATAGGACATCTTAGGCGGATGGATGATGGTAGAATACCAAAGGATATCTTTTTTGGTGAATTACAGATGGGTAAGAGATCTCAGGGTCGGCCTCTACTACGATACAAAGATGTGTGTAAGCGGGACATGATTGATACAGGCATTGATAATGCACATTGGGAGCAAGTCGCCGCTGAACGTGTTGCATGGAGGGCAAATATCAGAAATGGAATAAAGTCAATGGAGAAAATTATTGCAGAAAAGTCACACACCAAGCGTTTGAGACGTAAGATGGTGCATGATGGTGGAAATGACCACGTGTTCACATGCACCCACTGTGAACGGACATTTACAGCGCAAATTGGCCTTATCAGTCACACTCGCTACCGCCATAGTTAAAAGTTATTATGCCTTTTTAAAGCACAAACTATCGTCTGTCAAGACGGCAAGGTGCCAATGTGTGTGTGTGTGTGTAAGGGTGGGTGGATTTATAGGGAGGAAATTCGAAAGGGGGGAATGACGTTCTCAACATATGGTAAAGGGGGGGGGGGGGGGGGCATGGGCCAAAAAAGGTTGAGAACCACTGCTATTGAGGGAGACGTAGACAATCAAATTGTTTTGGACATGTTATGAGAAGAATGACTTGGAGAACTTGGTGATGACTGGCAGGATCGAAGGGAAGAGACCAAGGAGAAGACCGAGAAGTAAATACCTGGATGGATTGACCACATGGCATGGTCGAGACAGGAACACAGAGCTGATCCATGACTCTGGTGATCGAGTGAGATGGCAGAACATGACCGCCCACGCTTATCAGCATGGCACATGATGGATGGATAGATAGAGGGAGAAGAGACCCAGTGATAAGAGACATCCCTGTCATACTCCTAGCTTTATTTGTTCATAATTGCCCTTATTATTTCACATTTTAATTGCTGCTAATTTGTTCCGGTAACAATTTTTATTATTCTGAGATATTTCTCATCAATGTTGATATCTTCCAACATTTTAATAACTTCATCAAGTTTTATTTTATCAAATGCCTTTCTATAATCTATGAAGGTCAAATATATACCTTTCTGTTTCTCTATTGACCTTTCTATTAGTGTTTGTAATGTATATATTGCATTGTTTGTACTAATGTCCTGAGACAGCCATTAATGTTGTTCACTGCCTCTGATATGTGACTATTCATGAAATCTTGGGAAGATAATGTGGTAGTTTCCCCTTACCTTCCACATATGCATGGGAGTCTGTTACCTCTACCGTTGACAACCATTTCCAACTGTCAGGACAAGTGAGTGTCCTGCTCTGCTCAGCTGCAGAGTTGTTCACTTATCCCCATGGATATCCCCATGGTCCCAAGGGCTGTGTTTGCCACACCGAGATGTGTTTCCAATCCTCTACCACTGGGAGGTGCAGTTGGGATTTTCCCTTCTTAAAATTATGAGTTATGGTCTATGATGGCCAAAACTCTCCAGTATTTTCAGAGTGTATACTTGTTTGTGGCTATGTAGATGTATAACTCCGTCTCTAGTCCCCCCGTGAGTTATTGTTAGTATCAATTTTTTTATAAGCACAATGTAACAAAATATTGTCTGTCAAGACGGCAAGGTGCTAATTGTAGTAGATAATTAACGAATATCTTCAAATGACATTTTCAGCTCGCAGGCAGGCAGCAGCCAGGAAAATGAAACAATTAAAGGGGGAGGATATTGACAATGATAATGAACACAATGATGATGACTTATTGGCAGCCATGGGACCAGGTTTGTCTATTTGTAATTTCACAATCACAAGTTTGAATGTGTTAGTGAGACTTTTGTGTGTTGTTGCTGTTGTTTTTGTTGTTATTATTGGTGTTACTGTACACTGAAAGTAGTTTTTTTTTAATGGTCTGAAAGAGGCAAACGGACAGACAGACGGACGGATGGACGGAAGAAAGGAAGGAAAGAAAGAAGCAAAGAAAGAAAGAAAGAAAGAGGGACATATGGATGGATGGGCAGATGGACAGCGGACCAACTGACCGACCGACTGGTTGACCAACCGCGCGACCAACCAACCGACAGACAGATTTAGGACATATTTTGAAACCCCTTTGTCCGAGACATCAGGCATGATAAACAAAATCAATAACAGTGCATTAACAATGTAACAATAGTTTCTTTCAACCCATTCAAACAATACATCTTTATTTATCATACCTCCAGGAAATTCCTGTATTAAAAGCTTGAAGAAAAGAAAAACCACCGGCAAATGTGCAACCTTCTGGCAAGCTGAGAAGCGGTTTCGTTATTCCATACGACGTCTGGTGAAAAGCCAGTTGTTTTACTGGGTGGTCATCGTCCTAGTATTCCTGAACACGGCTTCCGTGGCTTCGGAGCATTATAACCAGCCTGAGTGGCATGTGCAGTTCCTGTGTAAGTCAGATGAATTATATGTTTGTCAATATTTGTACATTTGTGTATGTGCTCAAGGCTTCCGCAACAATGTCTATCACATTTTACCACATAGGAACAAGGCTTGTGAATGTGTTTATGTGCTCATGGTTTTGCAACTATTGAAATGAATGTCTTAAAGTCAGTGAACCACGCTGTCATCATGGCAGTCACTTTTACCGCATAGGAGCAATGCTTGTGAATTTGTTTATGTGGAATCTTTGTGTCCTTAACGGTTTTGCAACAACTGACATTTCTGTGTGACACATTTACCACATAGGAACAATATTTGTGAATTTGTTTATGTGGAATCTTTGTGTCCTTAACGGTTTTGCAACAACTGACATTTCTGTGTGGCACGTTTACCACATAGGAACAATATTTGTGAATTTGTTTACGTGCTCATGGTTTTGCAACCATTGAAATGAATGTCTTTAAGTTAGTGCCCCATGTTGGCTTTATGGTAGTCATGTTTATTACCTAAGAACCAACCAATCATTTCTCTTCTTTAAATGTTTGTAAAATACTGGACACAGCATTATACCCACACACAAAAAAGAACATCTTAAAAGACCTTAAAAAAATAACTGAAAGAGAAAGGAAGGCTTCAAAAACAGATTCTTTATAGTTTTTAGTTATATCGAGAAATTATATCAGGAAAATATATCAGGACATAAAATGATACATTGTGTTGGAGATTATGAGATGCAAAGCTTGATCACCCACACCAACTCAGTAATGATGATGAAACCTCTTGCGCAACAGACAAGGAAAAACCATACATTAAATTTTCAAGAGTATGTTTATGAGCAACCGCAAATCTAAATTTATGATGGGTAACTTGTGATATTAATCTCTGACCTGGTTACGTGACATGTTAAAAAAAAAGCACATGAAGCCAATCTTCAGATATAGTTACTGACATGTTCAGGAAGGCACATATGACAATATTCAGACATAGTTATGTGACATGTTCAAGAAAAGCATGACACCAATCTGTAGATATAGTTATGTGACATGTTCTTTAAAAAAAACATTTGAGACCAATCTTTAGATATAGTTACGTGACATGTTCTAGAAAACACTTGAGACCAATCTTCAGATATTGTTATGCTGCATCTTCAAACAAACACTTGACACCCTCTTCAGACATGGTTATGTGACATCTTCAAGAAAACACTTCACCCCAATCATAAGACTGAAAAACCTGTCAGATTTATATTGAAGTAATGTGTCTAAGAAGACAATTGACACTAATCTTCAGACATGGTTATGTGACATCTTCAAGAAAGCACTTGACACTAATCGTTACACTGAATAACCTGTCAGATTTATAGTGAAGTGAAATGTTCAAGAGAACATGTGACACCAATCTTCAGACATGGTGAAGTGACATGTTTAAAAACACATTTTCCACCAATTATCTGACTGGACAATGTGTCAGATTTATTGTGAAGTGACACGTTCAAAAATACACTTCACACCAATCTTCACACTGGATAGCCAGTCAGGTTTGGTGAAGTGACATATTAAAGACAACATTTCGTACCGATCTTCAGATTGGAAAACGAGTCAGACATTGTTATTATCCTCTTTTTTCTTGTTCCATTCACGTTGACAATTGTTGCATAAAATTCTTCCTTTGCTTATCTCTGAGATGTCTTGGTTCACTTCTTCTTTCTAACACCTGTCAAATTGTTTCCTTTGTACTGTAGTCATTCTTGGTTTTCTACACTTTTGTCAAATTAGTGTCAAGAAATTGTATGTAAGTCTCATTATTTTGATAAAGCTTATCCTTGTTTTATTCCCTGTAATGAAAAGAAACCTTGGAAACTAAATTGTGTCATTGTTAGTAAATACAACTTCACAAATGGTTATTACAGATATGTGGGCATTCTTTTATATATATTGTAGTCTGGCCTCTGCAATTACACTGAAGCCCACTCCATTGTCTTCACACCATGTGAGAAACGCAACTATTTATGAAGGAGTGCACAGCAAAGCTCATTATCTGCTTTGCTATTGAAGTATTCCAAGACATTCCAGTGAGCAGATGCCACATAAATCTTACCTGATGCCAATTTAATGAACCTGATGCTCAACATAAGTGCATATTTACATTGTTATTGTGTCCTGCGTCTGCTATCATTTTTAAAAATCTGTTTGATTGACAGAAATACATATTTCTACTTTCATCCATGTCTTACAGCTGCTGTCATTTTTTAGGCTTTTGTCAAGAGGTACTTCTTTACATTTTCATTTTGTCTTGCTTCTGCTGTATTTTTTTTTGTTTTTTTTGTTTTTTGTTTTGGTTTTTAGTATTTCATTTAACCAATTATAGGCTGGGTTGACATCGTAGTCCTGGTTAATTTTAAAAATAAAAAACCATACAAATGCTATACATTAACCAGTCATTATTTAACTATTAATACACTGTGTCTGGAGCTCGGCATGGGCAAATGGATAAGACTGCTCGCTTTTAAACTTCCAGTGTGCTGATGGAGGGCTAGACGGTTCAACCTCTACCCTGGTCAGTTGGACTAAAATGTTGACTTCTCATCCTTGGCTTGGGGACATAAATTACAAGTACCTCTGAAGTCAGAATGGGTTCTCCTGATGATGAGGGACATTGGTAATAGGGAAATCTAATCCACAGGCAAAAACCAGTCCCGTGCACGGAAAGTAGTAGCACATATATGGACTACACTTGAGTTCAACGCGAGCGAACATAAAAGAAAAAAACACTTTGTCTCTTTAACAAATTGAATGCCAAACAAATCACTATTGCCAGTTAACAAATTGTATGCCAAACAAATCACTATTGCCAGTTAACAAATTGTATGCCAAACAAATCCCTATTGCCAGCTAAGGCAGTGGTTGGGTTGCACACGAGCAGTGGCAGAAGTCTTTGTTCATACCAGTGCAGATCATGTTGAGTTTTCTGAGATTTGTCTGGGAATGAAAGGCACAAGGAACTGGCACTCAGTAATCACATAGTTCATGATAATAGTCTGTAACTATTCAACTCTGGCCTGTGTTCCTCAAAGAGGTACTTGCTTTCTTTCTCCCTTAGTCTCTGTTGTTGTATATGTATATCCCATGTGATTTCTCCCATAGTTTCTGTTGTTGTATATGTATATCCCATGTGATTTCTCCCACAGTTTCTGTTGTATGTATATCCCATGTGATTTCTCCCATAGTTTCTGTTGTTGTATATGTATATCCCATGTGATTTCTCCCATAGTTTCAGTTGTTGTATATGTATATCCCATGTGATTTCTTCCATTATCTCTGTTGTTGTATATGTATATCCCATGTGATTTCTCCCATAGTTTCTGTTGTTGTATGTGTATATACCATGTGATTTCTCCTATTGTCTCTGTTGTTGTGTATGTATATCCCATGTGGTTTCTTCCATTGTCTCTGTTGTATGTTTATCCCATGTGAATTCTTCCATATATTCTATTATTGTATATGCATATCCCATTTGCTTTTTCAGACATATCAGAGTATGCCTTCCTGGGCCTGTTTATATTTGAGATGTCTATCAAGATGTATGCATTAGGAGTGCGCATATATTTCCAATCGTCTTTCAATATTTTTGACTGCGTGGTAAGTTAATGGTTTTCATAATTTCTTACTGTCCTGTAAAGCAATTGTATTCAGAAAATGTGACTTTACAGTAAGTTAAATGTAACTGGAAAATGTAGGTTGTCTGCAAAATTGTTTACTGTCTGATAAGTTAATTGTGTGGAGAATATTTTACTGTCTGATAAGTTACTTATATTCAGAAACTTTGACTGTCCTATAATTTAATTGTATATAGAAGTTTTGACTATCTGGTGAGTTAATTGTATCCATACAATATGACTTTCTGATAAGTTAATTATGTGGAAACTATTTGATTTTCTGGTAAGTTTATTGTGTCCATAATTTGTGACTGTCCAGTATGTTAATTCCTGGAGAAACCTGGAAAAGAACCTAAGAGTAAGAATAATACTTTGTAAACTAATGTATCTTTCTTTCTTATCTCTGCCCGTTTCAGGTCATTGTAGGAAGTATAGTAGAAGTTATCTGGTCAGAGTTCAAGACCGGCTCTTCATTTGGTATCAGTGTTCTCAGAGCTCTACGTCTGCTGAGGATATTCAAAGTGACCAGGTCTGTATTTGCTTTGTCCATTGTATTTATCATCATCATGTGCCATGTCATCTGGCATTAATGTCTCTCCACAGATCTCAGTCTAGATCAGTCCTGCTGATGATATCTCTCCGTTCCACCAGGTCAGTCCATCCAGCACAATTTACTCGCAGCATGTCTGTTCCTCTAGGGAAGTAAAGTCAGCCACTGTGATACTGACCACATTTCCCCACCAAATACCAATTGATTTTAAAAATATGAGTCAAGCACCTAAAGTATAGGCCTGTCATTTTACTTTTACTTATCGTTGCTTTTGCTTCTTCTCCCACTGATTTTTCCAGTTGTCCACAATGTTTTCCAGTGCCTCTCATCTCTTTATATAACCAAAGAATTTTGTTTTACTTAACTTTATTGGCTGTTTAACCTTAGCCTTAATTATACATTTATCACTTTGTCATTTTACATTTTCCTTTATCACTATAAATTTATCCCTTAGTCCCTATAAATTTGACAGTTTTTCCCTTTCCATGTGTCACTTTGTCCCTATATTAGTATCCCTTTAACCCAATACATTTATCCAATGTCCCTCAACATTTCCTTTTGTACATTTTTCCATTTCTTTTTGTATCTGCTGTCTTTGACGATCACACCACCAGGTAAGTTCTTATGATGAACTAAACCATTTTAGGAGTTCCTCTTTAGTTCAATATAGCTTGTGATAACTCAGTGGGCTGGTATATCTTTCATAGCTTGTGATAACTCAGTGGGCTGGTATATCTTTCATAGCTTGTGATAACTCAGTGGGCTGGTATATCTTTCACAGCTTGTGATAACTCAGTGGGCTGGTATATCTTTCGTAGCTTGTGATAACTCAGTGGGCTGATATATCTTTCATAGCTTGTGATAACTCAGTGGGCTGGTATATCTTTCAAAGCTTGTGATAACTCAGTGGGCTGGTATATCTTTCATAACTTGTGATAACTCAGTGGGCTGGTATATCTTTCATAGCTTGTGATAACTCAGTGGGCTGGTATATCTTTCATAGCTTGTGATAACTCAGTGGGCTGGTATATCTTTCATAGCTTGTGATAACTCAGTGGGCTGGTATATCTTTCATAGCTTGTGATAACTCAGTGGGCTGGTATATCTTTCATAGCTTGTGATAATTTAGTGGGCTGGTATATCTTTCATAGCTTGTGATAACTCAGTGGGCTGGTATATCTTTCATAGCTTGTGATAACTCAGTGGGCTGGTATAGCTTTCATAGCTTGTGATAACTCAGTGGGCTGGTATAGCTTTCATAGCTTGTGATAACTCAGTGGGCTGGTATAGCTTTCAGCTTGTGATAACTCAGTGGGCTGGTATAGCTTTCATAGCTTGTGATAACTCAGTGGGCTGGTATAGCTTTCATAGCTTGTGATAACTCAGTGGGCTGGTATAGCTTTCATAGCTTGTGATAACTCAGTGGGCTGGTATAGCTTTCATAGCTTGTGATAACTCAGTGGGCTGGTATAGCTTTCATAGCTCGCTGCACAGAGCACAATCCTGCAGACTATGTTCAGCTGTTTGTCTGCTTAGTTCACCGTAGCTGTAAATATTGTATCCATTTTCACATTTCCCAAGTGAACTTGTTTGGTAAATGTAAGAGAGGTACAGTGATTAGCACAATGCACATGGTCTCCACGCCAAGTGCCCATGGGTTTAGACAATATGACAATATATGATATATGACAAATATATATATAAATATATGATATGTGACAATATGACAATTGCACCATAAATCATGTAAAAGGGTCCTTGACCTTTCACTTACCTGGTATCAATACAATGATAAAATGGAAATTCTGATAATTTAGATTTTATTATTCACATATTACTGAAAATGAAATTAATATTTAATATGTCTGATTGTCTGCAGGTACTGGTCCTCCTTAAGAAATCTGGTCATCTCATTGCTCAGCAGTATGAGATCTATCCTCAGTCTCTTATTCCTCCTCTTCCTCTTCATCATTGTCTTTGCACTCCTTGGTATGCAGCTGTTTGGAGGAGAGTGAGTACAATTTTGTTTCCTGTTTGCTTTCAATGATAGATCATATCTTAGTTATAAAATGAAAATGATATGCTAAAGGCACAGAAGCGGGTGCACAGGGGATTAGAAAATCTGCCTCAAACATTATGAGATGAAAACGGGTATTTGTGACTCCTGCAAAAAAAAGATAGCGATAACAAACACAGACACAGAGGTAAAGCAAGATGGACGTATTAGATTGTAACGGTCACCATCAGTATTGGAACACTATGCTGGCTGTTGAGGATGATGACTAAGCGTTTATGGGAATGCCCAGAGTGCAATGATGTCGGTTCCTGACCCAACTCAACTAAACATTAGCAAACCCTGAGCCCTACCAAGGCCTGAAAAATCTCGATGTGTGAGAAAAACAATGGCTGCAGTAGTATATGAGAATATTAGAAGAAAACAGTCAGGTATGTGTGATTCCTGCTAAAAAAGAGAGATAACAAGACACAGTGTACATACCTTACAATTAATTCAAACCCAATTAACAGAAGTCACAATGGGGAAACAGACATTTTAGTAACTAATAACAGATTACATGTATCCCTTCTCATTTCCTTCAGCTACTTCTTCCTACACTTCCTATTATTATTCCACTTCCTCCAACTCTTTTTCTTTTACTTCTCCTTCCTTTTCTTCTTCCTCCTCCTTCTCCTATTCTTCATCCTATTCATCCTCATATTCTTCCTCTTTATCTTCCTATTCCTCTTCATGTACATTCTCCTCCAACTCTTCTTTCTCTTTTTCTCCTCCTCTTCCTCTTCTTTGTTCATAGTATTTGGTCTTTCAGTATCAGAGAGAACTCTTGTGTGTACTTCATACATGGTGGTATTCACAACTTCAGATATTCTGTCACTCCATCTTTCTCTTTGTTTCAGTCATTTCTAAATGCTGCCATTCTTTATGGGCTGCTGTTTTATGGTAATCTTGTTGCATGACCACACCATCTGATTTTCAATATTTTTTTAAATATTATAGTCTAACACTGGTGTTATAATTTATTGATAAATTCTGCTGGAGAATGGGAGTTGTGGGAATCCATGATTGTGCATGAAACTTGATGATGATGATAATGATTATAATGATGATGATGATAATTATTATAATGATGATGATGATTTAACGAAAGTTTTTATTTTATTTTATGTTTATAGTTCAATTGTTTGTTTGTTTTTTGATACCTGCAGAATGAATTTTGAAGATGGTCGGCCGTCTGCCCACTTTGATACATTCCCTATAGCATTGCTCACAGTATTTCAGGTACTTGTATTGTTTCATTCATTATGTATTGTTTAATTCATCATGTATTGTTTATAAACTAGCTATATGTATATAAATTGGCAGTTGTAGAGTAGTTTTGTGAGCAGACGTGAGATGTTGAAAAGGTGTAGTTATTTGAAAAGATTAGCTACCACAGCAAGAATGGGAGAAGATTAGCAACCACAGTAAGCAAGGGAGAAGATTGGCTACAATAGTAAGCAAAGGAGAAGATTAGCAACCACAGTAAGCATGGGAGAAGATTAGCTATCACAGTAAGCATGGAAGAAGATTAGCAAACACAGTAAGCATGGGAGAAGATTGGCTACCACAGTAAGCATAGGAGAAGATTAGCAACCACAATAAGCATTGGAGAAGATTAGCTACTACAGTAAGCATGGGAGAAGATTAGCTATCACAGTAAGCATGAGAGAAGATCAGCAACCACAGTAAGCATGGGAGAAGATTAGCTATCACAGTAAGCATGGGGGAAGATTAGCTATCACAGTAAGCATAAGAGAAGATTAGCTACCACAGTATCATCAGCAGAATATTAGCTATCACAATATCTTCAGCATCAGGAACTCTTCATTAGCTGTTGAAGAAGGGGATAGAGCGCTAGTGGAAAGTCAAAGATGTTGATTCTTTACTTCCTTTTTTCTTTCTTCGTCTTCTTCGTTCATCCGGAGTTTTTTTTTCGGACGTGATTGCGTTGTGCCTGTTTACAGCAGAGCTGCGTTCTTGCGCCGTTAGGCCGACACATCCGACTTCTGCGGGCATTTGTTGACCGGGTTAACCTTCCCGGGCCTTTTTTCTTTGATATGTTAGTTTTTCTTTCTTATAATATAAACATGTATAGAGGACATTACGATTAATGTCTCATAATTTTGATGTAAGTATTGCTATGAAATGTGTTTACTTGTTAATTTTTGCATATTTCTCTCTAAACCTTATCTCTATGAGAATATTTTCCATATACTAAAATAGCCTAAATATACATTTTAATTAATGTAAATTGATAGATAAAACTGATAAGCAAGTCCTACAAGAAGCAAATCAAAACGGTAAACTGATTAGAGAAATTAGACATAGACAGTCACAACTTTTTGGACATTTTATAAGAAGTAAATATCTGGATGGCTTGGCCAAATGGCATGGTCAAGACAAGAAGCTGATCCACGGCTCTAGTGATATGGCACAACATGACCTCCCATGCTTATCTGCATGGTATATAATGATAATATTGATAATACTTTAATGTCACCCAAATCTTGACTATCTGACATATATTCTATCTTTTCTTCAGATCCTAATTCATATATATTCTGTCTTTTCTTCAGATCCTAACTGATGTACATTCTTTCTTTTCTTCAGATTCTAACTGATGTACATTCTTTCTTTTCTTCAGATCCTAACTCATATATATATTCTGTCTTTTCTACAGATCCTAATTGACATACATTCTTTCTTTTCTTCAGATCCTAACTGATGTACATTCTTTCTTTTCTTCAGATCCTAACTGGTGTATATTCTTTATTTTGTTCAGATCCTAACTGATGTACATTATTTCTTTTCTTCAGATCCTATCTGATGTAAATTCTTTCTTTTAATCAGATCCTAACTGATGTATATTCTTTGTTTTCTTCCAATCCTAACTGATGTATATTCTTTCTTTTCTTCAGATCCTAACTGATGTATATTCTTTCTTTTCTTCAGGTCCCAACTAATGTGTATTCTTTCATTTCTTCAGATCCTAACTAATGTATATTCTTTCTTTTCTTCAGGTCCTAATTTTTTTGTATTCTTTCATTTATTCAGATCCTAACTAATGTATATTCTTTCTTTTCTTCAGATCCTAACTGGAGAAGATTGGAATGAGGTTATGTACAAAGGAATAGAAGCTCATGGCGGCATCAAAAAGCAAGGAATGTTCTTTTCTGCCTACTTTATTGTGCTGGTTCTATTTGGCAACTGTATCTTTTATATAGTGTTTTAAAGATGTTGGTTGTGTTAGGCCAAATTGGCCATTAGTTATCTATCAACAAGTAATTGAGCTTCATAAATGTTATCGCTGTCATTTTCTCTCAACAGGAACAATTAAACTGTTTGCGGCTTTTGAATTTAAATGCCACTAAATAAGTTTAGTAAGTATACTATAAATATACTATTTTGAATGCCTCTATGTCACCAAAGTAGCGAACAGCTAAGTAATGTAGAGAAAACCGTCAATTAATGTAATCAAAATCACCACATAATGTACATAAAGTTACCAAGTAATGTAAGGAAAGTCACCAAGTAATGTAAGACAAAATACCAGGTCAGTCATGAAATAAAATGAGCTACCAGATTTTTTAAACAAGAGCCACTTCTTGTGTAGAATTTCCTATATAAATTCACCAGTTAAAAGTTGAGTAAATTAAATGGTAACCAAAGATCAAAGGTAATCAAATTATATCATAGGAAAAAGGCACTTAAAGTAAATAGTATGAGTAACAAACAAACAGAGACGAAGTTAAATAAACAATTAAATCTGGCTGACACTCAGGACTCCAAGGAAAGGCCGGAAGGACACATAATCAGACTGCTGCTGTTACCATTAGTATTGGGACTCTTTGCTGGCTGTTGCAGATAAGGACAGTGTGCGTATGGGAATGTCCTGAATGCTATTATGTCGATTCTTGTCTTAACTCAAATCTGACAAAAAAATTGGAACATTAATTCGAGCATAGAAAACATAAAAAGATTGAGAATCAAGTGATTTAAACATCTAATATGAATCTGCGAACAGTTACCAGCTTAGCAAGCATCTCACAACCGACATGAAGGCAGCAAATCAAGAAGATGCTAGAAGAAATGGATTGATGATGTTAGTCAAGCCTTTCATAATCATGGACTACAAAAACAAAAGCTGAACTTTTAACCTGCAGTAAAATACTGCACCTCTAACACAACAATTCATTCGTAATCCTGCATACTGTCAACAAAACACAGCTGCGGGTGATTTGGAAGCAGACTGCCTTGACATTTGTTTTCATATAATGGTATGAGTGCCTGTCGTTCAGAAAGCAATGGCAAACTACTGAATGTAAATTTACCAAGAAATCACAAATAGCCAAACAATGCTGGGGTTGACTATAATATCCTGTAAAGGATATGCGCCACACTTTTAATCACAAAAATTAGCAACATAACACAGTGTGAAAAGCAACCACTGAAAAGAAGATTAATAGGTAAGAATCTAGGCATTACAACAGATAAGAACAAAACAAACATCGTAAATGTTTTAAAATTTAAAAACAGAACAAGAACAAATATATTTAGCAGAATTAGGTTGCAAGGGCATGAAGCCAAACGCAGATTTCCTTAATCACAACCTTAGACACACTGCTGAATGTATTCTTGGCCATCGCTGTAGACAACCTGGCAAATGCTCAAGAAATGACTGCTGCTGAGGAGGAGCAGGAGGAAGAAGAAGCTGTGGTGAGTGCCCAGATATTTCTACATCTGTAACTTTGCCTAATCTGACATTTTGTGAAGAATATCTATGGCTATTTTGGCTATGTGAAAACTTTACAGATGTATGTTATTTGTAACTGTGTTTCTGAATATTGTATAACCAAGATATAGTCAATTGACTTATTTAGTTCAGTTAGGATATCATCATTGCATTCTAAACCTATCCATAGGTGATCTTATCGTCACCATTGTTAATCTGTCAGTACACATCAACTAATTGTCAAAGCTCTATGTTTATTGGCACATAACTGCCAAGACAATGATATGTGTTCAGTCCCCATCAGGCATAGGATTGTTTGTTCCTATCAGTATGCTTTGGGATTGACGGAACCAGATAAACATGGATGCCAGATAATTTTCATAATTTTCTGGGAAGAAAATGTCAGGAGAAAAAGAACTGGGCACCTCACCTCATATGTCTGGGTCTAGAATATGTGAAAGCCTAAGACTTAATGACCTAATAGTAGTATTTGCTATGAGAGTACTTTATCTTTATGATAATTGCAAGCTGTTAATTGGTGTGCTTCTTTTTCATGACTACACCTTCAAACACACTTGCGTTCTAACTATTGAATGTGTATATTCAGAAAGGGCTATGTCAGCCAGACTTGATTTATTCATTGACCCACTCATATAGTTATGTTCCAGCCAGTCTATCCATTCTTTCATTGCCCACAACACCCATATGTCCTTATACAAAAATAAGCATAATTGTATTTTTTTAAATTATTTTTTTTTTAATGTATGTTGCATGTCAGCCATTAGTTTTTAAAAAATGGCTTCTTTGCTGTTAATGTTACTTCCATGTAATTGCTTTACTGAATTTATTGTTACATTGTGGTGTCATTGAGGAAAATGTTTTTGTACTTCTAGAAAGAATAAAAGCACACTCTTACATGTGTCAGATGCCAAGTTCATTTGGGATGCCAAGCTTACATTATTATGCTAATTACATTTCATTGATTCATTAGTTATTTTATAAATGGGTATCAACTCCTGTAGTCATTGAAGATCACAGAGGCTGTTCAATGAGGGAAATAATGAACTTAAAAGAACAAACTAACAAGTGTATTATTTTCACAAAGGCCAGATATACACATCTTGTTAAAACAAATATATCGTCAGATTTGTTAGTATGCTCCAACTTAACATAAACAGTATAATGACACACAAAGTGTTGGTTGGTACACATGAAAATTAATCAGTCACACATAGTGCATTGAATGGGACACAAAGGTTTAACACAGAATGGTATTACATGTATTGCATGTATGTATGGGTACATATTTTTCTCGACTATTTCTTGATGCTATATTTTTCTAATCTGTGTATGGTTTCTGAATTTCCTTTGTATAAAATTGTTTTCTTTTGTCCTGCAGAGTACACTTTGAACCAGACTCAGACAGTTTGTACTAAATGCATGAATGCAATTTCCTGCTTGATAGGCAAGAAATCTGGCATATGTTGGTATTAGTAACTTACACATTAGAACAGTGGTGTTAAACTAAATACTTTTCTAAGTAAAACCGGCAAGTGTTTTAAGAAGCAATTTGGGTATTCAGTGCCAGGTTCTTATAAAACCAAGATTTATATTTTTTATTTCTATGTTAATGTTAGATTATGTTATAAATTTTTTACATACATTTTCTTTAAATGTATGGTAAAGTTTAAAATTTTATTAGAATCATTTTAGCTGTGAAAGAGTGAAAAATATAACAAAATTCCTATTTGAAACATATTTATGCCTGAGTTTAATAGCAGGTGATATTTCACATGCAATAACCAACATGTCCAGATTTTTAGAAAAGTGTTGTATTTTGTGATGATGAGAAATATTGTGATTTACATCTAAGAAAGAATACATTTATTTTAATTAAAAACAACAAAAACATTTGATTGAGCTTTATATCAACTTACTTTAGAGTATATTTAAATACAAATTCATTGCTACATTTTCTATCTTTGTATAATTCTTTACTAAATGTTTAACAAAGTATATATAGTTAGATAATGTTCACTATTTGTTACATATGAAGACATTATGTTTCACATAAGTTTGTGAAACTTTATTTTTTCCCCATAATTTTCCATAACATATTTGATAATAACAGAAATATATTAATTTAAGGAAATACGTGAACATCTTGCAAATTTTTTTTAAAAAAACTGTTATTTTAACTGATTCAGTGCCAACAAAAAGTAAGTTTAGATCAGACATGGTGCACAATGAAATTAATAAATATAATGAAAATTTATGTTCACAGAGCATTGAAATTGCAGAAGATACTACGAAACAAAACAAATAAAAAGTTATCCTTGTACAGAGATATATCTTTCTTGTGTCTGAAGGGGAGGTCACATGTGGCAATATACTATGCTTCAGTGAATGAATCAGTTAAATGTGAGGTGAAATAATAACCATTCAAGAAGAGCTGTTGATTTCTGGGAAATATCTCTCCATGTTTATTAACTAACTACTGTAGAATTCTGTTATCTATTTAACAATATTGATATGATAAAGTGATTATTGTCTAGTATTGTATACTGGTATTGTGATTAACTGTTGTCAGAAAGATAACTCTCAATAACTGGAATTGTCAATAACATTGAAATAGTTCAAGACTGCACATTAAGATAATACATACACAATATAAAAATTAAATAAAATTGCATGTCCTATGTGGGATGTTGCAATCACATCCAGCCCCTATCACCTGTTTTGTGATTTACTAGGCAATTTTACATTCAGTAGTTTGCCATTACTTTCTCAATGTGAAGTCAACATTTAAGTCAAACTGACTGGCATGGGGAACAATCCCATTTTGCTGTCTTCAGAGGAGAAAGTTTTCAGTGCATTAAACCACTTAGCCACACTGACCACCTGCAAACAATAGTTAAAGTTTATACATTTATACACAGCACTGCAATAGTTCAAGTTTATACATGTATACATAACACTGCAATAGTTAAAGTTTATACAATTATACATAACACCGCAATAGTTAAAATTTATACATTTATACATAACACTGCAATAATTCATGTTTTGCTTGTAAACAGAGTTTAGTTGTTCAAGATTATTCTTTTAAATAAAATGTATTAGATTAAGGTTAAACATGTAGGTAGAATTTAAAACATGAATATGGTATCTTTAAAAATGAAAACATTCAGTATGACAATAATCACTTCTTCTCAAAGTGCGTTGTAGACTGGCATGGAGATCATGTTCCTCCACATCCCTCAGTACCAGTTACCTTGTATTAATTCATACGCTTATATCTTCCATGTCATGTTTCAAACCTGGCCAGTATCTTTTATCAAAGGTCTGGGTAAATGGTCAAATTTAAGGCCAAGCAGGCAAGCAGGGAACACTGATAACCCCAGGGGTGGATCAACAGAAACTGGCGTGAACAAAGCGCTCGTTAGCGACGCATAGGAAGCCCCTCCTGAATTCAGGAGGTCAATGCTCTGTGCCTAGTTCAACTTGGAGCAAACCATGACCAGCTTTACTAAGTCTGTGTGATGTGGTTTAATGCTGTTCCTAACTCAATCAGTTTTCCAGTTGTCAAGAAGTTTTAAATGTTTACTACTGGTAATATGACCAGAGAATGTTAGGTCTCTTCATCAAATTTTTCTGATCAGTATGTCATCATCGTCATCATCATGTTGCCTGCTGATAAGCATGGGCGGTCATGGTTCACCATCTTACATGACCACAATGCTGGCTGATGATGATAAAGAGATCCTCTGCCTACCATCGTGAAACTTAAGACTAACCAAAAACTTTCTATCAGCTGCTTTCCAGCTGCATCTACCACCTGCACCCATCTTACCCTGGTTGGAGGGAGAATGGGGCTAAATGGGTATTCCACCTTGCCCAAGGGTGTTTGTATGCTAGCGGAAGGAAGGAGTCACCTTACTTCTTTTTTGATATGGATACTCCTCTCCTACCACATCTAGATACAACTGAAAAAATCAATTATATAATTATAGACATGAAGGATATACTTCTACACAACACTGTATTTTCTCATCCACACTTTGTGACTTCACAATGCATCTATACAACATAGTTTACTCGCCATAAGATGAAGTATTATATTTATGAATAAGATAATATCTTTGATATAATGTAGTACATGTGCAGAAAATTGTATTGTACGAGTATGTTGTTATTTATGATGTCTGTATGAAAATCAAACTGGAGCTACAAGTTTAGTGATTGTATATTGTGTCTGAAATACAGACATGAATATTTTGTTGCATAATGTTGTGTTTGTGATGTAGAATTATTCCTTGTAGTATAACTGATAAAATGTCTTCAGTCAAATACCAGAGTAGTGGAATAATTAAATTGTTTTATTCATAAAATTGTGTCAATCAAATACCACCTGCCGAGATGAACCGAAATATGCCAGGCAACAAATTATACAAGTTTCTGGCTTCTCTATTTAAATACCACAGCAATTAAATAATTAAAGTTTTGTTCATACAATTTCTTCAATCAATCTCCACAGTAATTAAACAGTTTTATTCATAAAACATTCTCTGGTCAAATAATTATAAGACAGATATTGGAAAACATCATAACATCAAGATAGATCAGTGGGAGAAGAAGCAGAGACAGACTAAGAGAAATTATACTGGGTAGGCTGAGACTTTAGCAAAGAGGAATACCATCAGCAGAGATCCGGAACATCAAGGACAGAGATTTGTGGAGAGACGTGAAAGCCTAAGCTAGTTGACGGGGCACATCCAGATGATTCATAAAACAGCTTCAGTCAAATACTACAGCAATAGAATAGTTTTGCGTATCAGATTTCAAATGAATGTCCACAGAAAAGTGGAAGTGAGCATAGGCGATTGCATATGAGCGCTTGCTCTTAAACTTCCAGTTTTAGGGTGCTTAGGGGGCAGGTTCAAACACCAGTTAGTTGGACTAAAAAGTTGACTTCTTGTCCTTGACTTGGGAATGTAAATTACAAGTACCTATAAAGTCGAGGTGGGTTCGCCTGATGGCGAGAGAAACTGGTATTAGGTAAAGCTAATCCACACAGAAAAATTCACTTCAGTGCACTAGAAGTGTTATGTGCATGGACTAAACTTGAGTTCAAAGTGAGCAATCGCCCCCCCCCCCCCTCCCCCACTAAAAAAAAACCACTTAGCATCTTTAAATAGGTGTTATATTTCAACAGAACATGTACAGATCAGATTTATTTAACATCTTTAAATAGGTGTTATATTTCAACAGAACATGTACAGATCAGATTTATTTAACATCTTTAAATAGGTGTTATATTTCAACAGAACATTTACAGATCAGATTTATTTAACATCTTTAAATAGGTGTTATATTTCAACAGAACATGTACAGATCAGATTTATTTAACATCTTTAAATAGGTTTTATATTCCCCAAAAATGTGTACAGATAACATTTACTTAACATCTTAAAAAATATGTTTTACATCGCGTATAACGACCAGTCTAGTATTTTATTTAAATACATTGTGTTTTTTCTGTTGCCCAGAAATAAAATGTATTTATTGTAAATTCATATTCAAACTGACATTAAAACAGAAAATACGTTTTATTAAAATTATAACACATGCCAGATATTGCTATTTAGCATCAGTGCACTTAGTTATTTAGAACCAGTGCATTCACTTGTAACATGGAATCAGTGCACTCAGTTGTTACATTGAGCCAGTGCATTCAGCTGTTACTTAGAACCAGTGTACTAGTTGTTACATAGAACCAGTGCACTAGTTGTTACATAGAACCAGTGCACTAGTTGTTACATAGAATCAGTGCACTAGTTGTTATACAAACCCAGTGCACTTGTTGTTTATTAGAACCAGTGCGTTTGACTCGTGCTCCGAAGGTTGTGGGTTCGATTCCGGGCCGCACCCTTCGGTTTACGAGTTAAATGTTTCGGAGACTCCTTTGGGTCGTCGCTAAAAGCTACGGAGTTCGTGCTTTCTGCGACGCTTTCCGTACTGCGGAAAGAGACCGAGCCATATGGGATTAAAACCCGGTGCAATGAAGTCGACCCTGTCAACTTTTAGGTGACTTTTTTAGAACCAGTGCACTAGTTGTTACATAAAACCATAACAACTACTTGTTACATAGAACCAGTGCACTAGTTGTTATATAGAACCAGTGCACTAGTTGTTACATAAAACCATAACAACTAGTTGTTACATAGAACCAGTGCACTAGTTGTTACATAGAACCAGTGCACTAATTTTTATATGGAACTAGTGCAATAGTTGTTACATAGAACCAGTGCAATAATTTTTACAAAGAACCATTGCACTATCTGTTACATAAAACCAGTGCACTAGTTGTTATATAGAACCAGTGCGCTAGTTATTACATAGAACCAGTGCACTAGTTATATAGAGCAGTGCAATAGTTGTTACACAGAACCAGTGCATTAGTTGTTACATAAGTGCATTTGGTTATTATTTAGAATCAGTACCCAACAATTGTTACTTAGAACCAGTGCGTGCTCTCAATTATTACTTACAAATAGTGCACACAGTTGTTACATAGAACCAGTGCGCTTGATTATTACTTAGAATTAGAACACTCTTCCCATACTCAAATGTACACAGTCTTCTGGCTGACAGATATGTGACCTGTTGTCAGTTTTGTGAATGTGTCCAGTTGTTCAGCTTACTATCGTAGCTAGCTAAAATAATTGTGTGTAGTCTGGCATCTGCCATGTTTCATGTGACAATACTATCAATGTGATAGATGTACAGTTTAGAATACAACAGTTATTTCTAGCTAGCAAATTGGATTGTGTAACCCCGACTTTCTCTCATTTGCCACTGTAAAATGTTAAAATAACAATGATTCTAGCAATACACTCTAGATGATTTGGCTGTTTTTAATGGCAAGTTATTAATATTGATTGCTCGTTGCAGGATGTTCGTTGCAGGAATGAACAAATGACATTGGAAATATTGACTCACTTAAAAGAAAAAGCTCAACAAATGGGGCTGGTTATCAATCAAGATAAAACAGAATATATGGTAATTTCAAGAGAAGTAACGGCTAAAAACTCGGGCCACATACAAATAGATAATATGACCATTAAAAGAACGGAAACATACAAATACCTGGGTACAATCTTCAACTGCTCCAACATCATAAGGGAAAAAATACAAACTAGAATCAACTCTGGAAATAAGATATACTATGCACTACAACATCTACTAAAATCAAAGGCGCTATCTCGTAACACCAAAATCACAATATACAAAACACTGATCAGACCAGTTGTGCTGTATGCCTCTGAAACCTGGAGTACAACGAAAGGAGACGAAGCCTTGTTACAAACCTTTGAGAACAAAGTTTTAAGATGCATCTTTGTGCCCATTAGGGATATCCAAAGTGGAGAGTGGAAAAGAAGAAGCAACAAAGACATTTATGATCTGTTTAAGTCCCTGCTAATCACTGGTATCATGAAGGTTAATAGACTACAATGGCTGGGGCATATAGAAAGAATGGAAGATAATAGGGAAACAAAACTCGCTTACACTCAAGAAATAAATGACCGTAGACCTTGAAGTAGACCAAGAAGATGGTGGAGAGATAATATACATACAGACCTACTAGCACTTGAAATCAGCAACTGGCAAGAGAAGGTCAACCAGAGAGACGAATGGAGACGGCTTGTATCTGCAGCAAAAAACCTCAATGGCTCGGAATGCTGAAGAAGAAGAAGAAGTTGCAGGATGTTGCCATCAACCCAGGGTTGATTTTGTAGGCAATTTTACGTTCAGTAGTTTGACAGTCTTGTGTCATGGCATGGAAAAAGGTCAACACACAAATTGATCCATGCCGTTGGAGATTGCAATTTACGGAGAGGCATGATCACCAAAGCCAGCTGGCAAGGCACTGAATGATGATGATATGATGAATTTGCCATTGCTGTCTGAATGAGAAGTCAATGTTTAAGTCCAACTTAATGCCTGTCTAGGCATTGAACCACCTAACCTGCCATTAGCACACCAGAAGTTTAAGAGCAAGTGTGCTTATATTTTCAGCCGGGTTAACCTCCTAATGGCCACCCCAGCATTTAATGGCTGTTTGTGATTTACTAGACAATGTTAGTTCAGTAGTTTGCCATTGCTTTATGAACAGAGACGCCTCATACCACTGAAAAAATCTGCTTTGATTTCAAACCTCAGACTTAGCATGCCAGGGTTTTATGAAACTGTGTACCTTACTATCCACTAAGCCGCAGTGCCAGTTAGCCCTTGAAGTGGGTACCAGGAAATGACTTCGGAAGCAAAGGTGTATGGCTTAATATAACGTGTATTTGTAATGACTGCGCAGTGTTTGAAATATTGCCGGTCCAAGTTTTGTATTCACCCTCTGTAAAGTTCATGCAACATAATAGGTAAATACAAAACTTGGACCGGCAATATTTTCAAACACTGCACAGTCATTAGAAATACACCGTGTACAAACCATATCACCGACCCAGTGCCCATTGGTCGATACAAATTTGTATTTAGCACCAACTGCCCAATACTTCTTAATGTATTGTTTATTGCAGATTGCAGAAAGCAATGGCAAACTACTGAACATAAATTTGCCCAGGAATCACAAACAGCCAAAACAATGCTGGGGTTGACTGCTACATCCTGTAAAGGATATGCAACTAACTTTTAAATATTGCAGATTATTTATATTCACATGATACATATTAAGCTTAGGAAAGTCTATATCCATATTTATTTTTATTACATTTAATTTCATGTGTTTCTGCTCATATGTGCATGTTATCTTATTCTTTATAGAATCAAATGTCTACCTTTGATGCAAGTTGTGCAATTTATGTTATCTCCCCTAGAACGTGTCTGCTTATTTAAATAGGCTCTTTTCCTAGAAGTATGACGTGATGCATCTGAAATGTTATTATTTATGTTGTGATATGTATTTATTTATGTTCTGTAAACAGATAGGTGTGGTCACAGATCCCTGATTGTACCGGACACTGGTGATAGGGAAAGCTACTCCACACACATACATTAGTTCTGTGCACTCGCTAATGGTAGCAACTACTACTAGTAGTAGCTCATGTGTGGACTCAGTGATAGGGAAAGCTACTCCACACACATACATTAGTTCTGTGCACTCGCTAATGGTAGCAACTACTACTAGTAGTAGCTCACGTGTGGACTACGTGAAAGGGAAAGCTACTCCACACACATACATTAGTTCTGTGCACTCACTAATGGTAGCAATTACTACTAGTAGTAGCTCATGTGTGGACTACGTGATAGGGAAAGCTACTCCACACACATACATTAGTTCAGTACACTCGCTAATGGTAGCAATTACTACTAGTAGTAGCTCATGTGTGGACTATGTGATAGGGAAAGCTACTCCACACACATACATTAGTCTGTGCACTCACTAATGGTAGCAACTACTACTAGTAGTAGCTCATGTGTGGACTACGTGATAGGGAAAGCTACTCCACACAAATACATTAGTTCTGTGCACTCACTAATGGTAGCAACTACTACTAGTAGTAGCTCATGTGTGGACTACGTGATAGGGAAAGCTACTCCACACACATACATTAGTTCTGTGCACTCACTAATGGTAGCAACTACTACTAGTAGTAGCTCATGTGTGGACTACGTGATAGGGAAAGCTACTCCACATAAATACATTAGTTCTGTGCACTCACTAATGGTAGCAACTACTACTAGTAGTAGCTCATGTGTGGACTACGTGATAGGGAAAGCTACTCCACACACATACATTAGTTCTGTGCACTCGCTAATGGTAGCAACTACTACTAGTAGTAGCTCATGTGTGGACTACGTGATAGGGAAAGCTACTCCACACAAATACATTAGTTCTGTGCACTCGCTAATGGTAGCAACTACTACTAGTAGTAGCTCATGTGTGGACTACGTGATAGGGAAAGCTACTCCACACACATACATTAGTTCAGTGCACTCGCTAATGGTAGCAACTACTACTAGTAGTAGCTCATGTGTGGACTACGTGATAGGGAAAGCTACTCCACACAAATACATTAGTTCTGTGCACTCACTAATGGTAGCAGCTACTACTAGTAGTAGCTCATGTGTGGACTACGTGATAGGGAAAGCTACTCCACACACATACATTAGTTCAGTGCACTCGCTAATGGTAGCAGCTACTACTAGTAGTAGCTCATGTGTGGACTACGTGATAGGGAAAGCTACTCCACACACATACATTAGTTCAGTGCACTCGCTAATGGTAGCAACTACTACTAGTAGTAGCTCATGTGTGGACTACGTGATAGGGAAAGCTACTCCACACACATACATTAGTTCAGTGCACTCGCTAATGGTAGCAGCTACTACTAGTAGTAGCTCGTGTGTGGACTACGTGATAGGGAAAGCTACTCCACACAAATACATTAGTTCTGTGCACTCGCTAATGGTAGCAGCTACTACTAGTAGTAGCTCATGTGTGGACTACGTGATAGGGAAAGCTACTCCACACACATACATTAGTTCTGTGCACTCGCTAATGGTAGCAACTACTACTAGCAGTAGCTCATGTGTGGACTATGTGATAGGGAAAGCTACTCCACACACATACATTAGTTCAGTGCACTCGCTAATGGTAGCAACTACTACTAGTAGTAGCTCATGTGTGGACTACGTGATAGGGAAAGCTACTCCACACACATACATTAGTTCAGTGCACTCACTAATGGTAGCAACTACTACTAGTAGTAGCTCATGTGTGGACTATGTTTGAGTTGAAAGAAAGTGAATGAGAATAAACAAATAAAGCTTCTACTTTCAGTAATAATGTGGAGGTCAACAGGTCGAATGCATAAATCATTTTTAAACCTCCATTTGCTGATGCCGAGGCCGAGGGTTCAACCCATGCACTGGTCAGTTGTACAAAAATGTTGATTTCTCGTCCTTGACTTTGGAACGTAAATTACAAGTACCTCAGAAGTCACCTGATGGTGAGGGACACTAGTAATAGGGACAGCTAATCCTCGCACAAAAATCAGTCCAGAGCATTAGAGGTAGTAGCATGTGTATGAACTATGCTTGAGTTCTAAGTGAGCGAGCGCCAAAAAAAAAAAGCAATAATGTTTGTTTCTGAAAAGGTTTAAATATTAATATTATGGGAGAAAAAGAATAAAGGATTTTGTGACAGAAGAATAGGGCATGGGGAGGTAGGAAATGTATGTACCATACCAAGAACTGTAGTAGAGCAGTCGCTAGCATGTTTGCCTGCTGGTCTGATGGTCGTTGGTTCAAATTCATGTCCAGGTAGATTTGTCAAACTGACCTAGGCTTCAAGATCAACACAGTATTAAATAGCTCCAGAAAATGTTTTGGCCCGCGTGATTTTAACCACATGACAACATATTGTATGTCTATTGGTCTAAAGAAGAATGAGGCAAGCCCTAAATGTTAAAAGACATAAAAAGAGAAGGAAGCTGAAGAACAAGAACAAGAACAAGAAGAAACATCAGCATCAGATAAAGAACTAGAAGAAGGAGTAGTAGAGGAGAAGAATAAGAAGATAATAATTATATTTTTTTTACAATTTTGTTCCTTTTATTAAGTATCAACACAATTTTTATAATTTGGTAATTTTACCAGGAAAGGCCACATTTAAAACTTCTTGATAACTAGCAAATGTCTTGGGCAAAGAATTAAACATACACACAAATGAATGATGCCAGGATGGCTTCATTAAATGGGTACAGTAGGTATTATTGTATTTCATTTTTTTAAGGGTCCCTTGGTCCCCAAAAGGCAAGAGTGCCTTATGGGGTCCCTGGTCCCTGTTTTGTATTTCATTTATTCAGAGAACCGCCTCTGCTGGTGATAAACTATCGCATCTATCTGTGTAGAAATACATGCATATATTTTAGAAAATATACAGCTATCTATGGCTTCAAGTGAATGATATGAACATTAAATTGCTATTTATTATGTACTTACCTATTTATTTTTCTTTAGCGACGAGAAGAGATTGAGAAAGAAATCTCCGAGCAGTTTGCAGTTCAACAAGGAAGGCCACCACTTGTAAATATCTGCCCTCCTTCACCACAGAACAATGAAGAAACTAAAACAGCAAACTTTAATTAGTAAGTTATTCTTGATTATTCCCCTTGATTAAAATAATAATGTAGTGTTTTATTCTGGAGTAAATTAGATCTTTCATCTACTGCCTATAGTACTTTGCAGCGTAGGACAAGAAGGGTCTTGAGTCTGAGTGATTAAGACCAGCTGGGCTAGTGCAGTCACTTCAAACTCTGCAGATTAGGGTTTTCTTTTTTTCCCCCAACAGAACAAAATCCACAACTTATCCTATGACTTCTACAATTCAAAACAAAGTCACATTAACAGTAATTTGAAAAAGGATCACAGAAGAACAGAAACTATCATGGAATCAAAGATTGAAAGGAAGACATGCGTGCAAATTGTTGATTGCTCCAGCGAGAAATGTCAGGTAACAATCATCATCTATTGGCTTGAACTATGCAGAATTTATCCTCCATTAGTTTTTTTTTTTTTTATGTCTTACCATCATAAGCTCCTTGTTAAATTTATATCATCACTTTTCCATTGTCCATCAGCAAAGAACTTAGATATTCAAAACTATTCACTTTCTGAAATTTCCATTTCTCTGTAAATATATCTGCTGCCATGTTTGTTTTATTGGTTATCATCTGTGTTTTTGTTGCATTGAGATGTAAGTATTATATTTCACTTATTTAATTAGTTTCTCAATTCTCATTTGGATTGTTGATAACAATAGCTTGCCTTCGGCATTTCAAAGTTCTGGTAAGTATTGTTAAAAGCCAAGAATGCCCCTAGCAGAATATAAGTTAAAACAGTGGTCCCAGGGTAGTGATTTGAACACCTAACTTTCTTGGATAAAGGTGAAAAACATAGGTGGATCTATGGGTTTATCTAGGGTGGATCTATGGGTGGATCTCTAGGGGGATCAATAGATGGATCTATGGGTGGATCTATTTTTGAAGTACAGGAAAGTTAAAAATAAAACCTTCTACATGTTGGGGGAAGGGGGGTGAGGGGATGTGGTTGTGTGCATTAGCAGGTGGGTCTAGCCCCATATTGTTATCAACCAATCAGCAATAAAGGGTCAGTGTGTCAATGTTACACACTAGCGCCTCTACTTCCCTGGACATTTCCTGACAGTAATTTAGGCTGGGTCATCATGGACATCCAGGTCAATCATACATGTCTGCCTCAATGGCAAATGGGATCTATGACCAGTGGGCAGGCAAGCACATGTGCTGGTCACTACATTCCCACACATCCTGATACCCAATGTACTGGTCACTACATTCCCACACCTCCTGATACCCAATGTACTGGACACTACATTCCCACACCTCCTGATACCCAATGTACTGGTCATTACATTCCCACACCTCCTGATGCCCAATGTGCTGGTCACTACACTCCCACACCTCCTGATACCCAATGTGCTGGTCACTACACTCCCACACCTCCTGATACCCAATGTGCTGGTCACTACATTCCCACACCTGATGCCCAATGTGCTGGTCACTACACTCCCACACCTGATGCCCAATGTGCTGGTCACTACACTCCCACACCTCCTGATGCCTAATGTGCTGGTCACTACACTACTACACTTGATGCCTAATGTGCTGGTCACTACATTCCCACACCTGATGCCCAATGTGCTGGTCACTACACTCCCACACCTCCTGATGCCTAATGTGCTGGTCACTACACTCCCACACCTCCTGATGCCTAATGTGTTGGTCACTACACTACTACACTTGATGCCCAATGTGCTGGTCACTGCATTCCCACACCTGATGCCCAATGTGCTGGTCACTACATTCCCACACCTGATACCCAATGTGCTGGTCACTACATTCCCACACCTCCTGATACCCAATGTGCTGGTCACTACATTCCCACACCTCCTGATACCCAATGTGCTGGTCACTACACTACTACACTTGATGCCTAATGTGCTGGTCACTACATTCCCACACCTGATGCCCAATGTGCTGGTCACTACACTCCCACACCTCCTGATGCCTAATGTGCTGGTCACTACACTACTACACTTGATGCCTAATGTGCTGGTCACTACATTCCCACACCTGATGCCCAATGTGCTGGTCACTACATTCCCACACCTGATGCCTAATGTGCTGGTCACTACATTCCCACACCTGATGCCCAATGTGCTGGTCACTACACTCCCACACCTCCTGATGCCTAATGTGCTGGTCACTACATTCCCACACCTGATGCCCAATGTGCTGGTCACTACATTCCCACACCTCCTGATGCCCAATGTGCTGGTCACTACATTCTCACACCTCCTGATACCCAATGTACTGGTCACTACATTCCCACACCTGATGCCCAATGTGCTGGTCACTACATTCCCACACCTCCTGATGCCTAATGTGCTGGTCACTACACTACTACACTTGATGCCCAATGTGCTGGTCACTACATTCCCACACCTGATGCCCAATGTGCTAGTCACTACATTCCCACACCTCCTGATACCCAATGTACTGGTCACTACATTCTCACACCTCCTGATACCCAATGTACTGGTCACTACATTCCCACACCTGATGTCCAATGTGCTGGTCACTACATTCCCACACCTGATGCCCAATGTGCTGGTCACTACATTCCCACACCTCCTGATGCCTAATGTGCTGGTCACTACACTACTACACTTGATGCCTAATGTGCTGGTCACTACATTCCCACACCTCCTGATGCCTAATTGCTGGTCACTACACTACTACACTTGATGCCCAATGTGCTGGTCACTACATTCCCACACCTGATGCCCAATGTGCTGGTCACTACATTCCCACACCTCCTGATGCCCAATGTACTGGTCACTACATTCCCACACCTCCTGATACCCAATGTGCTGGTCACTACATTCCCACACCTCCTGATACCCAATGTACTGGTCACTACATTTCCACACCTGATACCCAATGTACTGGTCACTACATTCCCACACCTCCTGATACCCAATGTACTGGTCACTACATTCCCACACCTGATACCCAATGTACTGGTCACTACATTCCCACACCTGATACCCAATGTACTGGTCACTACATTCCCACACCTGATACCCAATGTACTGGTCACTACATTCCCACACCTGATACCCAATGTACTGGTCACTACATTCCCACACCTCCTGATACCCAATGTGCTGGTCACTACACTCCCACACCTCCTGATGCCTAATGTGCTGGTCACTACATTCCCACACACCCTGATGCCTAATGTGCTGGTCACTACACTACTACACTTGATGCCTAATGTGCTGGTCACTACATTCCCACACCTCCTGATGCCTAATGTACTGGTCACTACACTACTACACTTGATGCCTAATGTGCTGGTCACTACACTACTACACTTGATGCCTAATGTGCTGGTCACTACATTCCCACACCTCCTGATGCCTAATGTGCTGGTCACTACATTCCCACACCTCCTGATGCCTAATGTGCTGGTCACTACACTCCCACACCTCCTGATGCCTAATGTGCTGGTCACTACACTCCCACACCTCCTGATACCCAATGTGCTGGTCACTACACTCCCACACCTCCTGATGCCTAATGTGCTGGTCACTACATTCCCACACCTCCTGATACCCAATGTGCTGGTCACTACACTCCCACACCTCCTGATGCCTAATGTGCTGGTCACTACATTCCCACACCTCCTGATGCCTAATGTGCTGGTCACTACATTCCCACACCTCCTGATGCCTAATGTGCTGGTCACTACATTCCCACACCTCCTGATGCCTAATGTGCTGGTCACTACACTCCCACACCTCCTGATGCCTAATGTGCTGGTCACTACATTCCCACACCTCCTGATACCCAATGTGCTGGTCACTACACTCCCACACCTCCTGATGCCTAATGTGCTGGTCACTACATTCCCACACCTCCTGATGCCTAATGTGCTGGTCACTACACTACTACACTTGATGCCTAATGTGCTGGTCACTACATTCCCACACCTCCTGATGCCTAATGTGCTGGTCACTACACTACTACACTTGATGCCTAATGTGCTGGTCACTACACTACTACACTTGATGCCTAATGTGCTGGTCACTACATTCCCACACCTCCTGATGCCTAATGTGCTGGTCACTACACTACTACACTTGATGCCTAATGTGCTGGTCACTACACTACTACACTTGATGCCTAATGTGCTGGTCACTACACTCCCACACCTCCTGATACCCAATGTACTGGTCACTACATTCCCACACCTGATACCCAATGTGCTGGTCACTACACTCCCACACCTCCTGATGCCTAATGTGCTGGTCACTACACTACTACACTTGATGCCTAATGTGCTGGTCACTACATTCCCACACCTCCTGATGCCTAATGTGCTGGTCACTACACTACTACACTTGATGCCTAATGTGCTGGTCACTACACTACTACACTTGATGCCTAATGTGCTGGTCACTACACTCCCACACCTCCTGATACCCAATGTACTGGTCACTACATTCCCACACCTGATACCCAATGTGCTGGTCACTACACTCCCACACCTCCTGATGCCTAATGTGCTGGTCACTACACTACTACACTTGATGCCTAATGTGCTGGTCACTACATTCCCATACCTCCTGATGCCCAATCTGCTGGTCACTACATTCCCACACCTCCTGATGCCTAATGTGCTGGTCACTACATTCCCACACCTCCTGATGCCCAATCTGCTGGTCACTAACTCCCACACCTCCTGCTGCCAAATGTGCACATTAAAACTGCTTCAACAGTTAACAATTGAAAATTTAAGCTGATTAAATTGATTTCCATAATGAATTGCTAAAAATACGAAACCTATCCACAAATATCTACAGAAAATATTTCAGGGATTCTGATTGGTGGATGTAATATATATTACTTATGTTATGCTGACTTTTTTTTTTTTTTTTGGCCTAAATGTGCAGTTAAAGTAAATGACTTTATTTTGGTGCAAGTGCAAAAAATTTATGTATCTGGGTACATGGATAACATCAGATGGAAGATCCATCACTGAGATAAAGAACAGAATAGGACAAGCAAAAACTACATTCTATCATATGAAGAACATTTTGTGCAATAAGTCATTGTCCTTGAACGTTAGAAAAAAGTTCTTGCATGTTACACAGTACCAGTTTTAACAAACGACTGAGACTCCTGGACAATTAGTAAAAGGGGGGAAATTGCATGGAAGCTTTGGAGATGTGGTTTTATTGAATAATGCTGAAAATTAGTAGGACAGTCAAAATGAGCAAACTGGACATTTTGAGGGAAGCTGAATCGCAAAGACCACTTATCATAAACATCAGAAAGAAGCAGTTATTTTTTTGCCACATTATGAGAAGACAACTGGAAAATATTGTGACAACTGGAAAGATTTGTGGATAGAGGAAGACAGCAGGAGAACATTCTTGAAAGAATGGCACGGAATGGAGTCAACACACGAATAGATCCATACCGTCGGAGATCGCAATTTGTGGAGAGGCATGATCGCCCACGCCAGCTGGCAAGGTACTGGATGATGATGATCCACAAAGGAATATGCACAGTATATACTGAGATAGCTGACATGTTTGTGTAGTCGCTGGGGGGCTATGTTAATAATACTGATACTGATCATATCTTGAACAACCTCGGATGAGAGTTCAACATCAGTGTTCATCATCTACTAAGTGAGGCAAAGACAGACCACCTATTCCTCTCTGCTCGCAGGCCTACGACATGTTATAGTCTTAGCACTTCACAGACCCACAAATGGCTCCTGTCTCAGGACTCGTTGTTTGTTTGTATATTGAAAGCAGACAGACATCCCAGATGGGACCATAGCAGCAGTCATCTGGTCAAGGCCGTGGAGCAGCTGTCCATGGGGCGGACAATCCCCAGGCTGGACTCCCAGGCAGAGCACCATTACAAGGAACAGCATATCCTTCCACCAATGTGAACATCAAATACTCGTCTTGGACACCCCGCTGGTTTCATCACTTGAAGAGAGGAAGGAGAGTTCTCAACACAGTCCCCATGAAGATGGTATTGCAGTCCCGGGTCAGAAGCAAAGTCTCTACACTAGCCTCATCCTGATAAATGCAAGCTATTTTGGGGGCTCAGGTGACTTAAATATCAGTGAAATAGTTTGAAGAGTTAGAACTCATCAAACTGCTATTTGCACCATGCCGTCTGTACAGACCATAGTTTGTAATATTGTGCATCTAAAAAGGCATTATAACTACAACCCGTGGGGGGGGGGGGGGGGGGGGAGAGACTAAGGATGGAGTTATACCTCTCCATAGCATAAACCCTGGACTGAATTGTAGAGACCATGTTTTGCCCGTGCAGCATGATCTCTCTCTCGGTCTACCTAGTTTACTCCAGAGGAAAGGTAACACCAATATGTCTGGAACAAGACAAGCTGCAGAAGCTGCAGGATCACCATAGCATTGCTCTGTCTGTCAGAGCTCTCATCCTAGACTAGTTGCTGTCCAAAACTAAGGGCCTGGGCTGCCCCGTAATGACATTTAGTCTTAAGGTTGCAATGCCTCACACTGGGATAAGGCTTATACCCTCCCAATTGCATTTCTCTGCCTGAAGCCGCAGGCATAATGTGGGGTGTCGGCTTGGTGAGCATCCTTAACATTCGGCACTAACAGAAAGCAGGTAGTACCGTCCACTGTCATACGGTAGCTCAATCATGTCTGACTAAGACCTGACATTCCAACATTTGATGCTAACAGAAGCAGGTAGTACCATCCACTGTCATACAGTAGCTCAATCATGTCTGACTAAGACCTGACATAATGTGGACTGTCGGGTTTAGTGAGCACCCTCAACATTCAGTGCTAACAAAAATCAGGCAGTATCATCTACTGAGATACAGTAGCTCAATCATGTCTGACTAAGACCTAACATTCCAACATTTGATGCTAATAGAAAGCAGGTAGAACTGTCTACTGTCACATGGTAGCTTGGTCATATATGATTAAGACCTGTCATCCCAACATTCAGCACTAACAGAAAGCAGGTAGTACCGTCTACTGTCATATGGTAGCTCAGTCATGCCTAACTACGACCTGACTCACATGTCTGACTACGACCTGACTCACATGTCTGACTTCGACCTGACTCAGATGTCTGACTACGACCTGACTCACATGTCTGACTACGACCTGACTCACATGTCTGACTACGACCTGACTCACATGTCTGACTACGACCTGACTCACATGTCTGACTACGACCTGACTCACATGTCTGACTACGACCTGACTCACATGTCTGACTACGACCTGACTCACATGTCTGACTACGACCTGACTCACATGTCTGACTACGACCTGACTCACATGTCTGACTACGACCTGACTCACATGTCTGACTTCGACCTGACTCACATACAATCAAACAAATAAACAAACAAAAAGAACTAACAGCAGAACCTGCTGTGGATTTGGGAAGTGTTAGTGCCTTGACATTTCATAGATCTGGGTGTATGGAGGAATAGGTGGCCAGTCTTTGTCTCAATTAGCGGCCAAGCTAGTGCAGGCATTTCACCCATGTCTGACCATGCCATTATCAGCTTAAGCTCCTGACAATTACACTCTAGGACGTACCACTGTACAAATGAGGGAGTTTAAGGTTGCACAGCTATGTGTGTTCTGGAAGTCCAAAAGAAGTGCAAATAACAATTAAATCATAACAAGGGGTACAAATAGCAGTGACATCATAACAAGGAGTACACATAACAGTGACATCATAACAAGAGGAGTACAAATAACAGTGGCATCATAACAGTGGCATCATAACAAGGAGTGTAAATAACAGTGGCATCATAACAAGGAGTGCAAATAACAGTGACATCATAACAACAGGAGTACAAATAACAGTGACATCATAACAACAGGAGTACAAATAACAGTGACATCATAACAACAGGAGTACAAATAACAGTGACATCATAACAAGGGGAGTACAAATAACAGTGACATCATAACATAACTCTTAGTATAAGAGTTTTTTGCTTGTCCTATTCTCTGCTTTATTTATCTGATACATCTATGATTTAACATACTGTTGAAGGAGATTTAAGCCTTTAGAGTTTTTCGGATTTAAAAAAATTAAGTTTTCCATGTGACTTACACAATAGTTGGTATATTCCAATGACACACTAAAATCCACATTGATAGCTTGGCTAAAGAGTCCATGTGATACAGAAAATGAAGATCATCCCATAAGTCTCATGATCTAAATAAAGGAGTCATTATATAGAATAGACATTGTATTTCCATTATATAATCCAACATGTCATCATCTTCCACTTCTGCTGCCAAGCTTCGTGGGGAGGAATAATTTGCGCTCCAGCGCCCGGTGGGCAGCACCATGTGATTGTACAACGTCATTAGTGTTGTCAATCCATTTTCTTCTTGGGCATCCTCTTGGTCTTGTCGCAGATGATCTTTGATGTAAGACCAGTGATGGTAGCTGATGGTGATGCATTCTAACGACATGGCCAAACCACTTGATCTTTTGTCTTTCAATAAATGTGGCACAAGGTGTTGATCCCACTGTCTGTCTCATAACAGCATTTCTTACTCTATCTAAGTTGGCAGCTCTCCTCAGGCATTTCACCCCGCAGGTGTTGATTTTGCGAAAGTGTGATTTGGATAAAGTCCAAGTTTGAGATTGGTAGCATAGGGTTGGTGTGAATATGCTGTTCATTATCTGTCGTTTTCTGGACATGGGTATATTTGGATGTTTCAGTAAGGGTGATAGTTGATTTGTAAGTGCACTAGCTTTTTGATATCTAATTTTGATTTCTCTGTCCAATCTGCCATCTTCTCTTATCATACTTCCAAGATACTTGAATTCTTTAACTTGTTTCAGAGTTGTGCTATTTATTTGTATACTTGGGGGCCCGGCGATCTGCTAACTTGCATTACTTCGGTTTTGGCTGTATTTATACTAATACTAATATTGAATCTGCTGCATGTTGAACTCCGATTATTAATATGATTTTGTAGTCTGCCCTCATCGCTGTAAAACAGGCACTTATCATCTGCAAATAGAAGTTCATTTAATTCCTGTGGATCAGTTGTTTCATCTGGAGTATAAAGTTCTAAATTTTCTGAATCTGTTCTGTCAAGACTTGCTTCTTTGTAAATATGTCTTAAATTCAGTCCAGATTGTTAAATATCACATTATAGGTCTTAAATTAAGTCCCAAGTGCTAAATAAAATATCATATAATAGGTCTTAAATTCAGTCCGGAGTATTAAATAAAATATCACATTACAGGTCTTAAATTCAGTCCAGAGTGTTAAATAAAATATCACATTACAGGTCTTAACTGCAATCCAAAGTGTGGAACAAAGTACTGCAATATATGTCTAAACTACAGTCCAAAGTGTTGAATAAAACAGCACATTATATTGTCTTAATTGCTGTCCTAGGCTTCTTGGATAAGGGTGGGAAACAGGAAGTACTGTGTGCAAGCTGTGCAGGTTCAAAATTTCAGGGCAGTGTGAAACTGCAAAGAGTAGGCTGTGAGAAAATTGTTAGAAAAGAAATCTTATCCGTGTGTACATAGAGCCCATTACCTTAGATGAAATCTGCCTAGAGGAAGCAAGCACACTGACCTTTGAAGTGCATAACTAAGTGTGATGCACTCTCCTCTAAAGAGGAACAAAGAAATAGAGGTCAAGCCAGTGTATGTTAAACTTCTAAAAGGAAACAACTTGAGTACTTCTGCGTGATTGTGCAGAAGTAGATGCTCTTGCTTCCTGTCCACCTAAAGCCCCCCCCCCCCTTAAACTTTGATGACAACCAGGATTTATCTAACCAACAGCATCAATTTCAGCGCGGGCAATCGAGTAGACATCAACCTCAGCCAGAACAACCTGAAAGACAACCGGGAGAAAAAGATTACTGTTGACAGCATGGATACCACCACAAAGACATCTTCAGTGACCATGCCGCTGACAAAGAACACAGAAGATGACCTGTCAGACACAGGTGGGTTAATCACAATGTAGTGATCTTTTTTAAACAGCTGTTGTGTTTTTCAACCTTGGCAATGTCTTTACTTAGATAATTTATCACACTGTAAATGTGTCAGAGTTTGTCATTCAATACAACCATTATAGAGTATGCTCTATGCTGTCCATTTCTCTCAAAAGAAGTCAAAGACTATGGTTACTGATAGTTGCAGTGGCCTGTATGTTATGCATACATTAGCACTATCCCCTACCATGATCAGTCCTGCTAGAGCACACTAGATCCCTGAGTGCTTCAGTTGTAGCTACATGTGGTCATAGATTTATGGTATATCGTGCTGGCCTGGTGGCGAAGGGCTTACAGATTAGTTAGTTAGTTAGTTAGTCGACAGATCATCCTCGTTGCACATCGAACCATTCAGTCCATAAGTGCTCGGATCCCCTCCTCAGCAAATCCCGCAGCGTGTAGCGGCTAACGACACCAGTTCTGTGTTGGTTTATAAATCTTCTTTGGCTTCCTGCCTAGTGTTCTTGTTTGGCCACCCCTCTTTTAATTTGCTGCTCTCGCAGTCTGGCCATTGTTGTAGATTCACAGTCATCACTTGGTTCTCGCAAAAGTCTCACTTCTCGTAGAGCATTCAGAATGTCAGCCTGGTCCATGGCGCATCCGCCCTCCACAGTAGCCTCACCTGCGAGCTTGTCAGCCCGCTCATTTCCTTGGACTCCCGCATGCCCTGGCACGAAGATGAAACTAATCTTTGTCAGCCGAGACCGCTTCAGAGGCAGCAACCATTCTCTTCGGATCGACCCCTCCTCTATCCTCTTGATCATGTTCATTGAGTCGCTATGGAAACAAGCCCTAGTGAATGTCTGTGTCTCGAGCCATGTTATTGCTTTACTTACTGCCATGACTTCCATGGTCAGGCTACTTGTGGTTTCAGTGAAAGCACCAGAGTCCTCCTTCACAATTCTCCCTCCGGCCCGAGCTGTAAAGGCCCATGAGCTTCTCACATGTCGGACGACCGACCCATCTGTGTAGATGACCGCGTCACCGTCTAGCGAATTCTCGAAAATCAACGCTTGTACTTCAGCCTCAACAGCAGCCGGATTTTCTTGTCTGCATTTTCTATCTAGTTGGATGCAAACTGAAAAGGATGTGCAGAAGTCTGTTAGCACTTGCACCCACTCCTCGCCAGGTTCTAAGTCCTCAAGTGAACACACCTGTTGAAGAATGTCTTCGGCTTGACCCATCCACGACCGTCCTCTGTTTAACCTGCTGCCCTTCACCTTCCTAATTTCACTATGCAGAGGATGTTGTGTGTTTGCGTTAATTCTGAGGTAGGCGCGTGGCCTGCAAACTTGTATTCTCTCTTCAATGGTTGGAAAATCAAGAAGGTAGCGCATCGCCCTGCATGCTGTATCTCTTGTACATCCAAGAATAATGCGCATAGCTTCATTCTGTATCCTTTCCATCCTTTCTATCTGCTTATGGCTGAGAGTCAGGATTGCCATTGCATACTCAACAACAGACATGACCAGCCCCTCGTACAGAAGACATAGATGGCGCTGCTCACAGTTTGCTGCCGCCATCACCCACATCGCTGCCAAACCCCGCTTGGCCTTTGTTATCACCTGGTCTATGTGCACATTATAAGCAAGGCTTCGATCAAACCGTATCCCCAGGTAATTCATTGCCTGCGTTCTTTCCACCGTCTCTGAACACAGCATTACAGTTGGTGTTGGATTGTTGACAATATGATTATTCAACGAGAACCAAGTCACTGTTGCGTTTGTTGGGTTGACCATTGCCCCAGCTTCATCACACCAAGTACTTATGCGATTGAGTTCGGTTTGTAGTTCCACAGCAATCTCCTCTCTATCCTTACCCTGACGATACACTAAAACATCATCGGCATATGACAATGTCCTGCCAGGTCCAGTGATCTGCTCACTGGTGATTCTCACTGTGTAGGCGTTGAACAGTACCGGAGATAATGGTGATCTCTATGGTAGGCCAGGATATATTGTTGTTGGTTCCGAAGTCCAACTGCCACATCTAAAAACTACTTTCCGTTGGAAGAGGGCTGCAGCGATCCAACTAAGGAGGAATGGACTTACGTTTAGTTCAAGAAGCTGAAACATTAAAAAATCCAGTGGTACTCTGTTGTATGCGTCCTCAAGATCAATCGCTGCAGCAACGGTTTCAGTGCCTGAGTGGAAACCTTCATAGACATCATGGGCAAAGACTGCTGCATTGGTCCAGGTTTCTCTTTTTGGACGGTACCCACCCAGGGTAGGTGGGAAAACACCTTGCCTTTCTAGTTGGCTTGATATTTTCCTGGAAATTACCTTCTCCACACATATACATTTGAAACACAGCTGCAGGGGATTTGGCAGCAGATTTGTTTGGTTTTCAAACAATGGTATGAGTGCCGGTTTTTCAGAAAGCAATGGCAAACTACTAAACGTAAACTTGCCAAGAAATCACAGTGCACAGCGCACAGGTTTACTGTGATGCCCTGTAAAGTATATGTAACTAACTTCTAACAGTTAACATGTGATCAGTTATAAACAGAACTGTCTCCTTCAAGCTCGGTGGTCTCTCTGGAGGCCAAACCAATCAGTTCTTTCATTTCCACATACACCACTATGGCCTGCATAGTAGTGTTACTTCCCCTCTTGTAAGTAGGATAACTGTGTTTCACCCATTCATGCCAGAAATATCCAGACTGAAAGTTCCAAAGCATTGACATTCAGTTATGATGACTGCTTTCTTGAATTAAATCTCATGTAGCCATCTGAGAGGTGCAGTGACTGCCTGCACAGCTGTTCTCATTATTGATGGCTTTCATTTAAAAAAAAAAAAAGGTTGGTCAGAAAGCAATGGCAAACTACTGAAAGTAAACTTGCCAAGAAATCACACTGCACAGGTTTAGGGCAAGAGGTTTCAGGGCAAGAGGGTCGACTTCATTGTACCGTGTTTTATCCCATATGGCTGTGTCTACTTCCACCAGACAGCCATATGAAATTGTCGCACAACACACCAACTCTGTAACTCACGTGATGACCCCCACCCAGGAGTCTTAGAGAAAATTACACTCGTAAACTGCAGGACTGCAGATGTACAAAGACTGTTTCTAAATTAACCGCTGATTGGCTGGTAAAAATAAACCGGTTGCCTTAGCGACACTGTTCATTGCTTGCATTATTCAGTAGTCTTTTAGCTCACTACATATCCTACAGTCGTATTTGTTCAGTGGTTCGAACGAATAAAAATGGACACTAGTATTGTCTTTCCCACCAGCTGTGAAATTTGTGGTGTTATCTGATTTCTTATGCGACCATGGTCTGAATCCGCAAACTTCAGAGCATGAGGCAAGCAGTATACCCACTTCACCATTTAGACTCCTTTTTTTATGTTGCATATCCCTTACAGGACATTGCAGTCAACACCAGCATTTTTCAGCTGCTGTTAATGTACTAGGCATGTTTTTACGTTCAGTAATTTGCCATTGCTTTCTGAATGACCGGTTCACATACCCTCGTAAGTTACCAACGCGCCGCGAACCGCTGCCGATTCTTGCAATGGCTGTTTTCCCCAAGTGGATATACGAGATTACGAACAATGTCGTTAACCACTTGGCCAGGGAGACCGGCTTAGACTGCCTGTCTTTCATAAATCTGCAGTACTCTGCAGTGCAAGAGCAATCGAGTTCAAGCTTTATGGTTGATACTTTCAGAAGACCCTCATGACTGTACATTAGAATCTATTATTAACATTGAAGTCTGTCTTTCATAAATCTAGTTAGTTAGTCGCGGTTCCAACTTCCCGGCAATGGGTCGTCCCCATTATGCTCCGTTCCTGTGTCAGTGAATATCATACAAAATGCTCCTCACTGCCCAGTATGAAAAGTAGAAGAGACAGGAGTATCGGCAAGCCAACAGCCTGCACAGGCACACTGTGCGTAATGCCGCCGTCAGAATGCCAACACAGGGTCCTCCACAAAAACTACAGTTCATCATCAATGGAATTGCAGTCACCAGAAAGACTTCAATGATCTGAGTGTTATCCCACATGGCTCGTTCTCTTTCTGCAGGGCAACCCACCGAGAGCGCAGCACAAAGCACGAACTCTGTAGCTCCAGCAACGACTCCCAGGAGTCTCCTGAGAAATGTACTCATGAACCAAAAAAGCAAACCAGTCAATTCAGTGGCAGCCGGCCATTGTTCTGAACATGCAGTTCACTGTGCAAACAACAGTGGACATGTGTAAAAGCATTCCACACAAATTTCACAGCTTACAGTGTCGCACCACACACCCACTCAGTAGCAGGGCGGCGGAACCATGTACTACCAGTCCAACATGAGGAAAATGTGAATGCAAACCATAGCCACAAGCATAAACACACCAGAGACCTCAACGGTTCAGTGCTGATGTACTCTGTTGTATATGAGCAACCGAGTTCAAGTCTTGTGGTTGACACTTTCGGGAGATCCTCTGTACATTACAATGTATACTATTATTAACATTTGCTACGGTTTTCATTCACATTTTCCTCATGTTGGACTGGTAGTATATGGTTCCACCGCCCTGCAACTGAGTGAGTGCGTGGTGCACACTGTGAGTTGTGAGATTCGTGTGGAATGCTTTTTCATCTGTCCACTGTTGTTTGCACAGTGAACTGCATGTTCAGAACAATGGCCAGCTGTCGCTGAATTGACTGGTTTGCTTTTTCGGTTCACGAGTGCATTTTCAGAGCCATGTCCATTATACCGATTCTCCCATTCATAAATGTTTGTCTCCGTTCATAGATCAAATGAATGAATGGCCTAATGAATTTTTTCTCTAAAGGTTTGAATTGAGCGGGAATTGCGGGATTGCAAATTGAGTATGTAACCCCTTCGCTACAGCGCCAGCTATATAATATGTAAATGAGACATCGGATATATATGTCTTTTCTCATTTATATGAAAATGGTGGGCATAGACACAGTAGCTATACAGAACAGGATTCTGATCGTAATGTGCAGATGCCCTGTCAGGAATAATCTAGAAATTGTGATCACTTTTATTTGACCCAGACATCTCTGTAAGTGTGTCAGTCTCCTCTGGTAGATCACACAAGTGCACAATCTTCAGGGCATCATCCAGGATTCACATGTATGTGTACCAGAATCACACGTGCTATAAATATCCTTCTGTGGGTAGGTTTTCTAATATTGAAATGTAACCTAGGCAGCGGCTGTTTCAACTTGTATGTTTCAGTGTCCAACAGCTAGGGTTTACTTTAACATGTGTTAGTGCACATTGGTCTTCCAAGTTTTTCACCCTTGTCAGAGCAGGCTAGATGCCTGATCCAATAAACCAGGGTTAAGGATAGTACCAAACTTTTCTCAATTTGTAAACATCCAAACTGCATGAACCTTTATTTGTCTTTTTATTCATTCCTTCAGTAGCATGTCCTTTGCAGAACCTCGCTCCCATAACAACCTTCCGGAAAACCTCTTGATCACAAGCAAGATGTCCCGCGTCTGATACACCCATCTGGAGATCATCTGCCACAACCTGCACCCATCTTCTCTTTGGCCTTCCTCTTCCTCTCTTCCCAGGCATATACCCCTCCATTATAGTTCTCTCTAAACTTTCGTGACGTTCCAAGTGACCAAAATATTTCAATTTTCTTTGTTTTATCGTCTTTAATAGCCAACCTTCTTCAGTATTCAGCTCTCGAAGTATGGATGCATTTGTTCTTTTCTGTATTCAAGATATTCTTAGAACCCGTCTGTAACTTTTATATTCAGTGGCATGTATGCGCTGTCCAGTTTGTTTAGTAAGTGTCCAGCTCTCACAGGCATATGTTGCAATGGAAAAGATGCATACTCTTAATAATCTAATTTTTATATAGTCATCTTTAGAGGTCAGTATTTGCTATGAGTTTTTTATGATATGGGTCTTCACTAGTCCGCCAGAGTTTGTCTTGAAGGGTTGCTCCTGTGAACCAGATTTCCTCTCATTGTCTGACGAAGACAGGACAGTACATTATAAATCAAGTCAGGGCTGCATTTTGTGGTTCAATTCATGATGTACTTCCTTGATTTTGTGTATTGAACCGGGACTACATTGCACCTAAACCATTCTTTCCCTTAAAACAGCAAGCATATGATCTCAAATATTAGAGATCAGCGTGATCGAATGGATAAATGTGCTAGGTCTTAAACTTCTGATGTGCTGATGCCTACACCAATCAGTTGCATTAAAATGTTGACTGTTCGTCCTTGACTTGGGGACATAAATTAAAAGAACCTCTGAAGTTTGAGTGGTTTCGGCTGATGGTGATGGACGCTGGTATAGAGAAAGCTCATCCAGGCACAAAAATCTGTCCAGTTCACTAGAAGTAGCAGCACCTGTATAGACTACACTTGAGTTCAAAGCAGGTGAACGCAAAATAAAACATACCTTGAACATTGTTATTCTACAAGTCAGTAACAGTTACTCTTGAAACTCTTTCTAGCCAATCACAAGCCAGACAACCGACTTGGAGGTAACACAATTGGTGGAGGGGGATGATGGCGAATTAAATATATTACCCATTTATTATTTATTTGCTTGATTATATGTTTTTATTGTTTATTATTTCTTTTTTGTTTTGTTTGTTTCATTGCTTGCTCATTTATGTATTTGTTTGTTTCTTTGTTTGTTTGTTTTATTAGTTGGTTGGATGATTTGCTTGTTAGTATGTGTGTGTGTGTGTGTGTGTGTGTGTGTGTGTGTGTGTGTGTGTGTGTGTGTGTGTGTGTGTGTGTGTGTGTGTGTGTGTGTGTGGGTGGGTGAGTGTGTGTGTGTGCGTGCGTGCATGCCTCTGTGTGTGTGTGTGTGTGTGTGCATGCGTGTGTGAATGCATGCGTGTGTGTTTGTGTGTGTTTATTTGTCAGATAACACATTCTTTTACCTTTTTATTTGTTTTGTGGTTTGTTTATCAATGTTTTCTTTGTCTTATATCATATTTATTTGTTGCTATTTTTTTTTTTTTTTGGTGTTCTTGTTTGTTTCTTCGTTTGTTTATACACTTATTTATTTATATATATAAACTACACAGATTGATTGAACATTTTCCTGGGATGGGTTCTTCAATCAATAATTATGAATTGGCAAGATTATAATAGCACTTGACGAAAACAAGAAAAATCGGTACACGGCAAAATATAAATAGAGCATTGTGTTATAAAAAATAACAAGAGACTCCACAATAGTTCTTGACCCTCTAAAAATTGAATTCACAGTAGTTCTGACCCCCCACTCACTCCACCTTCACTCACTCCACCTTATAAAAAGAGGCTTCACAATAGTTCTGCCCCCCTTGTAAAAAGATACTTCACAGCAGTTCTGTCCCTTTTATCAAGAGATTTCATGCCAGTTGTGTCCCCTCTATCAAGAGACTTATGCGAGTTATTGGCACAAAGATCATTATGAGAACATCAATGTTACAGCTCATAGAAGACTGCAACAGGCAGCAAATTTTATTAGAAAATAGATGTTGAAGTTAAGGCTAAACCACCATGGAATTAATCAGACTAACATGCGTCCAATTAAAACTGTGTTCCCCCCCCCCCCCCCCCCACATAGTAGTGATAAACAGGTATCTATTGTGCCATAGAAATGGTAGTCCTGTGGTAGGTACTGTCTTTGAGGTGTGAAGTTTTAGGTCTTCACATATTCAAGGTCACACTATAATGAGGTGCGGTGGCTAGTTTTTTGTCTTTCCTTTTCTTACAATTCTCTTTGCCTATTTCAATCAAACTATACAGTCAGAAACAATTATCCTTCACTGCTGGAGATTAAACCTAAACTACTGCCTTGGCAGACAGACACAGTAACAACTATACCGCTGCAATTCACATTAAAGATAGGTGCTCATTAAACCAGAAAATCAAATATACTCTTAAATGTGATGAATGTTGACATTGATGGTTGTATCACACAAAATGAAATGTACGATGGTGTGCTGGATAACTTTGCAACATATTTGTACATATATTCATTTAACCAAATTCATCAACATTTGCTATCACTTTTCACAGAATTACACAATTTCTAAATTAATTTCTTTTAATTGTGGCTCAAACTCCACAAATAGGTACTTTTTAAAGTATTTTGGTGTTCATTTTCGAAAAAAAAAAATTCTATTTCCAACATTCTATAATAAATGATTCACGTTTGGATAATTTTCACCACAAAATAATTTTAGAGTCTTTAGACGTTGGTTCAGAAAACTTCTGACACCAAATGGGTCCTGCCTGTCAACAACCTACTTGCGACAGGATAATTCAGGACTCCCTACTTTTGCGCGACACGAATCAATAACTCGTGTGGTTTACAAAAGGATACATTTTTATTTAGAGCTATTTACACACAAGCTCTGCGAGCGGAATACATCATGGATAATTAACAACATGGTATGTTTCACAGATGCATGTAAGAGGTGAACACAATGATACTATAACTAATTGGAATCTAAAGCCTAGCCAACACTATTGCTGATAAACTATATAAGATTCCTAGCGAACATGTCTGCTCTCTATCAGTCCTTTTCCCAGTCTGTCACACGCTGGTAGTTGCGTGTTGAACCTCGAACATTCAGTCCTGCGTGCGCTGACGAGTTTCCGTGCGTAGAGTCCTAGCACGCTTGGTTAGTTACCTCAAGTCACTGGTATCCTCCAGTTACTTGTCGAGAAGCGAGTTCCCTATACTCTTGGGAAACCCTCGCTCATCAGCACTCAATAACCTACTAGTTGACACGAGTGTGTCCTGTTGTCAAGCTAAATATAGTCCCTGTGTCTCTCCTGTCTGGTGTTCTCTGTATAGCTCCGTCTTAACTCCTTAAGCTCCTGTATGGATCTTTGACACTACTCCAGTTTCTAATATGATCTAGACTGTAGATCCAACTTAGTTTTTGTATCAAAGCATTTTCTATCATGGTACTACGGGGTGTATTTTTAATGACTGTGCATTGTTTGAAAATATTGCAAGTCCACGTTTTGTATTTACCTGTTTTGTCGCATTGTATTTCATGAACTCCACAGTAGGTAAATACAAAACTTGGAGCAGCAATATTTTCAAACACTGCACAGTCATTAAAAACACACCCTGTACCACTGACACTACATCTGTGTCATTGTATTCTAGTACTACTGGTAATGCCAGTTCTGTGACGGAGGGGCTATGAATACAATACTGCATTCGAAAAACAGCTGCAAGCGATTTGGAAGCAGACCGCCTTGTGTTGGTTTCTATACCATAGTATGAGTGCAATCAGTCAAAACGCAATGGCAAACTACTGAACATAAACTTGCCCAGGAATCACAAATGGCCAAAAAATACTGGAGTTGACTGCTATGTCCTGTAAAGGATATGCAGCTAACTTTAACTACCCCATATACACTATATCTTTATTTTACAGTTGTATGTGATTTGTGGTAGCATAGTGACCAGATTCTCGCCTGTCCGCCCAGTGGTCATGAGTTAGATCTGCACTGGGGTGGATTTTATGTTTTAGACTGACCTAGACATCTAGGTCAACCATGCTAAAATAGGTAGCAGGAAATAAATTGGGGAGGCAAGGCGGCCGGTGTGATACTAACCATATCACCTCAGACAGCCGATTGGCCTATATAAATATGGGTCTGGCAGCATATGACCAATGCACTTTAAGGCATGTAAAAAAGTCCTTTACTTTATGTTATGATTGGTGCATAATGCTGCCGTCAGAATGCCAACACAAAAGTCCTCCACAGAAAATACAGTTCATCGTCGATGGAAGTGGCAGTCCCTAGAAAACTAGCAGCCACACATTACTGCATTAAAAGTCGAGAGGATCAACTTCATTGCCCCGGGATTTATCCCATATGGCTCTGTCTCCATTGGTAGGGTGGCCCGCTGAAAGCATCGCACAAAGCACGAACACCATAGCTCCAGCGACAACCCCCAGGAGTCTCCGAGAAAAATGCACTCGTGAACCAAAAAGGCAATGCACACATTTATGCACAGTATACCTGTGCGGGCTGTTGGCTTGTCGAGACTCCTGTCTATTCCACTTTTCACAAAGGGCAGTAAGGAGCATTTCGTGTGATATTAACTGGCACAGGAACGGAGCATAATGGGGACGACCCATTGCCATGTAAATGGAACCGCGACTAACTAACTAACTTTATGATTGGTACTAACACTTACACTGCATCTGTGTCATTGTATTCAAGGGTTTCTATTATTGGTACCACCTAACACAGCACAGACTGTTGGGATCTGGGCTTCAGAGTTACAACTCTTTCAGTGTTCACCACCTAACACAGCACAGAGGCACAGACTGTTGGGATCTGGGCTCAGCTGGGAACAAGTGTGGAGAAAGCATGAAAAAAAAAGGGAGCTCGGGCGTTCTTAACAACAGTTAGCTACTGGAACAATCAGCATCCACATGCTCTTTTTTGTCTACTTAAGAGACCTGAGTACCTTTGCATCTGTCCCTAGTGCTACAGTTTGTTGCTGATATAGAGTCTCATGATGTAGAGGACAGAACTGGTTGGTAGCAAGTCTCTTATTAAAGGGGCAATAACTCCTCGTGATAGAGGGGACAGAACTGGTATCAAGTCTCTCATTAAAGGGGACATAACTCCTCATGATCTAGGGGACAGGACTAATATCAAAACTCTCATTAAAGGGGACATAACTAGCATCTTGACAGAAGGGACATAACTAGTAAAGAACAAGTGTGCTTATCCATTCAGCCATGCTGAAGTCGAAAATAAATACATTAAACATATTGAACATATACAACTGTAAGAAAGTAACCAACAATGTGCTTTGTTCATGGGATGAGAAAAGATGTTTTTGAAAACCTCATGATGACTGGAAACATCAGAGGAAGAAGAGGCAGAAGGAGAGCGAGAGATCTGATGCTGGAAGGATTGAAACAGTCGCATGAAGAAATATCAGTAGAGTTGACTCCAAGGACCAAGATGTATGGAGAGACATGAACGCCTACGCCAGATTGCAGGGCACATGATGCTGATAAGTTAGAAAAACATAAATATACATCAAACTGAATAACCACTGACTCAACACTATGTATCCAAATTATATCCCACAGAAAAATCCCGGAGTGTAATTACAGCTTTAAGTTTGTTAATGTCTCATGCATTCTCTAATCCCTACTTCTTTACTTTCTTCCATGAGCGTCAAATAATATTGTGTGTGTATTTATGAACAATTATAACCCAGAAGGGTTGTGCTGGATACTGTAGGGGAGACCAAGAGTTTGACATCATGGTAGAAGGAGCATCATTATGAGACATGTCTGGCAGTACACAAGACAGAAGGCTGGGACAGATATGAACAATATCTATGACAAATTATATACAAAAGAATGTTAAACTTAAGTAAAACGTATAATATATAGCCCAAATATAACCTAGGATGGTTGAAAAGGATATTGAAAACAACAATATAAATAAATAACAACACAACAACAACAACAAAAACAAGTAAAGATACATTGCAGACTTGACTGTATCAAAATTACTCAAACACTATGATATCTTGCTGAATGATTACTCTCTTCTCCAGCAAGCACAACCAGCAGTGGCACAGCCGACATTCAGCCTCGTTCTGGCAGTCAGAATGACAATAATGGAACCACAGGACCCAAACCAATGCTGCCGTACAGCTCCATGTTTATCTTTGATCCCACAAACCCGTAAGTAGTAGCTTACAAATATTTCTTCATGTAGTTTTCAATGTAATAACACCTGTAGTGTTAACTTTTGGAATATTAACTCCTGAATTATTAATTTCTGGAATATTAACTTCCAAAGTGTTAATTTCTTGAATATTAATGTCTTTAATGTTAATTTCTTAAAAGTAAACTTCTATAAAGTTTTTTTTTTTTTTTTTAAATATAAGTGTCTCATCTCATCTCATCATGTTCCTCTTGTACCTTGCGGTATCGAGGTGAAGTATAAACAGTGGGAGAGTGCCCGCTTATGGGCTTCATGTATCAATATTCCCAAGGATTCTGTTATTCCCTGCATCCATCGTTTACATGGTCGGCCTCTTACTCTGCTTCCATTTAGGTCTATACATCATTGCTTGTTGTGGTATACTGTTAGTTGGTACCCCACTTGCATGGCCAAACCATTTTATTTGCTGCCTTCTAATAAAATCTAGTGCAGCTATAACTCCCACTTTAGTCCTGATTTCTTCATTTCTAATCTTATCTCTTCTTGATACATTGAGTATTTTTCTCAGGAATCTAATTTCTGTTTTTGTGATTTTTCTTTTCCCTTTTTCTGTCATTGTCCACGTTTAGCATTGGTAACATAGAGTTGGTAGGAAGATTGTGTTGTAAAGTGCTTTCTTAGTAGTTATTGATACAAATTTGTTCTTTAGCAGAGTTAGGATTGGCTAGCCTCTCCCAGGAGGGGTGAAAAGTGAAAATTAGTAGCCTGCAGATGACACTCAGACTACACAAGTCAACCCCACCTCCACGTGGAGGGAAACCATGACCGCGAGTTCATGGGATAACAGGGCTATGGCTCGCCATAGGGGATGGACTCCCTATGGTCAGATTTTTGTCTTAAACCTGCGACTGGCCTAGCAAGCCGGCAGGGGATCTTCATACTGCTCATAGAAAAACTAAGAAGTATAAATGGACTGACCCAAATGGATAAAGACCCGGCAATATTAATGGACTACGAGATAGATCAGCGACTCAAAAACTAGGCACAATGAACGTCTGCGGTTTTAATAGTAAAGAAGAACTTATAGAAACAATGGAAGAGAGGAAAATTGGACTGATGGGAATAGTGGACACCAGAATAAAAGGGGACGGATGCAAGGAGCTCCACCACAGTTACACGTTTGTCAACTCTGGAGTGGAACAGCAAGAAAGGGCAAGACACGATGTGGGAATAGTCAATGAACCACGGCTAGCAAGAGGAATGTAAAAATAAAATATATATCAGAAAGAATCATAACAGTGAGAATAAAAGAACAAACAATTACAACATATGTACAAATATACGCACCATGTAATACAAACAATAATGAGCAAGAATGCGAGGAATTCTACAAAGACACCCATTACAGGCTAAATAAAATAGATAAGCAGGACAAGATCATAGTTATGGGAGACTTCAATGCAAGACTAGGACACAACAGAGCGGGCATAGGAAAACATCTTGGAGCATTTGGAGACCAACATACTGAAAGAAATGATAACGGAAGTAGACTGATAGAGCTTTTCAGCCAACACGACCTCTGTATAACAAACACATTCTATAAACATAAAGATTCACAAGTATACACCTGGTATAAATGGAACGATCTAGATACTAAAAGCCAAATTGATTTTATATTAACAATAAATAACAGAAAGAGAAATATATTAGATGCAAGGACAGTGCCCAATTTAGGTATAAACACAGACCACAATGCAGTCATTGCCACAATAAGAACCATCACCAGAAGAAAGCAAAGACCAGGAAAATACATGCCATGCAAATCAGTAAACTTAAAAAACTTCAAAGATGAGGCAGTGAGGGAAAATAATGAGAAAGAACTAACTGAAATCTTTGTAAAATTACCTATAGAAAGAAAGACAGTGGAAGAAGAATGGGAGATGTTCAAATGCAGCATTTTAATTACTGCAAAAATAACACGTGGAACCACTAAAAAATGCAAATCATGGATAAAGAAAATAACAAGTTGGTGGAACGCAGAAGTAAAGAAAGCTGTAAAAGACAAAAAGGAAAAATATAAAAAGTGATCGAAGAGCAAACAGGAATGCAATTACATAGAATATAGAATAGCGAGAAGACATGTGAATAGAATAGTAAAGAGATAAAAACAAAAAGACTGGGAGGCGTATGGAGAAACCCTAAATAAAAAACTACAAAGAGGCAACTAGAAACTTCTACAAAAAGATAAGTACAATAAGAACCAGAGGAGAACCCTTTGACCCAACTGAAATAATTAACAGTGAAAATGGAGAACCAATAAGTGAACAAAAATAAATCCTAATAAGATGGAAACAGTACTTCGAACAACTTCTCAACATCCCATCAGATGTCACAGGAATTCAAGAAACCGACATAGATGCCCCCGAAGAACTAGAACCAGACATACTGAAAGAAGAAATTATAGAAGCCGTCAGATTAGCCCCATGAACAAATCACTAGGACAAGATGAAATACCAAATGAACTAATTAAAGCAGCAAGAGAAGTAGGAACAGCATGGATACATAGACTATTCAACCATGTTTGGGTAGAACAACAGACACCATGAGATTGGGGAAACGCCATAATTATCCCAATTTGGAAAAAACAAAGGCAGCTAAAGAGACTGCACACAATATAGAGGCATTTCCCTGTTGAGTCATACTGGGAAAATATGCAAAATTCTTGAGAAAAGATTACAAACTACTATAGAACCTCAGATAAGCGAAACACAACTTGGATTTAGGAAAATCAAAGGATGCACAGATGCCATTTTTGCTCTTAGACAACATATAGAAAAATCAATTGAATTCAATGAAACACTCTTCTTAGCCTTTGTCGACCAAGAAAAGGCATTTTATAGAATAGATAGAAACAAGGGGGAGTATACAACAAGGAGGGGCTGAGTGGTCTCAAGATATGGTGTCCGCCTCGAGTGCTGGAGGTCCTGGGTTCAGGCCCCGGTGAGGACCGGGATTTATTTAAAAAATCCACCTGGACTTCCAGTAACAAAATTTCCCCTGGTCTCTGGGTGGTGAGATCGGACGCCCGTGTGTATTGTTGCGAACGTAAAAAATCCCTTGGCAGTTGGAAATCGAAAAAGAGTAGCCCAATGGCGCTACCCGGGCAAAATTTCGAGTTAAAAATCTACCCAAAGTATTTCAGGATCCTCGCCGATGCAACGGAGTTCGTGCATTGAGCTGAGTTTCTCCAGACTCAGGTTTGAGTTAGGAGGAAAACGGAGCACTTATGGGTTAAACCGTGTGCTGTGATGTTGATCCAACGACTATAAACTAAACTAAACTAAGATAGAAACAAGCTGTGGGAAATCCTTAAACAATATGGAGTGAGTACACATCTAACAAACCTATGTAGAAGTTTATACATCAACAGTGAATGCATAGTGAGAGCAACTGGAGGAAACTCAGAACCCTTCACCATAAGATCTGGAGTACGACAAGGTTGTGTCCTGTCCCCTCTCTTGTTCATAACATATATAGACAACATATGTGAAGAAACCAGCCAAACAGAGACCACAAGAACACTGAATGACAAGAACACGGAAGAAGAACCATCTGCAAATCTAACCATTAGAAAACTCCTGTTTGCGGACAACCAAGCACTAATAGCAAAATCAGAAGCTGAATTACCATACCACATGAATAGTCTAAATTAAATGTGTAGGGAACATAACATGAAAATTAGCGCAAGTAAATATAAGTGTCAGTAGTGTTAATTTCTAGAATATTTACTTCTGTAGTGTTAATTTATTTATCTTTATCTTGTATAATATTTATTACTTGAATGTTAACCAATGTAGTGTTAATTTATGAAATGTTAACTTATGTAGCGTTAATTTCAGGAATGTTTTGTAGTGTAAACTAATGGAATATTAAAGTCTGTTGTGTTAATTTCCTTAACATAAACTTCAATACTGTTAGTTTCCAGAAAGCTAGCTTCTGCAGCATTATTGTCTGAATAGTGTAGTGCCTATAAATGTTAACTGATGTGTTAGTTTATTGGATATTAACTTATGTAGTCAATTCAATGTTTCTGGATTCAGTCTTCGGTTGTTAAACTTGTTTTCAGCCTGTCTACCCAGCGTCATTAAATTGGTGTGAAATACCAGGCATAGCCACACATATTATTTTGTTTTTTTTTACACTGTTCCCTGGTGGTTCTTTATGTCTGATGCTGATACACTAATGATAGAGTTATGTCACCTCCTAGCTATCAGTTTTACAATTTGGACTGTTCACTTACAGACATTTGCCATCTTGTGTCCTCAGAGCTGACAAATCTACGAGAACCATGAAGCAAATGAACATTTCAATACTAAATTTTGATTATCACAAGGAAAATTCTACAAGATTTGAACATCTAAGAAAACTGGCCCATAAACAATGTTGTATCTTGGAAACTAAAATACTTTGACACTGTTCATTGTCACAGTGGCTGGGAAAGAACAATGATGAAAGGCACCCTTAGAGAGATGTTCTTCTTCTTCTTTCGCTCGCTTGAAATATATCTATAACTGCAATGTTGTCTCTTGGATGAATCTAACAGTCGTTTTTAGTTCACTCAGTGGTCCATAGAGTTTATCTTCCACTGTTGTCTCTCTAGGCCAGAAGGTATGCCTGGGTAAGAGAGATGTTGAGAGCGGAGGACTTTGAAGCTGGTGAATCTACATCGTTGTCCAGAATGAAAGACTTGGGATTAAGAATTGATATGGCCAGACATGAGAGGCACATCAGGAGAATGAGGGGCCTCATCAACCAACACAAAACTAGCACTATTGGCCACTGGACGCTGATGCATATGTTAGGGGAAGGATCTGAGCCCCTGTTGACTTGTCCGGAGTGCAAGGATGATTCCCCAACAGATAACAGAATGATGAAAGGTATGGTTCCTTGAAGAAGAGTCAGAGGAGACCAACATGAAGATTGACACTGGACATGCAATCTTGGGTATGAGGGTACATGCGGGAGAAATAGCCAGAGATCGACAAACTTTCCAATGGGCCATGATTAGAGCTATGTTCTACAAAGAACCTTCTTCATGAGAAAGACAAACCTTTCGATGGGCCATGATTAGAGCAATGTTCTACAAAGAACCTGCTACATGATTATGACAATGAAGATATTTATGATTTTTTATTAGTATAAATTTCACTATAAATTGCAACTGTTTTGTCTTTTATATTCTTGCAGTGTCAGGCGCTTCTGTCATTTTGTGGTAAATCTTCGGTACTTTGACCTGTTCATCATGATTGTGATTTGTGCAAGTTCTGTGGCTCTGGCAGCAGAAGACCCAGTAATTGAGGACTCGTACAGAAATGAGATTCTCAATTACTTTGATTATGTATTCACGGGAGTTTTCACAATTGAGCTGGTACTCAAGGTTTGTATGGTTTTTTATATTGAAGATCTAGTAATTTTTCATTCTAAGAAGATTAAAAAGAGCTTGTAACTCTCCAATCAAAAAGCTTTCATCATCTTATACAAATATCTAGTAGGAAATTAGTTTATCATAAAGTGCCTTGTCAACAGGTGATCTTGTGATCTCCAGTGTCATGAAACCAAGTAGTGAGAACAAATGAGCAGGCTGTTAAGAGGCAAGTTTTAATACAGGATAAAAATAACAGAGTGAATAGAATATTACAAAAGATCTTTGCAGAGGAACAGACTTAGTAGCTGATATATGTAGCAGTGATACGTTTGTATCAATGGAACTTGGCAGAAAAACTTAGAAGAGAGACACCTGTCAATGACATAGTACAAAGGGAATCATGCAGGGAAAGATGGATGGAATATAGAATTAGACAGACTGACAAGGGAGATTTTAGACTGAAAGGTACATTAGTGAGGCAGACAGAAAAGGGACATTACAAACCTAAAGATACACTAGCCAGGCTCACAGAGAAAGGAGGAGACTTTGGAGTGTAGTTATGAAGTAGACAGGGAAAGGAAACAGACTTACAGATGTAATTATGAGGCAGACTGAGAAAACAGACTTAGAAGATTAACGTTGAGGCAGACTGAGAAGGGAGAAAGCAGCCTTTGAGGAGTGTAATGATGGAGCAGACTGGGAGGAGAGAAGACAGTGGCGGAAGAAAGCAAACATTTAGAGGTACACAATTAAAGCAGAAAGAGAAAAAAGTAAACATTGGTGAGTTATATAGAGGCAGAAAGCATGAAGGCATCGGTGAACTGAATAGACAGACAGAGAAAAGAGAATACAGATTTTGAGGTGCATTAATAAGTCAGAGAAGGGATAAGACATAGGTTTACTGCATAGACACAGAGAGAGAATTGAGAAGACAGGTATACTAGAAAGACAGACAGAGAAGGAAGAAGACATATTTCAAGGTACACTATTGATGCAGACAGAGTATAGAGAAAATATTGGTGGATAGGAAGAAAATAGATGCTGAGGCATTCAAACAAGTCAGAAAAGAAAGAGAAAATATACTTAAAAAGATATACTAATTAGGCTGATGAAAAAGCTTAAAGATCGGCTTAAAAATACACTACTGGTTCTGTCCCAGACTTATAAAAAACACACCCAAAAGCATCAAAGAAATGTCTTTAGATGAGTTTTACAGTTTTCAGCTACCATTATGTTGAGTAACATATTTTTATATACAAAAGGCAAACTATGTAATATTTTAGTAGACTAAAGTCTAACCTTAAAGTTATTATTATTGTTCTTGTTGTGTCCAAAATCATCATCAGCATCTGGCACACATTTGAAATGGTCTGTAATGCTAATATTCATCGCAAAAATTGCTGTATTTTTCTTACTCTTCTTGCATTGGTCTTTAGTTTAGTCTAAAATTCATTTTAATATTATGGAATAAATAATTTCAGTTTCATATTATCAGGAATGTTTCCATTTTGTTCTTCTCTTGCACATTATTTCATCTTTTGTTTTGTCATAGTTAACTGTGTTTTTAAAGACACCTTGAACTATTTTAGTCCCTGAAGGACATAGCAGTCACCTGATGTTGTAAATAATGACATTAGCTAAATCACAAGCGTATTATTTTTACAAGGGCAAATTATACTCACCCTGTAAATAAGTAGATCTGTTGTCAGATTTCTTTAGTATGTTTTGACTAAATGTAAGAAGTATGATCATACGATGTGTTAATTAGTACACATGAAGAGTAGCCAATTACCCATGACATTTCGATTGCTACACATGAAGAGTAGCCAATCAAACATGGTTTGTTGTTTGTGACAGAAATAGTTAAAGCATGCACTTTTGCTCTTATTTGTATTCCATAACTTCAGTTTTATTAAATGCATTTTACTCAAAACTAAAAGTCCTGGAAAAAAGTCAAACTAGGCATCTTATTTCACAAAATGCATTTGACTATTAGATAAACGTGTTCTTTCAGAACAGAAATATTTATCTCAAATATATTTTTCTGTATTTGTAATCCAAAAGATCATTGATCTTGGGGTCATTCTTCATCCTGGTGCATACATCCGAGATTTATGGAACATTCTTGATGCCACTGTTGTTGTCTGTGCTCTGGTTGCATTCGCATTTAAGTAAGTTTCTAATTAAAACCTCTGTTTTGTTTTGCAAAGCTGTGTTATTTTCCTTGTGATAATCAAGATTTAGTATTGAAATGTTCATTTGCTTCATGGTTTTGGTAAATTTGTCAGCTTTGAGGACAACGTGGCAAATGTCTGTAAATGAAGTCCAAATTGTAAAACTGATAGCTAGGAAGGGAACTCTATCATTACACACACCAATAGTGTCACAGCATAAGATACAAAGAACCACCAGGGAACAGTATCATATTTCAAAACAATGTTTCCCTGAAGTGAATTTGAATAACGAAGACACAAACAATATATTGCATGATTTATTGCCTGGCATATTTCGCTGCATCTCCTCAGGTACATACTGCAGAAATCACACAACATAAACTAAAGCAATAAGAGAAACTCTTCAAGCTGAAATATATAATTGTACACAAAATAATGTATATGTCATCTAGAAGGATTCATCTTATTGCTTTAGTTTATGTTGTGTAATGTCTGTGGTATGCACCTGACGAGATGTAGCAAAATATGCCAGGCAATAAATAGTGGAATCTATTGTTAATGTAATATTTGTAGAGAAAAAGAAAAACACACTATATTTCTGAAAGGGTCACCTAAATTGAAGTGTTCAGTGTACAGTGAGCTGGCATCAAATAATACTTTCCCCTATATAAGTTGGTGTCTGGTTTTTTTATTGTGAACTACAAAGTCTGTCTTATTCTGCCACAAAGTGAAGATAGATATTACCTCCTATCGACAACAATCCCTTTCAAAACATTGCCTTTTGGCTAAGATCAAAATGTAGTCATCTGCACTTTCATCTAGCCCGGGCCACCAGCAGAAGTGGTCATCTGAATGACACACAGGGACTTTAAACCTCATGGGGCAGCTTTGGCCCCTGGGGAACCTTGGGCCCTTAAAAGATTAATATCCGAAATGTGTCTGATTCAGTCACAGGATTATTAATCTGAGGCTGGGATGGGCTCTAATTATAACTTCTCTTCTGAGGTTGAACAAGGTTAGGGGTAATAGGAAAACAACGTGAAGATATAATTGTTGGAGTTAGTCACATTTCAAATTAAGCTATTAATTGTGGCTAATGTTGCCTTTAAATATATTCAGGTTGATCTCTGAAGGCGTACAAACAAGAAGAGGAAATTAACCCCTAACTCAGTCAAAGGTGTACAAACAAAAAAGAGTATAAAGACTAATAAAATAGAATCACAGCAGATGGCTCCCATGATGGCAGCAGACAACAAACACCCAAGACTTGCACTCATATTTGAAGACATCACATGTATAAATGAAATGAGTATGGTAGCTGTCTACCAAGTTCAAACCACCAGCAGATTTCCAATAGGACCAGTAATGCAACAGAAAATTTCCAATAATATAAACAATACACTAGCTAATTTCCAGCAATATAAACAACACACTAGCAAATTTTCAGCAACATAAAAAACACACTAGCTAACTTCTAGCAATATACACAATGCACTAGCGAATTTCCAGCAATATAAGCAATAAATTAGCTAATTTCCAGCAATATAAACAACACGCTAACTAATATTTAGTAATATAAACAACGCACTAGCAAATTTCCAGCAATATAAACAACACACTAGCTAATTTCTAGCAATATAAACAATACACTAGCAAATTTCCAGCAATATAAACAACACACTAGCTAATTTCCAGCAATATAAACAACGCACTAGCAAATTTCCAACAATATAAACAACACATTAGCTCATTTCAGGGGATACAAATAATAGTCTAGCAAATTTCTGGCAAGACAATATTTCATTTCATTTTATTTTAATCATTCTCTGTAAATTGAAAATTATCAAACATAATTATGTCCACTTCAAAAGCTGACAAATATCCATAACCTGTTATCACCCTCTGTCACATGTTTTGCCAGTTTTCATGTATTCTCCAGCTCTTAGTATACAGTTAGCCACTTGAAGTTGTGAGTGTTTCAGAACAATGATAGGAGTAGCCACCGGCTTTGACTCATACAAATATGATTTTGAAGCATTAAGGAAAAATAATCATTTTTAAAAGGCCTATTTCTTAGAGTTATGAGGATATTTTAGGTAAACCATTATCAACACGTCATATCGGGTAGTGAAGATATCACGTTCCTGCACAACCATCTGTTTTTTGTTTCACCACTGACCATCTCACATGTCACTCTGCCAGCCTATCCAACATTTTCTCCATCAATCTACGCCTCCACTTATCCAACATTTTCTCCCTTTCTCATTCTCTAACACCTCCAACAGTCCATCATTTTCTCCCTCTGTCTTTAACACCACACCTCCAACTATCCAACATTTTCTCCCTCTGTTTCTAACATCTTAACCTACCCAACATTTTTCTCTCTGTCTCTTAACCTATCACACATGATCTCCCTCTCACTGTAACACCTCCACTTATCCAACATTCTCTTTCTTTCTCTTTCTCTTTCTCTAACACCTCCACCTATCCAGTATTTTCTCCCTGTCTCTTATCTATCCAACATTGAAAGAGAGGGAGGGGGGGGGGGGAGAATTTAGATAGATTAAGAAACAGAGAGAGAAAATGTTGGTAGGTGGAGGTGTTTCTCCCTCTCTCTCACTACCACCTCCACCTATCCAACATGTTCTTCCTCTCATTCGAGCACCTCCATCTATCCAACACTTTCTCTCTCTCTCTCTGTCTAACACCTCCACATATCCAATATTTACTCCATCTCTCTCTCTCTCTCTCTCTCTCTCTCTCTCTCTCTCTCTCTCTCTCTCTCTCTCTCTCTCTCTCTCTCTCTCTCTCTCTCTCTCTAACACCTCCATTTATCCAACATTTTCTTATTTTCTCTTTCTTTAACACCTCCACAATCGAACATTTTCTAACTCTGTCTCTTATCTATCCAACATTTTCTCTCTCTCTAACATCACCTATCCAACATTTTCTCCCTCTCCCTTTAACACCTCCAGCTATCCAACATTTTCACCCTCTGCCTCTTAACCTATCAAACATATTCTCCCTCTCACTCCAACACCACCACCTATCAACATTTTCTCTCTCTGTTTCTTAATCTATCCATTTTCTCTCTCTCTCTCTCCCCCCCCCCTCTCTCTCCCCCCCCCCCTCTCTCTCTCTCTCTATCTCTCTCTCTCTCTCTCTCTCTCTCTCTCTCTCTCTCTCTCTCTCTCTCTCTCTCTCTCTCTAACCCCTCCACCGATCCAACATTTTCTCCCTCTCTCTAACACCTCGACCTATCCAACATCTCACTGCGTTGACATCTGACTCTCCAACATTCGACCCTCTCTTCTTGTAACATGATACTTGTCATGTCCTGTTGTGAATAATCATCAGTCTGTGTGTGTTAGCTTCTTGCAGTGCTTGTATATCGGTCTTCTCAGCCTTCCATGGTTTTCTCAGCCTTCTATGGTCTTCTCAGCCTTCCATGGTTTTCTCAGCCTTCTATGGTCTTCTCAGCCTTCCATTGGTTTCTCAGCCTTCTATGGTCTTCTCAGCCTTCCATTGGTTTCTCAGCCTTCCATTGGTTTCTCAGCCTTCTATGGTCTTCTCAGCCTTCCATTGGTTTCTCAGCATGTTACAAAGGAAGCACGTCTATGTGGTCTTTTCTTTCATGTCCAAGTTCTACCAGAGTTACATTTATTGAGTATTCTGGGCTCCTTTATTTTAATCTAGGGCAGTAATTTCTTGGATTTAAAGGCAGCAGATTAATACAAAACATATCACCCATTGAGTAATTCTTCCTCAGGGATTCTAAACCAGCCACAAATTATTTGGAAGCAGACCATTTTGTGTTGATTCCAATGTTATGAAGTGACTTCTTAAAAGAGTTCTTGCATGTAGAACAGAACCAATGTTCACATACAGCTGCTAATCCTGGACAATTAGTAAATAGGTGAAAAAAATCCCTGGAAGCCTTGAAGATATGGTTTTATAGAAGAATGCTGAAAATTAATTGGACAGCCAAAATGAGCAATCTGGACATTTTGAGGGAAGCTAAGTTGCAAAGACAACTTATCACAAACATCAGAAAGAAGCGATCATCACTTTTTGGCCACGTCATGAGAAGACAATAACTGGAACATGTAACAACCGGAAAGATTTTTGGAAAGAAAGATAGAGAACGACATCATGAGAAAAATCTTGACAGTCTTGTGTCATGGTTTGGAAGGGAGTCATCACATGAATTAATCCATGCCGTCAGAGATCACAATTTGTAGAGGGGAATGATCTGGCAAGTAAATCACAAACAGCCAATAAATGCTAGGCTGATTACAACATTCTGTAAAGGACATCCAACTAATTTTTAGAAACTATCCAAAGCCAATTGATATAGAACAAATGTTAGGTTGGCACCATTTACCCATAAGTCTCAAGGCATGGACAAACGTCCTTGACTATCATACGATAGCGGGTGGTGAAGAAATATAGAATACGTAGACATTTGATTGAACTGCTGCGAAGGTTTGTTGTATTTAGAGTCACCAATAAGTCTCAAGGCGTGGGAAAACTTCGATATACTATCATACAATAGCAGGTGATGAAGAAACATAGAATACGTAGACAGTGGACTGAATCTCTGTGGAGGTCTGTTGTACGTAGAGTCACCTTCGACTTTGTTCCAGAACATGCGGGAGTTGAGGGAAATGAACGAGCTGATAAACTTGCTGGCTCTACATCCATTGCAAATGGCCTGCACATTGATCATGCTGATATTATCAACGCACTTAGAGAGATGTCGAGAGCGGAGGACTTTGACGCCAGTGAATCCACATCGTTGTCCTGAATGAGAGACTTGGACATTAAAATTGGCATGGCCAGAGACGAAAGGCACATCAGGACAATGAGGGGGCCTCATCAGCCAACACAGAACTGGCACTATCAGTCGCCAGACACTGATGCATTTGTTGGGGGGGGGGGGGGGGGGGGGAGGATCTAAGCACCTATGGACTTTTCCGAAGTGCAAGGATGATACCCAAATGAATAACTAACTTAGACTTATTCTGCTTTTTGTTATGTCTTTTATTCCCCAATGAGGACAGAGGCGTTGAACTCACTCACACCAAGCTCTCCCAGCCTTTGCTATCTCATGTAGTTCTTTCTATGTGTTTCCTTACATTGCTCATGTTTCCTAAAGGAAGAGCCTCCTTTCAACTTTCCTGGCTGAGTTATTTTTCATTTCTTATCTGAAGATTTGTTCATGATTTGTTGAATTTTGTAGTTAAAGTTTTCTGCAGGATGAAGCAGACGGCCCCATGACAACGCTCCTCAGCCACCTCGTATGAAGTCGGCAAGTCACCTAGTTAATATTTTTTTGTTTCATTTAAAGGAAAACCAAAATCTATGCAAAGTTAACATGTAAAGATTGGGGTTTTGTGGCATTTGTATACTAAGAGCTAGAATGTGTGTTTCATTACATAATTGTTTCATATCTTCTGAGCTGGAAAAATGCATTTTATAATCCCTTGTGTGGATTAGCTGTTGCGAAATGTAGCTTACAAAGTCATTACTTGCCTAAATGGATTTCAGCACTTCTTGATCCATTTATCTCAAGCTTTCATCTAATGATATACAGTTTTTCTATAAGATCCTCATATATTTTTACACTTTAATAATATTGATACATTAATGAATTCCATTTACTTTGAATGAACATCATTTGAAAGCTGTATAATTAAATTCCTTTTACCAAATACTGCTCTGAAAGGGTGAAACATTTGATGTCAAATTCAATTGTATGGCTGGATGAAACAACATGAGAAGCCAAACTCTGTTCTATGGCTGGATGAAACAATATAAGAAGCCAAACTTTGTTCTATGGCTGGACTTAACAACATGCAAAGCCAGACACTGTTCTATGGCTGGATTTAACAGCATGCAAAGCCAAACTGTGTTCTATGGCTAGATGAAACAACCCGAGAAGCCAAACTCTGTTCTATGGCTGGATGAAACAACCTGAGAAGCCAAACGCTGTTCTATGGCTGGATGAAACAACCTGAGAAGCCAAACTCTGTTCTATATCTGGATGAAACAACATGAGAAGCCAAACTCTGTTCTATGGCGGGATAAAACAACTTGCGAAGCCAAACTCTGTTCTAGGCCTGGATGAAACAACATGAGAAGCCAAACTCTGTTCTATGCCTGGATGAAACAACATGAGAAGCCAAACTCTGTTCTAGGCCTGGATGAAACAACATGAGAAGCCAAACTCTGTTCTATGCCTGGATGAAACAACATGAGAGGCCAAACTCTGTTCTAGGCCTGGATGAAACAACATGAGAAGCCAAACTCTGTTCTATGCCTGGATGAAACAACATGAGAAGCCAAACTCTGTTCTATGCCTGGATGAAACAACATGAGAAGCCAAACTCTGTTCTATGGCTGGATAAAACAACTTGCGAAGCCAAACTCTGTTCTAGGCCTGGATGAAACAACATGAGAAGCCAAACTCTGTTCTAGGCCTGGATGAAACAACATGAGAAGCCAAACTCTGTTCTATGGCTGGATAAAACAACTTGCGAAGCCAAAATCTGTTCTAGGCCTGGATGAAACAACATGAGAAGCCAAACTCTGTTCTATGGCTGGATGAAACAACATGAGAAGCCAAACTCTGTTCTAGGCCTGGATGAAACAACATGAGAAGCCAAACTCTGTTCTATGCCTGGATGAAACAACATGAGAAGCCAAACTCTGTTGTTTGGATCAATGAAACAACATGAGAATCCAAACTCTGTTCTATGGCCGGATGAAACAACCTGAGAAGCCAAACTCTGTTCCATGGCTGGATGAAACAACCCAAGAAGTCAAACTCTGTTCTATGGATGGATGAAACAACCTGAGAAACCAAAATCTGTTCTATGACTGGATGAAACAAACCTAGATGTCAGATCATATAAAAGCCTGTGGGATCAGCAGGAGACAGTGCATATATAGACTGATTCCAAGCAAACACAAAGAAGGGGAAGAAATTCTGTATTAGCCTCTCGTTTGTGATGGAAAATGATTTCGGTTCTACTACTATTGAATACTTGAGTTAGCTTAACCAACAATTACAGCTTGCATCTTCTGTGCTTGACATTATTTAGCCGATTAATAGGATTGGAAAACATCTTGTTTCGAAATTTATTTGTGGGCTTGGATTCATAAAACCATCTTTATCATATTTTAAATTATCCATTAATGCTCTGATCATGGCCCTTTTTTTTTTAGAGCACGAATTGTATGCCACTAGCTGAGATCCCTGTATGTTTTCCAGAATTACATACATTATAAATATTTGGTCTAAGCACAGAATAGGCTGAGCAAAAGCGGCATTTCCGAACTTGGGAAATAGCTGAAGCAATAAGTCACTTTTATTATAAGCCAGAAAGAGGCCACTGCAATTTTGCATGGAACCTGCTCTGATGTATGGTAGTGAATCTTGGAATTTGAACACACAAATCAGGAAAATCGTGGAAGCAATGGAGCTATGGTTCCTGAGACAGTCAACTGTCATTTACTGACTATAGTATCTTGTGGGGTAGGACAGGGTGGGGAAAGGGTGTCTTGAGCCTGAGGAATTAAGGCTGCCAGACTAGTGCAGTTGCCGCGAACTGTGCAGGTTAGGGTTTTCTCTTTTTTTTCCCCAACAGAAAGCAATTCACACCTTACCGAGGATTCAATACCCATGTGTCCCGTTCTTAGCCACTCAGCTGCTCCTTCCTGAGACTATTCTTGTAAATACATCGGCTACCAGAGTAACTAGCACCGATTGCTTGGAAAAGGCTAAAGAAAGTACAATATTATATACAACTTTAAGATAGAGAAAGATAATGGGTCACATAATGAGAAGAGAGGCATTGGAAAATATTGAAATGACTAGGAGGATCCACGGTAGAAGAGACAGAGGCAGACAGAGTAATTACACAAGCTGGTCTAAAATGGAGACAATGACATATATCACCAATGGAACTGATCTAGAACACCAAGAACCAAGATCTCTTAAGTTTTATGAACACCTATGCCATTTGTCACATGATCATGATTATAAATATTTTATTGTGGATAGAATTTCTCATGTCCTTAAGACAGTGACCATTTACTACCTACCTCTTACAATTTCCCACTGTGGAATTATTAATGTACCCAATGTGCACACTGGACCTCCTGTTTTTATTACCCTTTTATAAGACAACTACAAATTGAATCTACAACCCAAGTGATCACGACAAGCATAGACTCCTGGATTTCTTTTTCCTCTTTCTAAAAACATAATCGAGGTGGATTCAGACTCAGTAATTATATTTGAAGCTGCCACAACATCTTTAACACTCTTCAATCCCCTGAGTTTATTAAAATGTCAGTACTGTTTACAATTTCAGTAATTCAGCTTTCAAATGATGATTATTCTAATAGTGTAAAATTTTTTCATGTAAAGTTATTCATTTTTAAAACTGTGCTTTGGCTTTATAAATACCTTTTCATGAAGACTACTGAATGATTTTTCAGAGAAATTAAGAAAACTGAAAAGTCAAGAAGCAAAACACCCAAAGAATAAGTATATTCTTTTAAAATGAAGTCAGAAAGAACTTTAATAATGTAAAGACATTTGAGTCTATATATCTAAATTCCTTATTTCTTGTTTGTCTTGTAAGCTTTTCTAGACTATTCTCCTGACCTTTTAACCCTGTGTTTCTATCTTAAATTGACTATTTGTGAGTATAAATCTAGTACTTTGTGTCATGCTGCTAGCTTTTGAGTTATTTCTGAAATGGCTGTCACTGCTATATTTAATTACAAATTTACATCTTTTCTCTGTATTTATAGCCAACAATTCATTGCTGCACTGAAAATACATTTAAATGCGCTACATTACTTTATCAGTGTTTTAGCTTATATTTTTTGTTCCACTATTTTGCTTTCTACATTTCTACATCACTTAGTATCATCATTTACTAATTTTTAAGTCATTTCAACATATGTCTTGAGACTCAAAAAATTGTTGTGTCTGTTTTGTTGATAAGTTTAATGCGAATATTTATTAGCAGATAATTTATTTTCTTTCATTAAATTTCATTACTGCTTAATAAGTTATTTTAATTATTTGTTCCATTGTCTGTTTTAAATGTTTATATCACTTGCTAGTCGTATTACTCTATCACTTGTGTACATGTTAATATTGAATAATGTCACCATCGTTGAATATTCCTTTTATGAACATCTAATTATCATTCTTATTGTTTTTTTAAGTCATTATAAATTGACATTTTATGAACAGATACTTTATTTTATTTCATTATTATTAGTATTCTTTACTACATTTATTTAAACACTGGTCACATTTTAAATTTACCTGTTAATCCTACTATTCTATCATTTGTATAAAATGTAATATTTTTTGTTAACCCTTATGTTGTCAGCGCATTTAATGGGTAAGTTGACAAATGAATGAGCACATTGGATGGGATATGTTTTTTACAGTAGAAAGTTCTAGAATGCTAACCATCTGATAGTAATATCCTGCATCTTGCATTGTTTTCTTACCTTCCATGATGAATACAAGGTCTAGGGGCTTCTCATTAAAATAATGCTTTTTACACATTTGAGATATCTTTTAATATCTTGTGTATACTTTAGTTTATTTATTTATTTTCTCCTTAAAATGTCTTGGATGCAATATAACAATGCATCTTTGAGAAAGACACATTGAGTAGGTGTATTATTAATTTCTAGCAATGGTAATTTTAACATCTGAAATTATTGTAATAATATAATCTTTGAATTGTTCATATAGTTTTCAATGTATATCAGTATTTTAAAAAACTATACATTTATAAATCAATGAATTAATTCTAAGCTATTGTCTAATTTGAGACCAATATTTGAGAAATTATTTGTGCAAATGTATTCAGTCCATATCTACATTTTGGGAATGTAGATATTTTACTGTTTGCACAAATATTAGGCATTGATTGGAAATATAAAATGTAATTACAGCATTTTCTTTTATTTAAAATTTCTTGTCCTATTTCACTGGTTGGGTTGTATTAGTTATAATACCATTTCCTGTCTTGCAAGAATGAACACTTGAAAAGCTTTAGAATAGCACCCCTTTTTGTGATGTATCTTATTGCATATGCACTTCTGTTGAACTTAATTAAGACAAAACATGATGAAATAACCCTGACAGAGCACCATTACTGTCCAGATATTCTTGATATCCCAAACTATGCCCCAGTGGAGGATAAAGCGCAGGATAAGGATAAAGTGCAAAAGGATATGCAGTAAACTTTAAAACACATTTGTTGGAGTAACTGCTTCAATCTTCAATTTTATATGAAAATGTTCTCTGCCAAGCATAGGGAAAGTCCATGTCCTTTAAGAGTTAACAAATGACTCTTACACAATGCTGACAACTATGAATCACTGAATGAGACATGCTGATGCTGCATATCACATCTTTAATGCATAATCATTGGTTGTTACAGAGATTAAATGGCAGCTCCAAAATTCTCAGTCAAATAATATTCTTGACATATAAACTGATACCTACGATGAAACTCCACTTCAAGATGTGGAAAAATTATACAGATATTTAGTTGACAAAACAGACAAAATTGGAGGAAAAAGGTTGGAAACAACCGCAATGAAAAAAATCATGACTATGACTTTTAAAGGCATAGAGTTGCCCGTGGGGAAGCAATATTTTCTTAGTATGCTCTGATCAAATGAAAAAAGTAAGAGAACACACCTTGCATTACTTCGGATTGAAAGAGTTAGATGATAATAATACATATGGCGAGAAGAGCTTTCAAGTTACTATAACATTTTTGGAAGTTAAACTACGAGTAAATTAAAACCAATACCAAACATTGAATGTTAAATTCGAGCATCAAATCAAACTGCTGTATGGATCGGCAACATGCAGATGAGATAGGCAATTGTGAGGAAAGCAAACTTAACCACCTAGGATGGAGTCTGCACTGAGGATGTAAACCTTATACAAATGCTTACAGAAGTCAGACACACTGATCTCAGACCTAAAGAGGTGCCTGGTTAGTCGCAACACACTTCTCTCTCAAGAGGAACACAGAAGAAGAATAGAGAAGCTCACAAACTTCTATGCAGATTTAGCAAGCGAGCTTGTGTATGTTTATTTATTTAGTCCAACACTTCATACTTGTGTATTCTTATGTAGCAAAGCTAAAGAGTGTTATTGTATAATTATAATTCATTTGCGTAAACCACATTCGTAAATATTGTAAATACAGAAATTAATTTGATAACAGATGCAGTTATAAAATGTTATTGATTAAAAGAAAAACATACAATACAAAAAAATATTTGATTCTCATACAAACAAATATATTATGTAATTAATGTATACTTATGAAATAACAGTGAGTCATGATAGGATAGTGGCTATAACAGGGAGCCATGGTAGGAAGGTGGCTAGAACAGGAAGTCGTGATAGGAAAGTGGCTAGAACGTGTAGGCATGGTAGCATATTGGCTAGAACAGGGAGTCATGGTAGCATAGTGACTAGAACAGGGAGTCATTGTAGCATAGTGGCTAGAACAGGGAGTCATGGTAGGAAAGTGGCTAGAATAGGAAGCCATGCTAGCATAGAGGCTAGAACAGGGAGCCATGCTAGCATAGTGGCTAGAACAGGGAGACATGGTAGCATAGTGGCTAGAACAGGGAGACATGGTAGGAAAGTGGCTAGAATAGGAAGTCATGGTAGGAAAGTGGCTAGAACAGGAAGCCATGCTAGCATAGAGGCTAGAACAGGGAGACATGCTAGCATAGAGGCTAGAACAGGGAGACATGGTAGCATAGTGGCTAGAACAGGGAGACATGGTAGGAAAGTGGCTAGAATAGGAAGTCATGGTAGGAAAGTGGCTAGAACAGGAAGCCATGCTAGCATAGAGGCTAGAACAGGGAGCCATACTAGCATAGAGGCTAGAACCGGGAGCCATGCTAGCATAGTGGCTAGAACAGGGAGCCATGCTAGCATAGTGGCTAGAACAGGGAGACATGGTAGGAAAGTGGCTAGAACAGGAAGTCGTGGTAGCATAGTGACTAGAACATGGAGTCATGGTAGCATAGTGGCTAGAACAGGGAGTCATAGTAGGAAAGTGGCTAGAACAGGGAATCATGGTAGGAAAGTGGCTAGAACATGGAGCCATGGTAGGAAAGTGGCTAGAACATGGAGCCATGGTAGGAAAGTGGCTAGAACATGGAGCCATGGTAGGAAAGTGGCTAGAACAGGTAGTCATGGTAGGAAAGTGGCTAGAACATGGAGCCATGGTAGGAAAGTGGCTAGAACATGGAGCCATGGTAGGAAAGTGGCTAGAACAAGGAACCATGGAAGCATAGTGGCTAGAACAGGAAGCCATGGTAGGAAAGTGGCTAGAAAAGGAAGTCATGGTAGCGTAGTGGCTATAACAGGGAGCCATGCTAGCATAGTGGCTAGAACAGGGAGTCATGGTAGGAAAGTGGCTAGAATAGGAAGTCATGGTAGGAAAGTGGCTAGAACAGGAAGCCATGCTAGCATAGAGGCTAGAACAGGGAGCCATGCTAGCATAGTGGCTAGAACAGGGAGCCATGCTAGCATGGTGGCTAGAACAGGGAGACATGGTCAGAAAGTGGCTAGAACAGGAAGTCGTGGTAACATAGTGGCTATAACAGGGAGCCATGCTAGCATAGTAGCTAGAACAGGGAACCATGGTAGCAAAGTGGCTAGAACAGGAAATCGTGTTAGTATAGTGGCTATAACAGGGAGCCATGCTAGCATAGAGGTTAGAACAGGAAGCCATGCTAGCATAGTGGCTAGAACAGGGAACAATGGTCGGAAAGTGGCTAGAACAGGAAGTCGTGGTAGCATAGTGGCTATAACAGGGAGCCATGGTAGCATAGAGGCTAGAACAGGGTGCCATGCTAGCATAGTGGCTAAAAAGGGAGTCATGCTAGCATAATGGCTAGAAGAGGGAGCCAATGGTAGGATAGTGGCTAAACCAGGAAATCATGGTAGCATCGTCGCTAGAAAAGGAAGCCATGGTAGGAAAATGGCTAGAACAGGGAGCCATGGTAGTATAGTGGCTAGAACAGGGAGCCATTATAGCAGTGTCACCAGACGCTCGCCTGCCAGCCAAATTGTCATGTGTTCAATTTGCATCATGGCGGATTCACATTTTTAGAAACTGACCTGGTTCCCCCAGTTCAGCTCAGCCTAAAATGGTTTCCAGGAAATGACTTGGGAAGTAACGGTGAGATACTGACCACATCTGCCATGGAGAGTTTATCTGTGTTAAAAAATATGGACCTTGCACTGCATGGCCAATGCACCAAAGGCATGTAACAGGGAATTTTACTTACTTTCACTCTGAAAGAACCATTGCTTACACCCAAAAGATGCTTATAAAGCAAGCAACCAATGTAAATAAATTATGCTTAAGCTGTGTGTATAAATAATTTCTGTATACTAAACAAAGAACATGAACAAAACTTCATTGGAAACAAAGAAAAGAATATTGAGGGGAACATCCAGTAGACGTTGGTTGATGCTGATGATAGACCTGGCTTGTGATGCAACATACATAGGGATTTCCAGGTGGCTGGGCAGCAAGACCTGGCTAGTAATCACAATTTCCTTCGGGACCTCTAAGTGGCCAGAAATATAGACCTAGCTAGTAATGGCAACTTTCTCAAGGAAGTCTAGTTGGCCTGGCAACAGGACCTGACTAGTAATGGCAACTTTCTTGGCGATCTCTAGATAGCCAGGCAACAAGTCCTGGTTAGTAATCACAACTGTCTTAAGTACTCTAGGTGGCCTTGCAAGGGGATTTGGCTTATAATTTTCTTAAGGATATCTAGGTGGCTGGTCAACAGGACCTGGCTAGTAATGACAGTTCTCTTAGGGAAGCCTAAGTGGCAATGCATCAAGTACACTTGTTCATAGTGTTATCATTTGGAAATGGTGGGTTCAAATCCTGATGTGCCAATAGCGCTCTTTGATTCTAATGTGTAATGTGTCTTCTTATCTCTCAATATTTTTTCATATCTCTACTCCTGTCTCTCATCCAGTATGTATTTTTATCTCTACTCCTGCCTATTGTAAAAAGTGTCTTCTTATCTTTAATCTCTTGCGCAGTTTATCTTCTTATCTCTATTTCTACCCTTTATCTTCTGTGTCTTTTAATCTTTACTCCTGTCTATTTTCTAGTGTCTTCTTATCTCTATTTCTGTCTATTAGTCTGTCTTCTTATCTCTACTCCTGTCTTTTGTCCACTGTGTTTTCTTGTCTCTACTCTTGTCTTGTGTCCACTGTGTTTTCTTATTTCTACTCTTGTCTTTTGTCCACTGTGTTTTCTTGTCTCTAACCCTTCTTCTGTTTGTACCAAATAATGCTTATGTAATTATTTCTTATGTTTGAATCAAATATAAGAATGTACATTTGTGAAGTTAGTATTGTATTTATATAGACATACTGGTAGATGGGAGTTGTGATGGTGCAGTATGGAAACAACACCATATACCTAGCAGGCCAGATGAGAAGGCGTCCTTTACTTTACTTTACTTTAGTCGATGGATCAACATCATGGCACATGGTTGTAACCTATAAGTGCTCCGTTCTACTCCTAACTCAAGCCTGAGTCAGGAGAATCTCAGCTCAGTGCATGAACTCCATAGCACCGACAAGGATTTTGAGTTTACTTTACTTCACTTTATTGCACTTTACTTTACTTTACTTTACTTTACTAAATATGGAAGATATACAATTAGGAAGACACAAACAATAGATTGCATGATTTTTGCCTGGCATGTTTCGCTGCATCCATTGCACGGCACGTTTTGGAAACCAGTCATGTAATTGATAGAGACAGCACTTTTCACATGTTGTTTAGTACACAAAATAGGTCGCTTATTAAAGTTTGCAGAAGCCATGATGATTAATCTACATAGGCCAGTTTTGTGCAAACAGAAAGGCATGATAGTCAGTTTAAAATTACTGTGGTAGACAATTGACATTACTGTGTAAAAATGTGTATATTTCAGCTTGAAGGATTTATCTAGTTATTTACTTTATGTTGTGTGAATTCTGCAGTATGTGCCTGATGAGATGCAGTGAAATATGTCAGGCAATAAATCGTACAATCTATTGTTTGTGTCTTCGTTATTCAGATATACAGTTATCAAGAACATAAAAGGGACAGGCTAAATTATGTTCTATACCTACCTATTGATTTGGAAGCAGACTGATTCATGTTGTTTTTCATGTTATGAGGCGTCAATCCACGTTCAGAAAGCAAAGGCAAGCTACTGAATTAATAATGCCTAGTAAATCAACACAGCAAATAAATAATGGGGTTAAATGCAACATCGTGTAAAGGATATGTAATTAAGTAACTTTTAACAGTAATGTTAGTTAATGTAGAAATGTGCATGTATAAAAAAAAATGTTGTTTGTGCATATTGGAAAAATGTATAAATGTTGCACATGTATAACACAGGCTGGGAAATGTTGTATGATGTATATAACACTGCATGTCATAGTATCCCTACAACACTGAATGTCTAAGTAACAGCGTTTTCCCCCTCATTCCCTTTCAAAAATTTAACAATTGTTGTATGTATTATAAACCATTTTTTATTATTTTGGTTTTAGGTGTGTAGTGTTGTAGTAGAATATAGCGTGGTTGTGTCTGAGAAGCTAGTATTATGTTGTGTTTAGCTTTACGTAAATGTACAGTTTTACCTCTCTGCCATACATTGTCTTAGTTCTGTATAGACATTGTGTTAGCTCTGTAGTGACATTGTCTTAGCTCTGTAATGACATTGTCTTAGCTCTGTAATGACATTGTCTTAGCTCTGTATTGACATTGTCTTAGCTCTGTATTGACATTGTCTTAGCTCTGTAGTGACATTATTTTAGCTCTGTATTGACATTGTCTTAGCTCTGTATTGACATTGTCTTAGCTCTGTATTGACATTGTCTTAGCTCTGTATTGACATTGTCTTAGCTCTGTATTGACATTATCTTAGCTCTGTATTGACATTATCTTAGCTCTGTATTGACATTGTCTAAGCTCTGTATTGACATTGTCTAAGCTCTATATTGACATTGTCTTAGCTCTGTATTGACATTGTCTAAGCTCTGTATTGGCATTGTCTTAGGTCTGTATTGACATTATCTAAGCTCTGTAGTGACATTATCTTAGCTCTGTATTGACATTACCTTAGCTCTGTATTGACATTGTCTTAGCTCTGTATTGACATTGTCTTAGCTCTGTATTGACATTATCTTAGCTATGTATTGACATTGTCTTAGCTCTGTATTGACATTGTCTTAGCTCTATATTGACATTATCTTAGCTCTGTATTGACATTGACTCAGCTCTGTACTGACATTGTCATAGCTCTGTATTTATATTGTCTTAGCTCTGTAATGACATTGTCTTTGATTTGTATTGACATTGTCTTAGCTCTGTATTGACGTTATCTTAGCTCTGCATTGACAGTGTTAATCCTACTGTATACTCATCTCTTGTGTACCAATTTAATATGTTTAGCCTTCACTTCTATCATCTGATAACATCTGTGGCTTTATGGTATCTTTATGGTATCTTTATGGTATTGAACAGTTTTGCAATCGAAACATTCCAGGTTCAAGGTCAGCTGCAGGCCATTTGGGAGTGGGTCGCCTTATGTTGGTTTTCACAGTTATGAGCATCAGCCGTTCAGAAAGCATTGGCAAACTACTGAATGAAAAATGGCTTAGAAAATCACAAACAGCCAATAAATGCTGAAGATGATTGCAATATCCTATAAAGGACATGCAACTAACCTTTAACTATCATCCATCGTGTTATTTCACCAGAGCAATTAAAAAGTCAACAGCTAAATGAAAGTGGACGGAGCTGTGTGGGATAGCTAAGGATAGGAGGGCTAGAGTGAGTTGGTTGGGGGACTGTCCCCCTATGGGGAAATAAAGAGTGAAGAAGGAAAAATAAAAAGAAGCTAAATTAAATTAGCAACAAGCACTAACATCAGAGAAAGGAAGGATATAATAAAAGATATTTTGATGTTTTATTTGTTTAGTGTTTATACTACAGGGTGTTTGTAAAGTCTCACTACACATTGTATGTAGACCAGCTGTTTGTTGGAGAGTATGTTTTCCTTTTGCAAGATGGAAAACATACTCTCCAGCAAACAGCTTTTTTACATGCAAAGTGTCGTTAGACTACAAAACACTCTGTATTTTGCTAACAGAGATTATTCTATCTTTGTCAAAGTGAGGTAAATAAATAACCTTCTTCTAAGTCTTGAGGCTTAATGGGTATATGGTGCTAGCCTTATTAGTTTATTTACTAGTCTGCAATCAGTGTGTGGTGTGGTGTCAGTATCACTCACCAATTACCTTCACTTCACAGACCTTCTTCTTCTCCTCTTACATTTATCCTCCATAGGGGCACAAGCATTCAACCAACTCACTCTAAGTCCTATTTTACCTTAGCTCCCCATACAGCTCCATGTATGTCCTCTCCATATTCATTTCTGTTTCTACTTCTCTTCTCTGCATGTTTTTATGTCTTCTAATAATATGTTTACCCTGTTGATTCTAGACAAAAGCCTTTCTAATTATTTTATTCAAGAACAACTATAGAATAATAAATACCAACTCATAAAGAGCATTACAAATGGCATTAGAAAGAGCACATAAAAGACCTCTAATTCCTCTTCCCCCCCCCCCCCCCCAACACTTCACTGAGATAAAAGAAGGAAGATAACAAGAAGAAGAAAAAGAAGAAGATGATGAAGACGAGGACAATGAAGAAGAAGAACTGAGGCATATCACACGCACACTAGGACAGTGGTTAGGGCTCAATCCGTAGCCATGGCAGGATTCTGTTTTGAGACCAGCACATCTCTAATCGTGTTTAGGGAAGTAAAGATGGCCAGCCTGGTAATGACTGTTGTACGTACTGAGCACCGATTGGTCTACAAAAATATGGGTCTCGCACCATGTGCATGATGTGCCGTCAGGCGTGTAAAAGTGTGTTTTACTGACTTTACTGACCATGTTCTATAGGGTGTATTTTTAATGACTGTAGGGTTTTTGAAAATATTGCCGTTCCAAGTTTTGTATTCATCTGTGAACTTATGCAACATAAAAGATAAATACAAAACTTGGAACTGCAATATTTTCAAAACCCCAGTCATTAAAAATACCCCTGTATGCCACATTCTTTCTAAACTGATCTGTGCATTTTTTCAGCAACTTGTTTTCCAAACTCAGCTTTTTATGATTATTTTTTTCTTTGCATTTAATTATTTTGTACTTTAAATTTCCCTTTTTAATTGTCCCTTTTAAATTTTCCTGTTTATTTCATTAATTTAACATGTATTGTAATAGTTTACCTAATTCCAATGCATACATTTCTTAAACATCTTTATTTTTTTCTTTCTTTCCTTTTTCTTTTTTTGAACCACCTTTTACTTTATAATTATACTATTGACATTTGTTTCTTTAATTTTTATTCATGACAATACTTTTAAATATCTTGAAAGCTAAAATTGTATACACTGTTTTCTGCTTCTATTCTTACATTATTACCTCTAGTAAATTTAGTTATGGTGTAAGCGAATTTATTAAGTAATTTTTGAAATGTTTAATGCTACCATTTTTTTGCAGAATTTGCACTTTTGATGCAGAAGCTTTTTAACTGTAAAAGATAGCCTTGAAGAGAATAGCATAAAAACAAATTTCAAAGACATGTGTAGACTTTGTTTTTTCATTTTTATTACTTACTTTTTTCAACAATGTATTATGTCACTTAAGCTGTTTCTTTTGCATTATGTCTTATTTAAAAACACAAGTGTTTGATATTAAGGGCTAAAGTTTACTTTTGTAGAATGGTTGAATGGGTGGTTGGTTGGCTAGCTGGCTGGCTGACTGGTTGATGGGTTGGCTGGCTGGCGGCTTGAATGGTTGGTTAATTATTTGGTTAGTTGGTAATCATGTGGATATTTTGAAATTAAAAGTCGAGCTACCTCCAGGTGATCCAGGGTCTTAACTTGCATGAATCCGGATCCTGCAACTTCAGATGTCCAAAAGCTTTTGTGAGATAATACAAGACATTTTGTATTTTAGGATTTTACACTTTCTTCTGAATTATTTTCTTATTTCAGCAATAAGTCTGTATCTGTACTAAGAGGCAAATGAAGTGCCTGTAGGTTCATAGAGAAGGTTAATGGATGGTGTTAAGTGCAGGAGAGCCTGGCACGTGATACCACTACAACTAGTTTGAGAATGGAGGTGGAGGTAGTCACTGTGGTGTTCTACTGGCTGGAGAACAAACACCACACACATGTCGTAACTATAATAGACATACAGAACATGATGAGAAATGATGAGGAATGGAGGTGGAGGTAGTCACTGTGGCATCCCACCGGATGGAGAACAAACAGCACACACATGTCGTAACTATAACAGACATGAAGAGCATGATGAGAAAGGTGAAGACAGGCATGCTTCTTGCAGAGTGACATGCTTCAGTTCAAAATTCAAAGATAGAGAGCATCTGTTGGATCTTTTTTCTAGGGCATGCAGGCGGACAGGTAGCTTGGGTCTATACTGTTGGGTGGGGTATTGGTGTATGAGAAGGTACATGTAGGATCACGTGAATAGTGTGAAAGAACAGATAAATAATCCTGGCCTGGAGAGAATGGTGCTGCAGGGAGTGACTGGATAATCTGGCAGACATTTTGCTCTGAGGAAAGGCCAGACGGACACATAATCAGACTGCAGCTTAGGAATGTCCTGTGCGCTGTGATATGTTGATTCTTCAATCAACTCAGATCTGATGTGGCATTTGATAATGATGAATAGGTACATGATTATAACAGCCATTATAAGGATTTTACACTAATATTTCAAGTATACAGACAGAATAACTTCACATGGCATAACATACAAGTCTGAGCATCTAATAACCTGACACATGTTAAAATACAAATTTTAGAACTAAATCTATGCAGAAAATGTCTGAGAAGTGACCACAAAAATGATGAGACCAGAGACAATGTTGATTCATTCATAACTATTGTAAATCCAGTTCCAGAACACAGATATCCAGATGGAATTATTCTCCTCTCAAATTGTGCTAAGCATTTAGCAGAGTTGATCCTGTCTTTCAGTGAATATAAACATATTTACTGACCTTTAAAAATAAAATGACAAAAATAATGTCCGCGGACAAAACTACATGCCAACCAAACATCACCATCAATAAGGACAGAATTTTAAATGTCACAAACTTTGAGTATCTTGGTTTCATAATCAACAGCAGTTATGACTGTCCAAAAGAAGCCAGTCATGGACTGGTCACAGCAATGCAGAGGGTAAACAAAGCTAAGGAGAACGAGCAAAATGAAACTTTCCAGTTTAGACTGCATTCGACAAAGAACCTACCACATGATGATCAGAATCAAATACAGACAGACGTATTCAGCCTTTGGAGCAGATATCATGACATGATATATATATATATATATATATATATATATATATATATATATATATATATATATATATATATATATATATATATATATATATATATATACAGTCTTTAGACCAAATAACAGCACATGGCATGATGTAGCAAGTCCTTGGACCAAATAACATGACTTGGCATGGCATACCATGACCTTGGATCAAATGACATGACATAGTATGATATACCAAGTCCTTGGACCAAATAACATGACATGATACGACATCTAAATAAATTATGTTGGAAAGATACAGTCTCTTCCACAATCACTGTCACTTTAGTAATTATGTTTGAAACAGATTAAATTGTAACGATATTAACAGTGTTGTTTTCACAATGATAGTCTAGGCTTGACTGGCTTCTCATCTCTTAAACATACAGATCAAACAAGGTAAGCCAGTCACGCATGACAATAACCAAATTGTGGCCAAGCATCTATGTTTGCCAATGTGCCAGGTTGGTTGCTAACAACCAAAAGTGAAGCCTTCTCAATGCGAACATGTTTTGTTTTCTCCACAGTGAAAGTGCTGGCAAAAACCTCAATACAATTAAATCGCTAAGGGTTTTAAGAGTTCTCAGGCCACTGAAGACAATCAACAGGGTTCCTAAACTCAAGGTAAGTGCTCACCAAGCAAAGGATTTATTATACATTAGAATGCTCTTTTGGTAAAAGTCTGGGGGGTTACATCATGGCGGATATTGCCACAGGATGTGATGTCATGTGACTTCTCACATACTAAGTTATATACATTTATATAAGACATTTCCAAGTTGTACAGTTGTAAGAAAGGATGATAAGCTTTCATAACTGTAATCATGTTCCTTCGAAGGCAAATCTCAGATAACCATTTCATCTAACCTAAAGCTATCACTAACATCCCCATCTGAATAATATCCTAAACTCTCAATCCCATTCCCAACTCTCAATAACATTCCCAGAAATAAATAATATCCCCAACTCTCAAAAACATCCATAACTCTCAATAACATCCTCAATTATCAATAACATCCCCAACTCTCAAATATATCCCCAACTCCCAGTAACATCCACAACTCTTAATAACATCCCCAGAAATAAATAATATCCTCAGCTCTCAATAACATCTCCAGTTATCAATAACATCCCCAGTTATCAATAACATCCCCAACTCTCAATAACATCTCCATCTTTCAATAACATCCCCACCAATCAATAACATCCCAAACTCTCAAGAACATCCCTATCTCTATTTCACTATTTGTTGCATTACCAAAGTGATTTCTGTCCCTATTCCAAATCAATGACACAAGTAAGTATTGAATATAAAACAAGCATTACTACTTGTTCACTCCACAATCATTAATTGTGGACACAATGTTATCTTTCTCCACAGGCTGTGTTTGACTGCGTGGTGAACTCACTGAAGAACGTCTCCAACATTCTCATCGTCTATATTCTCTTTCAATTCATTTTTGCCGTCATTGCTGTCCAGTTGTTCAAGGGGCGTTTCTTTTACTGTACTGACGAATCAAAGTCCACCAAGGATGAATGCCAGTAAGCATAAGACTTTTGTGTGGTTTGTTGCAATGTTTCCAAGTGATTGATCAAATGAGTAAATTTGAAATTTTGAGGATCATATGTTTGGTACACTGGCCTGTCTTTTATATTATAGTTTATATATTAATTATTATTAATTTTATGTATTAATTAATTTCTATGTCAAAGGGGATATGAATGCAAAATGTAATTTGAAACACAGCTACAGGTGATTTGGAAGCAGATTGCCTTGCGTTGGTTTTCAAACAATGGTGTGAGTGTCAGTCGTTCACAAAACACAACGTAAATTTGCCAAGAAATCATACACAGCCAAAAATTTATGTGATTGTTTTGCAACATCCTATAAAGGATATACAACTAAGTTTTTTAATACTTTAATTATATATTTAGCAGTAAAGGAAGTCCCATAAGAGCTGCTGACATTCAATTGTGAAGTCTCATGACATACTGACATTCAGTCTAAAAGTCTCATGACATGCTGTCATTCAGTTGCAAAGTCCCATGACAGATGCCGACATTTGAGTCTTAACATGTGTTAATCCATAATATAAGTAGGTAGAGTGGCCATTTTCCTTACTCATAGCCTTTCGTTCCCAAACAAATCCCAAAAAATGCTGAATATTGTCTGGTAGCCATTTTGATCTGGCTGCGTTGACCCTAGAGCCGCAGTGATGGGAACAGATCGTCTTGTCTCTGTTGGGGCTTCAACCTGGACCACTTGTCTTTGCAAGCAAGTGCATTGATCACTACTTCATTTTTATTTTTTAGTTGCATATCTTTTACAGGATGTTGCAGTCAACCCTAGCATTTTTGGCTGTTTCTGATTTCTTAGCAAGTTTATGTTCAGTAGTTTGCCATTACTTTCTGAACGACCGGCACTCACAGCATTTTTATAAAAACCAACGCAAGGCGGTTTTCTGCCAAATTGCCCGCAACAGTGTTTTGAACGTGGTACACAGGATTATGAATTGCGTCCATAACCCATTCGCCACCGAGCTGCCATTAGAGGTAGTAGAGGAATAGCTATAATATTATGATAAACAACACTATGAACTAGTGTTGAGTAAAGGTATGGTCATCTATGCCCCATGAAAGCATCATTTAGTAAAGTAAAATAAAAGACCCTTTCATCAGCCCTTAGACATATGAGGTAAACTGTCATTTACTGCCAATATAGTATCTTGCAGTGTAAGGCAAGGGGGTCTTGAGCCTGAGGAATTAAGGCCGCCTGGCTAGTGCAATCACTGCAAACTGTGCAGGTTAGGGTTTTATTTTTTTTATGTATATGGTGCTATATCCATATTTTTATCGACCATCCAATAGTCATCCAGGAGTGGTCAATATGTGGTCAGATGTGGTCAATATTACCTCAGCCGTCTTTACTTACCAAGACATTTCCTGGATGCCATTTTGTGCTGGGTAAATCCCTTAGCCCAGGACAATTTTGTGCTGGATACATCCCGGAGCCCAGGACAATTTTGTGCTGGGTAAATCCCGGAGCCCAGGACAATTTTGTGCTGGGTACATCCCGGAGCCTAGGACAATTTTGTGCTGGGTACATCCCGGAGCCTAGGACAATTTTGTGCTGGATACATCCCAGAGCCCAGGACAATTTTGTGCTGGGTAAATCCCAGAGCCCAGGACAATTTTGTGCTGGATACATCCTGGAGCCCAGGACAATTTTGTGCTGGATACATCTCGGAGCCCAGGACAATTTTGTGCTGGGTAAATCCCTTAGCCCAGGACAATTTTGTGCTGGGTACATCCCGGACCCCAGGACAATTTTAACCATTCACCACGATGAGGATTTTTAACTCATGACTACTGCACCAGCAGGCTAGTATCTAGCCACTAAGCTACCGAAGCTCCTAAAAACATCACTTAGGGAAGAAAATCATGTCTTCTTTATTAATTTCATTAGCGTCTGTGGCCGAGGGGTTAGTAAATGCAGTTTCACAAATGCCTGACATGTTGGGTCGAGGGTGCGAGATCAACCACAAGCGATTTGGAAGCAGAACACCTTACACTGATTTTGATATTTTGAGACTCAGCCATTGAGAAAACAATGACTGAATGTAGCATTGCCTAGAATATCACTGTCAGTAAATGCTGGGGTGCTTGCAAGATGCAACTAACTTTTTAAACTTGTATCCATTTCAGAGGCCAATTTTTTAAATATGAAGACAATTCAGACACGCCCACGGTGATGGACAGAGAGTGGCTACGCCAGGATTTTCACTATGACAACATCATGATGGCAATGCTGACTTTGTTTACTGTCACTACAGGAGAAGGCTGGCCGAAGTAAGTTTTGCAGTTTTTGTTTTGCTAGTGAAAATTCTACTCTAAGCAAAAGAATTACTTGAGCGGTGGTGGCGAGAAAGACATTAACCCCTAGTCTCTCTCTGTAATCCCGTATATTCTCGTGAGTAACGTAACCTGTGCGAGAATCGGTAGCGGTTCTCGCCATGTTGGTAACTTATGGGGTATGTGAGCCATTCCCTCAGAAAGCAGTGGCAAACTACTGAGCGTAATCTTGCCTAGTACATCAACAGCAGCTGGAAAATGCTGATGTTGACTGCAACGTCTTGTAAGGGATTCCCCATTACCAGTGTCTCTCATCATTTAGTGAACCCACATTGACTTCAGAGGTACTTGTAATTTATATCCCCAAGTCAAGGACGAGAAGCCAATATTTTAGTCCAAATAACTGGTGTAGAGATTGAACCCACAACCCCGGCATCAGCACATTGTGCAACAAGGTGACAGACTGGGATAGGTTTTGCAGATAGATGGAGAGGCTAGATCATTGCAGAGGAGAGTTGAGCATATTCAAACATGACATCCACAAGGAGAATGGAAGTGAAGACAGTCACTGCTGCTCTGGGGTGCCTTTCTGAGACTTCATTGGATGAGGCAGTTATTATAACTGACACTCAGTCAAAATGGCTAAATCTGTATATTTATGGCATGAGTTGACACACGGATCTTTCACAGATCCTTTACTTAATTTGTTTTTTAATTCAAAGTGTTCTGTGGTGTTCTGTACAGTATGCTGAAGAACTTGTAATTCACAATGTTCTGTGTTGTTCTGTACAGTATGCTGAAGAACTTGTAATTCACAATGTTCTGTGTTGTTCTGTACAGTATGCTGAAGAACTTGTAATTCACATTGTTCTGTGTTGTTCTGTACAGTATGCTGAAGAACTTGTAATTCACAATGTTCTGTGTTGTTCTGTACAGTATGCTGAAGAACTTGTAATTCACATTGTTCTGTGTTGTTCTGTACAGTATGCTGAAGAACTTGTAATTCACATTGTTCTGTGTTGTTCTGTACAGTATGCTGAAGAACTTGTAATTCACATTGTTCTGTGTTGTTCTGTACAGTATGCTGAAGAACTTGTAATTCACAATGTTTTCTGCGTTGTTTTGTACAGTATGCTGAAGAACTTGTAATTCACAATGTTCTGTGTTGTTTTGTACAGTATGCTGAAGAACTTGTAATTCACAATGTTCTGTTTTGTTTTGTACAGTGTGCTGAAGAACTTGTAATTCACAATGTTCTGTGTTGTTTTGTGCAGCGTGCTGAAGAACTCCATGGACTCCACATACGAAGATAGAGGACCTAAGCCAGTCTACCGCATGGAGATGTCTCTCTTCTACATTGTCTTCTTCATTGTCTTCCCATTCTTCTTTGTGAACATCTTCGTTGCCCTCATCATCATCACCTTCCAGGAACAAGGAGAGAATGAACTCATGGACCAGGAAATGGACAAGAACCAGGTTTGACAACCGACTCTTTAAGTGTTTTCATTGTAACTTTTCTGGGTCAGTTTATCTTTCAGTGGTGTCAGAAAATGGGGTAATTTATCCTTCAGTGATGTAATAATATGGATTAATTTGTCCTTCTGTTGTGTAACACAATGGGGTAATTTTTCCTTCAATTATGTGAGACAATGGGGTAATTTAACCTTCAGTTGTGTAAGACAATTGGGGTAATTTTTCTTTGTATGGAATCAAGAAGAGACAAGATCAGAAATGAAGAAATCAGTGGGGGTTACAGAGCGCTAGATTTTATTAGAAGGCAGCAAGTCAAATTGTTTGGCCATGCAAGTAGGTTACTAACTAACAGTATACCACAACAAGCAATGATGTACAGACTAAATGGAAGCAGAGGAAGAGGCCAACCACATAAATGATGGACGGATGGGATAGCAGAGTCCATGGGAATATTGATACTTGAAGCCCATAAGTGGGCACTCTCATGTTGTTTATACTTCACCTCAACACCATAAGGTATAAGAGGAACCTGATGAGATGAGAGATTAGATGATTAAGACAATGGAGTAATTTATCCTTCAGATGGGTAAGACAGTTGGGTAATTTATCCTTCAGTTGTATAAGAAAACTGGAATATTTATTGCCCAATGGAGTAGCAGCTTATCTTGTTCCAGACATATTGATGTTACCTTTCCTCTGAAGTAACCTAGGTAGGTCAAGAGAGGGATCATGCTGCACGGGCAACTCATGGTTTCTACATTCAGCCCAGGCCTTGTGTTATCAATCAATCAATCAATCATGTGCCATGCCGGAAAGCGTGGGCGTTATGTGTTATGGAGAGGTATAACTCCATTTTACAAACTATCGTCTGTCAAGACAGCAAGGTGCTAGTTAGTCAGTCAAATGTCTTTCATTGTATCGATCAGGAACACGAAGGACAACTAAATCAATTACTAATTGCTACAAACAATCACCTAGTTCCTGCACGGATTAGTATAATTAAAATGATATGACAAAAGGCCTAATGCAGAGCTTATGAAAAGAACTTGTCAGATTCCAGTGAATCAAGAGGTGAAGTAAAGACCTGCCGTTGGATGGGAAACATCTTGAAAAAAGCCAATAATAGCATAAATATAAAGATTTATCACTGGAAGCCACAGGTCAGATAAAATACAGGGCGATTTGAAACACATCTAGAACAGAGAATTAGAGACAGAGATGAAATACAGGGAGACCTAAAACACATCTAGAACAGAGAATTAGAGACAGAGATGAATAATATGGAGAGGATAAGAAAGGAGCTGTAGGAAGCAACAAAAGATCAGGTAACCCTGCGTGAGTTAGTTTAGGGCTCGCACCCCAACAAGGGATAAAGGCCAGAATAAGAGGCATCATTTAGCAAAGAGTTGTCTCTTTATATAGCCAAATGAACCTTAAATATCTGACCTTGATCTCATTTACTAATGTTTCCTTTGATCCTAGTTGTTATAACACTTCTTTGTTGGTATTCTTCTGCCGCCATATTTCCCCTTGTCCTCATAGGGAAACAGGGAGCTACAGTAGCTTAGAGGCAATGTACACGTCTGCTGTATCAGTGGTTTTGGGTATTGTCCACATCATGGTGGTTTAGAATTGTATATGAGGCTCTTACGTCGACCCAGCCTTAAATGGGTACCAAGAAATGTATTAGGAAGTAAAACCATCCAGTGTGATACCGACCTTTTCACTCAGTGAGTAGTTTTGGTCTATTAAGAAATGAGTCTACCTCCATATTCCCAGTACACCTTGGGTGTTTAAAAGTGTCCTTTACTGTTTTTTTCCTACATAACCACACATAAAAAGCCTGTGGTGGACGGGGAGCCCAATATATAAAAGTGAGGCAGGACATGACAATTCCTTGAGTGAGCCAAGTACCAGAGCACTATGTGTCTGCTCTGCAATTATGGAATCCTCCTTGGATGGCGAGGAATGCCCTTGGTCTACCCCTGCCTTCTCTTGAGGGTTGACCATTATGTCTCCGGCTGTCCTGAATGGACCAGTTGGGATGGGGATGACACCACAACAGTGAGAGTTGGCCGTCCTGCGAAACACCTGGGAAGGTTAACCCGGTCAACAAATGCCTTCAGAAGTCGGATGTGTTGGCCAAAATGTGCAAATATCATAGCTTTGCTGTAAACAGGCACAATGCCAGTACGTCCAAAAACTATTCCGGATGAACGCAGAAGAAGAAGAAAGGTTAAACTTTACAAGTATGTATATACATCATGCTTTGTGTTACAGAAACAATGCATTGACTTTGCCATCAATGCCAAACCTATGTGTCGGTTCATGCCCAAGAACAAGAACTCTGTCAAGTACAAGATCTGGAAGTTGGTGCAATCACAGAAGTTTGAGTACTTCATCATGACACTGATTGCCCTCAACACCGTGGTACTGATGATGAAAGTAAGTCTGTGCAAAAAATCTTTCCTCTTTTCGTCACTATCTCTCTGCATGAGAAGTAGATGATTTAGAGTACACTCATAGATCAGGAGATGGACGGAGTATAGCTTTTATTTATCTCAGCTCCTTCAGTACACAACATCTTTTAAAAGATACTTAGTTCATTACATCTATCCATAAAGCCTTTGAAATTACTAAAGGAAATAGTATGTACTTTTAGACTGATGATGATGTTTTTATTGACTTAGAACGTACTCCTAATGGAAGGAAACATTTTTTGATGCACACTGTTGTCCTTTAAAGCAGGTGTAATATTGAAATGTAAATAATAGAACAGTAGTGTGATGTATATATTAGTAATATAACCTCGGCCAAACCTATTATTAATTACTAACTTAATGAATTCACATGATTTCTTGTTTTGATTCTGACAGAATATGATATTTCATTGATATCCCAGTTCAGTGCATTCAGATTTATTGGTTTATGTTTTGGAATAACCCCAATTTGCAAAGATTGTTTAATTAACTTTGTCAAACTATTATAAAATTATATTATTGGTTGAGTGTTGTCCTTAAATGCTCTACGAAGAACCTACGCTATAGCGCTATGGGAAAACCCATAAATGCTCCTTATTCCTTCGCACAAATCATAAGGTACAGATGCTGGTTGTTCTAGTAACACACTGGTTGTAAACACATTGGATTCATCTTATCATATGTCTCTCCTTGCTGTAACTTTAACTTTAAGCTCAAGCATCCTTTAATTATATTGTTTCATCTGTTATTGTGTCTTTAGCTAGCAGTCTTTATAGATTGTCTTCAAAATATTCCACTTGTCAGTTGTGGAAGTTGTTGACTATTGATGCTCTTGAAGTCAAGAGATTTACTCTCTCATTGCCACACACTCCAGCATAACCCAGACATATACCCATGTAAGTCCATGTCAGAGATTGGTGTCTATGCTTGACACCAGATCATACCACATTTCTCTATTTTGAACTTTGCACAATACAGTCATGACGACTCTGTATCTATAGGGTTACAAACGCAGCTCACAATCCCATATTTTGCGTTCAAAACATAGCTGCAGGTGAATTGGAGGCAGACTGCCTTGTGCTGGTTTTCATACAATGGTATGAGTGCCGGTCATTCAGAAAGAAATGGCAAACTACTGATCATAAACTTGACAAGAAATCACAAGCAGCCACAACAAAAAGTGCTGGTGTTAAATATGGCATCCTATAAAGGATTTGTTAATAAATAAAATAAAATATTGTTCAAGATAGGACATGGATCGAGATGCATGGGATAACTTAAGAAAGGGAGCTTGGAGTGAGTTGGTTGCGGGCTTATTCCTCATTTGGGGATAGTGGACAAAAGAAGAAAAGAAGACAACAAGGACTGAGAATCAGACATTTAGTTTTCTCTGGTGGCTTGTAACCTTGTGTTTACCTCAAAGCTGCAGTGATCACAGCCACCTCCAACCTCATACTTAATGTTGCAGACCTACAGGCCACAGATGCTCAGTACAACCTTCCCTCTATCTCTAGTTGAGAGTTGACAGGCAGACAACTCTAGTTGAGAGTTGACTGGCAGACTTCTTTCAACAGTGCACAAAACTGTCAGTCTATACTATTGCTCATCTCTGCCAACAATTTTGTCTATCAAGATCTCCAGTTCTTCCAACCCATTACATCACTCTCTACACTGTTCATGAAAACATATTGTTTATTCATTTTGGCTGCTCTTGGTATTTGATCATTCTGCCTTTCATTCACATTTAGGGGGTGAATTTATTAACAGAATCTGCAATCATACAGTCAGTCTTTTATTGTGAATGAGCAGACATCATCATCATCCACATTGTGGCAGACTTTTAAAATTAATCTGGGCTTCCGCCTAAAATGTGTAACAGGAAATGTCAAAGGAAGTGTAAAGGCAGCCATTGTGATACTGACCTGTTCACCCACAAAATGTTGATTGGTGTAAACAAAAATTGGTCAAGCACCATATGTCCTGTATGTCTTAAGACATGTAAAAGTTGCCTTTGCTTACTCTGTTCACTATCATCATCATCATCATGCGGCTTGCTGACTGGTATGGGTGATCATGTTTCTCGATATCTCACGATTTCCAGCATAATATATCAATTTATGCCCTGATATTTTTCCATGTTGTGATTTTAAAAAACTGATACTGAGTGTTCTTTTGCTGCCTTCCTCTATCTCTCTTTCCATTAACAATTCTCATTGCAATATGTTCTAGCTTTTCCCTTCTCAAAATCTAGTCACAAAATGTCTGCTGCCATTTTGATGTTTGTCATAAGTTTAAAATTTAAAAAATAACGAACATGAGGACTACAGCAGACATATGAAAATACAAAACTGCAACAAAACAAATATGTTCAGATCCCACGAAGAAACAACACATACTACAAATTCATATTCTATTCCTCACAATAATACCAGGCCAGATGGATCTAAATCATAAAGTAACAAGTAAAGGTAAATCTTTAACAGTAAACTATTTGTTGCAGCTGATAATCTCTAAATTATAAACAAGCTTGTTGCAGTTGATAATCTCTAAACAATAAAATAGTTTGTTGCAGCCGATAATCTTTAAATTATATCCCAGTTCACAATTCCTAAACGAATACCACATGCGTATATAAACACTGTATTGTAATTTGTTTGCTGATAAGATAAGTTATAAACAATTGAAAAACACGAATTCTTGGTCAGCCTGACAAGAATACAATGGCAAAAAAAACTTAGGGTGTTGTGGCACAAAACTTTATCAGCAAACATTAACACAGAACAAAGAAGGACATGACTTATAAGCCCTTTTATTAGTGGTTTTCCCCGAACTATAAACTCACAACTTTCTGCAGATATTCCCCAAAGTACAGATTAATTTCCTGCTGCTGGTATTGTCTAAGTTACAAATAAATCAAGTTTAATAAATTCATTACTGTTATTTTCCTCACTTTATGAACACATGCAGTTCTGTTGTTAGAAACTTGTTTTCTTGTTCATGCTATGTGCTATGCTGTCCTATTTACATTGTTATCGACTGATCATGTATGATTTACATATCAGATTCATTCACACACAAGATAACACTAATTACACATACACACGCAACTACACACATAAGTACCTCCATACCCAGAGTGGCACAGTGGGTAATGTAATTGTCTGTTAAGATAGTTAGGACAGTGACAAGATAGTGGTATGGATTTAATCTCTACCAGTGGCAGAATTATTTTTGTGACCAGCACTGTCTGCACCTGTTAGTTAGTTAGTTAGTTAGTTAGTAGCGGTTCCAACTTCACAACAAAGGGTTGCCCCATAATGCTCCATTTCTGTGCGAGTGAATTTCACACAAAATGTTTCCCACTGCCCTATGTAAAAATCCATCAGCCCGCATAGGTGTGCCGTGCATAATGCTGCTGCCAGAATGCCAACCCAAAAGTCTGCCCTGAAAAATACAGTTCATCATTGAAGGAAGCGGCAGTCACTAGGAAATCAGCAGCCACACATTACTGCATCATAAGGCAAACCCAGTTAGTTCAGTAACCGGCGGCCACCACTTTTCTGAACATGCAGTTCACATCACGAACAACTGCAGATAGATGTAAAAGCACTTCGCATGAAATTCACAGCTCACATTGTCTCTCCAAGCACTCAACTCAGTAGCATAGCTACAGAAACCATGCACTAACATTCCAACACGAGAAAAATATGTAAGAAAACTGCAGCCTCAAGCATAAACACTCCAGAGGCCTTAAAAGCTTGACCGCCTATCCTCCATGTTGGACCGGAAAGTCCTGCACCTATGTGTCGCTGGTACCCATAAGGTAAGCAAATAGTAACACTGTCATCTACCATGCATGGCATAAGAATCGACTAAGGAGGGTTGGCATTTTGTTGGTTTAATTCATCTTGTAGACATCTTTAGACTCAAAATCGTTCCAATCAGGAACAATCTACAAAGGGCTCAACGTGAGGTGGTGAGAACCTAAACTTCACTGGAACATAAAAGGCTGAAGAGAAGAAAGGAGAGTACTGCACTAAGGTTGACTCTACTTCACAACATGGCTGTCAGACGATTTGCAGAATTATCTGGAAATTTGGAAGGAAAGGCAGCAAGAACGGAAACTGGTCATCCAACATCATTGTGCCATGGCCTAGAATATGTGAAGATGCAACATTTCACACCCAAAAGACAGAACCCACCATGATACTAGCTATACCAATACGTACACACTTTTACATGCCCATTTACAGACATAGTTAACAAATGCACACACCATACTTGCAACTTGTAAAGTTTAGCAATACTTTGTAAGTAATTTGATACATTATCTCCAACGAGCCAGCTCTATGGCAAAGGGGTTAGGAATGGAATTCGTAATCCTACATACCACGTTTGAAACACAGCTGCAAGTGATTTAGAAGCCGATCGCCTTGCCTTGGTCTCCATACAAAGGTATGAGTGCTGGTCGTTCAGAAAGCAATGGCAAACTACTAAACGTAAACTTGCCTAGAAATCACAAACAGCTAAAACATGACGTCCTGTAAAGGATATGCAACTAACTGCTGTATCTCCAATGTAAACTGCTGTATCTCCAATGTAAACTGCTGTATCTCCAATGTAAACTTCTGTATCTCCAATGTAAACTGCTGTATCTCCAATGTAAACTGCTGTATCTCCAATGTAAACCTTTTGACAAAGTGTGCAAGTTTATATTAAAATACAAATGTTTATGACTTTCCTTAACTCGCTCAGACTATTATTTGGCGTTCACTCACTTTGAACTCAAGGGTCGTCCACACACTAGTACCTCGTAGTTGCTACTAACTACTAGGGCGTGCACTTGACTTATTTTTGTGTGGGGGCTAACTTTCCCTGTTACCAATGTCCCTGACCATCATGTGAATCCACTCCGACTTCTGAAGTACGTTAGTCGTAATCGATAGTTAGTGTGACACTGGCTCTTCCTCTTGAGTCCCAAACATTGTGTCTTGTATAGCCTAGGTTTTTAATGTGTTCAACATTTTACCCCTATGTCAACTTCCACTCTCTTTATATTTCTCCCACAATACACGTGGCGTGCAGTAGTTTGTCTTTATTGAATTATTTAATGAAAAATAATGTGGTTGTTTGTTAGAAACTGCCTGGCATTCAAAAAATTCATGTTTTTTTTTAATAAGGCATTTTAAAACTTTGTTTATGAAAGCAAAGAACTAATCAAGTTCTAATAGCACATAACTTGAAAAGCACAAGATTTATTATGAATGTCCAACCACTTTCCTTATCAGATTCAGTACCAAACAGTAAGCAGATTTGGACCAAACAAAAATGGATGGCAGAAAATGAGAAGTAGTGGTGTGTCGCAGTTATGACTTACGTTATTAATTTGGTAGGAGACATGTTTTATTATATATCAAATTAAATGGGTTGAATAAGGAAACCTATTGTATATATGCCCTAGGCAGATACTGGAAGTCGCTTGAGATAATTAATTATCCCATGGTACTTGATTAGTTATATTAGTCCACCCATAGGTAGGTTTGCTGTAGATAAAGATAGTGGCTTCTGGAAGATGTTATAGTTGTCTTAATATTTATTTGATAATAATATAGCCATCTTAATGTTCTTCTGACATATAAGACTGTTCTTAATGTTCTTCTGACATATAAGACTGTTCTTAATGTTCTTCTGTCATAGCAGACTAATTATCTTCATGTTATTCTGATATAACAGACTAATCTTAATGTTCTTTGTACAACCTTGGATTGTTTAATTTTTCCACAGGTATAAATATTCTTCTAGCATGTTCTTTCACCCACCTAATAATCAGTTCTGCTTCTGTTCTAACTCTATAGACAGAACATTTTTATTTTATTGTTTGTCTTTCCATAGCTCAATAAACAGAACTAACTTTTTTATTGTAATCACCTTAATGTTCTTCTGACATAACAGACTAATCTTAATGTTCTTCTGACGTAACATACTAATCTTAATGCTCTTCTGACATAACATACTAATCTTAATGTTCTTCTGACATAACAGACTAATCTTAATGTTCTTCTGACATAACAGACTAATCATCGTCATTATCTTTGACATAACAGACTAATCTTAATGTTCGTCTGACATAAAAGGCATTTTAACCAATGAACCAGCAGAAGAGCCAATGAACAAGTCCTTCAAGAAATAAATGAAAATCGTAAACTGATTAGAGACATTAGACCAGTGTTTCCCAACGTGGGGCCCACGCCCCACGCCCCACAGGGGGGCAATTTGACTGTTAAGGGGGGCAATTCGAAAATGGAAGAAATCGGCTGAATATAACAAATCGGGGAGACTTGAGACTGAAGTTAACTAAATTGGAACCTGACATAAGATCTCTTTGCAGCAAGCATCAAGCGCAAGGATCTCACTAAATTTAAATAATAAATAATTACTAATAATTAAAATAATATAGAAAAATCTTTCATTAAAATTATTTTGTACTTGAATTTCAGTTCTCCATTATATGTTTTGAAAATTTACTTACTGTGTTTGCTCAATAATTACCTAGTGATTTCTTCCTAAAACCTATCATTCAAGTTTCTTTAGTGAACATTTCAATTTTTGAATATTAAAAATAATGTATATGTTGAGGGGGGGGGGGGGAGAGGGGGGCAATATGAATTTTAGAAAGGCTTAAGTGGGGCGTGGCACAAAAAAGGTTGGGAAACACTGCATTAGACGCAGACAGTCAAAATCTTCTGGGTATGTTATGAGAAGAAATTAATTGGAGAACTTGGTGACGACTGGCAAGATCGAAGGGAAGAGACCATAGGGAAGACCGAGAAGTAAATACCTGGATGGCTTGGCCACGTGGCATGGTCGAGACAGGAACACAGAGCTGATCCGCGACTCTGGTGATCGAGTGACATGGCAGTACATGACCGCCCACGCTTATTGGCATGGCACATGAGGATGGATGGAATAATTTTAATGTTCTTCTGATTTAAGAGATTAATCATCTTAATTTTCCTTGACATAACATACTAATCTTAATGTTCTTTGATATAACAGACTTCATTTGAATGTTCTTCTGGCATAACAAACTAATCATCTTTATGTTCTTCTGATATAACAGACTCCATCTTTATGTTCTTCTGATATAACAGACTCCATCTTTATGTTCTTCTGATATAACAGATTCCATCTTTATGTTCTTCTGATATAACAGACTCCATCTTTATGTTCTTCTGATATAACAGACTCCATCTTTATGTTCTTCTGATATAACAGATTCCATCTTTATGTTCTTCTGATATTACAGACTAATCATCTTAATGTACTTCTGACATAAGAGACGAATATTAATGTTCACCTAATATAGTATAGCCATCTTACTGGGGATCTAACATAGCTATGTTCCATAAAGAACATTTAGTCTGACCCCAACAAAGCAGGAAACTAGATCACAACTGCAATGTTTATAGCATAGTTCACAGACAACGGCAATCTCATTGTTTAAAGCATAGTTGACAGACAACGGCAATCTCACTGTCCATAGCATAGTTCACAGACAACGGCAATCTCATTGTTTAAAGCATAGTTGACAGACAACGGCAATCTCATTGTTTAAAGCATAGTTGACAGACAACGGCAATCTCACTGTCCATAGCATAGTTCACAGACAACGGCAATCTCACTGTCCATAGCATAGTTCACAGACAACGGCAATCTCATTGTTTAAAGCATAGTTCACAGACAACGGCAATCTCACTGTCCATAGCATAGTTCACAGACAACGGCAATCGCATTGTTTAAAGCATAGTTGACAGACAACGGCAATCTCACTGTCCATAGCATAGTTCACAGACAACGGCAATCTCACTGTCCATAGCATAGTTCACAGACAACGGCAATCTCACTGTCCATAGCATAGTTCATAGACAACGGCAATCTCACTGTCCATAGCATAGTTCACAGACAACGGCAATCTCATTGTTTAAAGCATAGTTGACAGACAACGGCAATCTCACTGTCCATAGCATAGTTCACAGACAACGGCAATCTCACTGTCCATAGCATAGTTCACAGACAACGGCAATCTCACTGTCCATAGCATAGTTCACAGACAACGGCAATCTCACTGTCCATAGCATAGTTCACAGACAACGGCAATCTCACTGTCCATAGCATAGTTCATAGACAACGGCAATCTCACTGTCCATAGCATAGTTCACAGACAACGGCAATCTCACTGTCCATAGCATAGTTCACAGACAACGGCAATCTCACTGTCCATAGCATAGTTCACAGACAACGGCAATCTCACTGTCCATAGCATAGTTCACAGACAACGGCAATCTCACTGTCCTTATCATAGTTCACAGACAACGGCAATCTCATTGTTTAAAACATAGTTCACAGACAACGACAATCTCACTGTCCATAGCATAGTTCACAGACAACGGCAATCTCATTGTTTAAAGCATAGTTCACAGACAACTGCAATCTCACTGTCCATAGCATAGTTCACAGACAACGGCAATCTCATTGTTTAAAGCATAGTTGACAGACAACGGCAATCTCACTGTCCATAGCATAGTTCACAGACAACGGCAATCTCACTGTCCATAGCATAGTTCACAGACAACGGCAATCTCACTAACCATAGCATAGTTCACAGACAACGGCAATCTCACTGTCCATAGCATAGTTCACAGACAACGGCAATCTCACTGTCCATAGCATAGTTCACAGACAACGGCAATCTCACTGTCCATAGCATAGTTCACATACAACGGCAATCTCACTGTCCATAGCATAGTTCACAGACAACGGCAATCTCACTGTCCATAGCATAGTTCACAGACAACGGCAATCTCACTGTCCATAGCATAGTTCACAGACAACGGCAATCTCACTGTCCATAGCATAGTTCACAGACAACGGCAATCTCACTGTCCATAGCATAGTTCACAGACAACGGCAATCTCACTGTCCATATCATAGTTCACAGACAACGGCAATCTCATTGTTTAAAGCATAGTTCACAGACAACGACAATCTCACTGTCCATAGCATAGTTCACAGACAACGGCAATCTCATTGTTTAAAGCATAGTTCACAGACAACGGCAATCTCACTGTCCATAGCATAGTTCACAGACAACGGCAATCTCACTGTCCATAGCATAGTTCACAGACAACGGCAATCTCATTGTTTAAAGCATAGTTCACAGACAACGGCAATCTCATTGTTTAAAGCATAGTTGACAGACAACGGCAATCTCATGTTTTAAAGCATAGTTCACAGACAACGGCAATCTCACTGTCCATAGCATAGTTCACAGACAACGGCAATCTCATTGTTTAAAGCATAGTTGACAGACAACGGCAATCTCACTGTCCATAGCATAGTTCACAGACAACGGCAATCTCACTGTCCATAGCATAGTTCACAGACAACGGCAATCTCACTGTCTATAGCATAGTTCACAGACAACGGCAATCTCACTGTCCATAGCATAGTTCACAGACAACGGCAATCTCACTGTCCATAGCATAGTTCACAGACAACGGCAATCTCACTGTCCATAGCATAGTTCACAGACAACGGCAATCTCACTGTCCATATCATAGTTCACAGACAACGGCAATCTCATTGTTTAAAGCATAGTTCACAGACAACGACAATCTCACTGTCCATAGCATAGTTCACAGACAACGGCAATCTCATTGTTTAAAGCATAGTTCACAGACAACGGCAATCTCACTGTTGATAGCATAGTTCACAGACAACGGCAATCTCATTGTTTAAAGCATAGTTGACAGACAACGGCAATCTCACTGTCCATAGCATAGTTCACAGACATCGGCAATCTCACTGTCCATAGCATAGTTCACAGACAACGGCAATCTCACTGTCCATAGCATAGTTCACAGACAACGGCAATCTCACTGTCCATAGCATAGTTCACAGACAACGGCAATCTCACTGTCCATAGCATAGTTCACAGACAACGGCAATCTCACTGTCCATATCATAGTTCACAGACAACGGCAATCTCATTGTTTAAAGCATAGTTCACAGACAACGACAATCTCACTGTCCATAGCATAGTTCACAGACAACGGCAATCTCATTGTTTAAAGCATAGTTCACAGACAACGATAATCTCACTGTCCATAGCATAGTTCACAGACAACGACAATCTCACTGTCCATAGCATAGTTCACAGACAACGGCAATCTCATTGTTTAAAGCATAGTTCACAGACAACGGCAATCTCATTGTTTAAAGCATAGTTGACAGACAACGGCAATCTCATGTTTTAAAGCATAGTTCACAAACAACGGCAATCTCACTGTCCATAGCATAGTTCACAGACAACGGCAATCTCACTGTCCATAGCATAGTTCACAGACAACGGCAATCTCACTGTCCATAGCATAGTTCACAGACAACGGCAATCTCACTGTCCATAGCATAGTTCACAGACAACGGCAATCTCACTGTCCATAGCATAGTTCACAGACAACGGCAATCTCACTGTCCATAGCATAGTTCACAGACAACGGCAATCTCACTGTCCATAGCATAGTTCACAGACAACGGCAATCTCACTGTCCATAGCATAGTTCACAGACAACGGCAATCTCACTGTCCATAGCATAGTTCACAGACAACGGCAATCTCACTGTCCATAGCATAGTTCACAGACAACGGCAATCTCAGTGTTTAAAGCATAGTTCACAGACAACGGCAATCTCATTGTTTAAAGCATAGTTCACAGACAACGGCAATCTCACTGTCCATATCATTGTTCACAGACAACGGCAATCTCATTGTTTAAAGCCTAGTTCACAGACAACGACAATCTCACTGTCCATAGCATAGTTCACAGACAACGGCAATCTCATTGTTTAAAGCATAGTTCACAGACAACGACAATCTCACTGTCCATAGCATAGTTCACAGACAACGACAATCTCACTGTCCATAGCATAGTTCACAGACAACGGCAATCTCATTGTTTAAAGCATAGTTCACAGACAACGGCAATCTCATTGTTTAAAGCATAGTTCACAGACAACGGCAATCTCATTGTTTAAAGCATAGTTCACAGACAACGGCAATCTCATTGTTTAAAGCATAGTTCACAGACAACGGCAATCTCATTGTTTAAAGCATAGTTCACAGAAAACGACAATCTCACTGTCCATAGCATAGTTCACAGACAACGGCAATCTCACTGTCCATAGCATAGTTCACAGACAACGGCAATCTCACTGTCCATATCATAGTTCACAGACAACGGCAATCTCATTGTTTAAAGCATAGTTCACAGACAACGACAATCTCACTGTCCATAGCATAGTTCACAGACAACGGCAATCTCATTGTTTAAAGCATAGTTCACAGACAACGATAATCTCACTGTCCATAGCATAGTTCACAGACAACGACAATCTCACTGTCCATAGCATAGTTCACAGACAACGGCAATCTCATTGTTTAAAGCATAGTTCACAGACAACGGCAATCTCATTGTTTAAAGCATAGTTGACAGACAACGGCAATCTCATGTTTTAAAGCATAGTTCACAAACAACGGCAATCTCACTGTCCATAGCATAGTTCACAGACAACGTCAATCTCACTGTCCATAGCATAGTTCACAGACAACGGCAATCTCACTGTCCATAGCATAGTTCACAGACAACGGCAATCTCACTGTCCATAGCATAGTTCACAGACAACGGCAATCTCACTGTCCATAGCATAGTTCACAGACAACGGCAATCTCACTGTCCATAGCATAGTTCACAGACAACGGCAATCTCACTGTCCATAGCATAGTTCACAGACAACGGCAATCTCACTGTCCATAGCATAGTTCACAGACAACGGCAATCTCACTGTCCATAGCATAGTTCACAGACAACGGCAATCTCACTGTCCATAGCATAGTTCACAGACAACGGCAATCTCACTGTCCATAGCATAGTTCACAGACAACGGCAATCTCATTATTTAAAGCATAGTTCACAGACAACGGCAATCTCACTGTCCATATCATAGTTCACAGACAACGGCAATCTCATTGTTTAAAGCATAGTTCACAGACAACGACAATCTCACTGTCCATAGCATAGTTCACAGACAACGGCAATCTCACTGTTTAAAGCATAGTTCACAGACAACGACAATCTCACTGTCCATAGCATAGTTCACAGACAACGACAATCTCACTGTCCATAGCATAGTTCACAGACAACGGCAATCTCATTGTTTAAAGCATAGTTCACAGACAACGGCAATCTCATTGTTTAAAGCATAGTTGACAGACAACGGCAATCTCATTGTTTAAAGTATAGTTCACAGACAACGGCAATCTCACTGTCCATAGCATAGTTCACAGACAACGGCAATCTCATTGTTTAAAGCATAGTTGACAGACAACGGCAATCTCACTGTCCATAGCATAGTTCACAGACAACGGCAATCTCACTGTCCATAGCATAGTTCACAGACAACGGCAATCTCACTGTCCATAGCATAGTTCACAGACAACGGCAATCTCACTGTCCATAGCATAGTTCACAGACAACGGCAATCTCTCTGTCCATAGCATAGTTCATAGACAACGGCAATCTCACTGTCCATAGCATAGTTCACAGACAACGGCAATCTCACTGTCCATAGCATAGTTCACAGACAACGGCAATCTCACTGTCCATAGCATAGTTCACAGACAACGGCAATCTCACTGTCCATAGCATAGTTCACAGACAACGGCAATCTCACTGTCCTTATCATAGTTCACAGACAACGGCAATCTCATTGTTTAAAACATAGTTCACAGACAACGACAATCTCACTGTCCATAGCATAGTTCACAGACAACGGCAATCTCATTGTTTAAAGCATAGTTCACAGACAACTGCAATCTCACTGTCCATAGCATAGTTCACAGACAACGGCAATCTCATTGTTTAAAGCATAGTTGACAGACAACGGCAATCTCACTGTCCATAGCATAGTTCACAGACAACGGCAATCTCACTGTCCATAGCATAGTTCACAGACAACTGCAATCTCACTAACCATAGCATAGTTCACAGACAACGGCAATCTCACTGTCCATAGCATAGTTCACAGACAACGGCAATCTCACTGTCCATAGCATAGTTCACAGACAACGGCAATCTCACTGTCCATAGCATGGTTCACATACAACGGCAATCTCACTGTCCATAGCATAGTTCACAGACAACGGCAATCTCACTGTCCATAGCATAGTTCACAGACAACGGCAATCTCACTGTCCATAGCATAGTTCACAGACAACGGCAATCTCACTGTCCATAGCATAGTTCACAGACAACGGCAATCTCACTGTCCATAGCATAGTTCACAGACAACGGCAATCTCACTGTCCATAGCATAGTTCACAGACAACGGCAATCTCATTGTTTAAAGCATAGTTCACAGACAACGACAATCTCACTGTCCATAGCATAGTTCACAGACAACGGCAATCTCATTGTTTAAAGCATAGTTCACAGACAACGGCAATCTCACTGTCCATAGCATAGTTCACAGACAACGGCAATCTCACTGTCCATAGCATAGTTCACAGACAACGGCAATCTCATTGTTTAAAGCATAGTTCACAGACAACGGCAATCTCATTGTTTAAAGCATAGTTGACAGACAACGGCAATCTCATGTTTTAAAGCATAGTTCACAGACAACATCAATCTCACTGTCCATAGCATAGTTCACAGACAACGGCAATCTCATTGTTTAAAGCATAGTTGACAGACAACGGCAATCTCACTGTCCATAGCATAGTTCACAGACAACGGCAATCTCACTGTCCATAGCATAGTTCACAGACAACGGCAATCTCACTGTCTATAGCATAGTTCACAGACAACGGCAATCTCACTGTCCATAGCATAGTTCACAGACAACGGCAATCTCACTGTCCATAGCATAGTTCACAGACAACGGCAATCTCACTGTCCATAGCATAGTTCACAGACAACGGCAATCTCACTGTCCATAGCATAGTTCACAGACAACGGCAATCTCACTGTCCATATCATAGTTCACAGACAACGGCAATCTCATTGTTTAAAGCATAGTTCACAGACAACGACAATCTCACTGTCCATAGCATAGTTCACAGACAACGGCAATCTCATTGTTTAAAGCATAGTTCACAGACAACGGCAATCTCACTGTCCATAGCATAGTTCACAGACAACGGCAATCTCATTGTTTAAAGCATAGTTGACAGACAACGGCAATCTCACTGTCCATAGCATAGTTCACAGACATCGGCAATCTCACTGTCCATAGCATAGTTCACAGAAAACGGCAATCTCACTGTCCATAGCATAGTTCACAGACAACGGCAATCTCACTGTCCATAGCATAGTTCACAGACAACGGCAATCTCACTGTCCATAGCATAGTTCACAGACAACGGCAATCTCACTGTCCATATCATAGTTCACAGACAACGGCAATCTCATTGTTTAAAGCATAGTTCACAGACAACGACAATCTCACTGTCCATAGCATAGTTCACAGACAACGGCAATCTCATTGTTTAAAGCATAGTTCACAGACAACGATAATCTCACTGTCCATAGCATAGTTCACAGACAACGACAATCTCACTGTCCATAGCATAGTTCACAGACAACGGCAATCTCATTGTTTAAAACATAGTTCACAGACAACGGCAATCTCATTGTTTAAAGCATAGTTGACAGACAACGGCAATCTCATGTTTTAAAGCATAGTTCACAAACAACGGCAATCTCACTGTCCATAGCATAGTTCACAGACAACGGCAATCTCACTGTCCATAGCATAGTTCACAGACAACGGCAATCTCACTGTCCATAGCATAGTTCACAGACAACGGCAATCTCACTGTCCATAGCATAGTTCACAGACAACGGCAATCTCACTGTCCATAGCATAGTTCACAGACAACGGCAATCTCAGTGTTTAAAGCATAGTTCACAGACAACGGCAATCTCATTGTTTAAAGCATAGTTCACAGACAACGGCAATCTCACTGTCCATATCATAGATCACAGACAACGGCAATCTCATTGTTTAAAGCCTAGTTCACAGACAACGACAATCTCACTGTCCATAGCATAGTTCACAGACAACGGCAATCTCATTGTTTAAAGCATAGTTCACAGACAACGACAATCTCACTGTCCATAGCATAGTTCACAGACAACGACAATCTCACTGTCCATAGCATAGTTCACAGACAACGGCAATCTCATTGTTTAAAGCATAGTTCACAGACAACGGCAATCTCATTGTTTAAAGCATAGTTCACAGACAACGGCAATCTCATTGTTTAAAGCATAGTTCACAGACAACGGCAATCTCATTGTTTAAAGCATAGTTCACAGACAACGGCAATCTCATTGTTTAAAGCATAGTTCACAGACAACGGCAATCTCATTGTTTAAAGCATAGTTCACAGAAAACGACAATCTCACTGTCCATAGCATAGTTCACAGACAACGGCAATCTCACTGTCCATAGCATAGTTCACAGACAACGGCAATCTCACTGTCCATAGCATAGTTCACAGACAACGGCAATCTCAGTGTTTAAAGCATAGTTCACAGACAACGGCAATCTCATTGTTTAAAGCATAGTTCACAGACAACGGCAATCTCATTGTTTAAAGCATAGTTCACAGACAACGGCAATCTCATTGTTTAAAGCATAGTTCACAGAAGACGGCAATCTCATTGTTTAAAGCATAGTTCACAGACAACGGCAATCTCATTGTTTAAAGCATAGTTCACAGACAACGACAATCTCACTGTCCATAGCATAGTTTACAGACAACTTCAATCTCACTGTCCATAGCATAGTTTACAGACAACGGCAATCTCATTGTTTAACGCATAGTTCACAGACAACGGCAATCTCATTGTTTAAAGCATAGTTCACAGACAACGACAATCTCACTGTCCATAGCATAGTTCACAGACAACGGCAATCTCACTGTCCATAGCATAGTTCACAGACAACGGCAATCTCACTGTCCATATCATAGTTCACAGACAACGGCAATCTCATTGTTTAAAGCATAGTTCACAGACAACGACAATCTCACTGTCCATAGCATAGTTCACAGACAACGGCAATCTCATTGTTTAAAGCATAGTTCACAGACAACGGCAATCTCACTGTCCATAGCATAGTTCACAGACAACGGCAATCTCATTGTTTAAAGCATAGTTGACAGACAACGGCAATCTCACTGTCCATAGCATAGTTCACAGACATCGGCAATCTCACTGTCCATAGCATAGTTCACAGACAACGGCAATCTCACTGTCCATAGCATAGTTCACAGACAACGGCAATCTCACTGTCCATAGCATAGTTCACAGACAACGGCAATCTCACTGTCCATAGCATAGTTCACAGACAACGGCAATCTCACTGTCCATATCATAGTTCACAGACAACGGCAATCTCATTGTTTAAAGCATAGTTCACAGACAACGACAATCTCACTGTCCATAGCATAGTTCACAGACAACGGCAATCTCATTGTTTAAAGCATAGTTCACAGACAACGATAATCTCACTGTCCATAGCATAGTTCACAGACAACGACAATCTCACTGTCCATAGCATAGTTCACAGACAACGGCAATCTCATTGTTTAAAGCATAGTTCACAGACAACGGCAATCTCATTGTTTAAAGCATAGTTGACAGACAACGGCAATCTCATGTTTTAAAGCATAGTTCACAAACAACGGCAATCTCACTGTCCATAGCATAGTTCACAGACAACGGCAATCTCACTGTCCATAGCATAGTTCACAGACAACGGCAATCTCACTGTCCATAGCATAGTTCACAGACAACGGCAATCTCACTGTCCATAGCATAGTTCACAGACAACGGCAATCTCACTGTCCATAGCATAGTTCACAGACAACGGCAATCTCACTGTCCATAGCATAGTTCACAGACAACGGCAATCTCACTGTCCATAGCATAGTTCACAGACAACGGCAATCTCACTGTCCATAGCATAGTTCACAGACAACGGCAATCTCACTGTCCATAGCATAGTTCACAGACAACGGCAATCTCACTGTCCATAGCATAGTTCACAGACAACGGCAATCTCAGTGTTTAAAGCATAGTTCACAGACAACGGCAATCTCATTGTTTAAAGCATAGTTCACAGACAACGGCAATCTCACTGTCCATATCATAGTTCACAGACAACGGCAATCTCATTGTTTAAAGCCTAGTTCACAGACAACGACAATCTCACTGTCCATAGCATAGTTCACAGACAACGGCAATCTCATTGTTTAAAGCATAGTTCACAGACAACGGCAATCTCACTGTCCATAGCATAGTTCACAGACAACGACAATCTCACTGTCCATAGCATAGTTCACAGACAACGGCAATCTCATTGTTTAAATCATAGTTCACAGACAACGGCAATCTCATTGTTTAAAGCATAGTTCACAGACAACGGCAATCTCATTGTTTAAAGCATAGTTCACAGACAACGACAATCTCACTGTCCATAGCATAGTTCACAGACAACGGCAATCTCACTGTCCATAGCATAGTTCACAGACAACGGCAATCTCACTGTCCATAGCATAGTTCACAGATAACGGCAATCTCAGTGTTTAAAGCATAGTTCACAGACAACGGCAATCTCATTGTTTAAAGCATAGTTCACAGACAACGGCAATCTCATTGTTTAAAGCATAGTTCACAGACAACGGCAATCTCGTTGTTTAAAGCATAGTTCACAGACAACGGCAATCTCATTGTTTAAAGCATAGTTCACAGACAACGGCAATCTCATTGTTTAAAGCATAGTTCACAGACAACGACAATCTCACTGTCCATAGCATAGTTTACAGACAACGGCAATCTCACTGTCCATAGCATAGTTTACAGACAACGGCAATCTCATTGTTTAACGCATAGTTCACAGACAACGGCAATCTCATTGTTTAAAGCATAGTTCACAGACAACGACAATCTCACTGTCCATAGCATAGTTTACAGACAACGGCAATCTCATTGTTTAAAGCATAGTTCACAGACAACGGCAATCTCGTTGTTTAAAGCATAGTTCACAGACAACGGCAATCTCCCTGTCCATAGCATAGTTGACAGACAATGGCAGTCTCATTGTTTAAAGCATAGTTCACAGACAACGGCAATCTCATTGTTTAAAGCATAGTTCACAGACAACGGCAGTCTCATTGTTTAAAGCATAGTTCACAGGCAACGGCAATCTCATTGTTTAAAGCATAGTTTACAGACAACGGCAATCTCACTGTCCATAGAATAGTTGACAGACAACGGCAATCTCACTGTCCATAGCATAGTTTACAGACAACGGCAATCTCACTGTCCATAGCATAGTTTACAGACAACCTCAATCTCATTGCTTATAGCATAGTTGACAGACAACCTCAATCTCAGTATTTATAGCATAGTTCACAGAGAACGGCAATCTCACTGTTTATAGCATAGTTCACAGACTACGTCAATCTCAGTGTTTATAGTATAGTTTACACACAGCGGCAATGTCAGAGTTTAAACAAAGCTGTGACGAGTTTGGATGTTGTCCAGCAAATATCGCAGTTTCTCTTTGCAGTGAGCAAATATGACACAACCAACATCCTTTTGTATGAATAACAAGAAAGAAGAACTTATGCTAGGTTGTAGTTTTGTTGGATGCTGTCTGTTTTTCACCAACCTAATAATCAGTTCTGCCTCTGTTCTAACTCTATAGAGAGAACATCATTTATTCTATTGTTTGTCTTTCCATAGCTCAATAAACAGAACTAACTTTTTTATCGTTTTTCTTAAACTCTATACCAAAACTGATGTTTGTCTACCTCTAGCTCTGTAGACAACGTTTTTTTTTTATTATTCTTTGTCTTCTCAAGCTCTATAGACAGAACATACTTTTATTCTATTGTTTGTCTTTCTCTAACTCTATAAATACAACGTGTTTAATTGTTTGGTTTCCCCTAACTCTATTATAGACATACCTTTGTTGAGTGTTTGTCTTTTCTTTCTCTATAGACAGAACTTTTTCGATTACTTGTCTTCATTAGCTCTAGAGATAGAATGTTTTTGATTTTTATTTTCTTCCTCTAGCACTTCAGACCATCCTCCACAACAAATTCCAAACGTTGTAGATACTAGTTGTTGCAGTAACTCATTGGTTGTAAACACGCCGTGATCCGTTTCCTCCTTGCTGAAACCACATTTACATAAAAAAACGATCGCTCATAAATATTTTGCTTGATCTGTTATGATATAATAAGCTCGGAATAGTTCATAGATTCTTCCTATTCTGCTGTTCCCATCCCTCAGTTGAGAAAAGTCCTTCAGCCACCTTGCAACCAAGCCTTCTGTCCTTTGCTGCCTGCATAGTGTCATTCTTCTAAGATAAGAACGTCCAATAATCCTGGTTAACAGAGATATTTTCGTTTTCATTCATAGAAAGTCTTTAAAATGTCTCCGTTGACCATTGTTCTAACTACTGGCGCTCTTGGAGTCGTCAGATCCGATAGTTTGTTCTCTCCTACTCCAGCATGCCTCTGACAGTATGTCTATGGAAGTCCTTGTAAGATAGAAGTATCTGTCATTTTGTCTCTTGTGATTGTTCCTGACCTATTCCACGTTTTGTTTATGATGATTTACCCCATGTTTGTATATACTAATCGACACTCAGTGGGTGATTTACTCCATGTTTGTATATACTAATCGACACTCAGTGGGTGATTTACCCCATGTTTGTATATACTCATCGACACTCAGTGGGTGATTTGGCTGTTATCATGGTGATCTCCTTTACTTCCCCGGTTATATTCTGGTACCTATTTTAGGCTGGCTGGACCCGGAAATCCGCGTCAATTTTTTTTTCTTTAAATCTGCCTAGATGGAGATTCAAACACATGACGGCTGCGCCTGCAGCCAAGCCTACTAGCTATTGAACTATGGCGGTTTCCTGGTGTGTGCTAACCCAGGGGTTAATAGGTGTGAATGAAGGTTCCCTTTCTCGCCACATTTCCTTTCCTAACAAGTAGAAACTTTACAATATATGAAAAGTCACCAGAGCTAAACTTTTTTTTAGTGGTATATCATTTACGGACGTAGCAGTCAACCCCAGCATTTTGTGGCTATTCGTGATTCCTGGGCAAGTTTATGTTCTGTAGTTTGCCATTGTTTTCTGAACGACCGGCACACATACCATTTCATAAAATACCAATACAGCTGTGTTTCGAACGTGGTATGCAGGATTACGAACAGCGTCGGTAACGCCTCCGCCACGGAGCCGGTGAGCTAACCTTACTGCAGCGGAAATGGGGAGGACTAGTGACAGTACGCAGACCAGCCAAGAGACACCTAATGGTAGAAGAAATGTGGTTTCTGGGGAAAATACAAAGAATTCCATGCACCGATCACATTCAAACAAGAATAAGTCTGTTCTTCAAGAAGCAAATAACACTTGCATATTGATTTGAGAAATTAGACGTAGGCAGCAAATATTTTTGGCAAGGAGAATAAACTTGAAAACTTACTGACAACTAGCAAACTTGATGGCGAAAGAGTGTGAATAAGACGAAGAGATAAATACACGGAAGCCTGGCTGTGTGACATAATCATGGCAAGAACATAAACTGTATTCAAAACTCTGGTGATTGTATGAGATGATGACACCCGATTGTCCATGCCTATTTCCGTGGCACACGATGATAAGGAGCATTGATTAATGTCTGTATACAGTTTATGAGGCCGGGCCAACCTCAGAGCCTTATGGGGAATGAAAAATGTAAATACTTCATGGAGACTGAACCTGCACGGTTATTACTTAATACTGAATGTGGATTTTCTCTGGCTGGAGGACAAACAGTACAGGAATAGTGTTGAAACTCTTCGCTGGCTGCTGAGGATGGGGACGGAGCACTTATGGGAATGTCCCGAATGCTGTGATGTCGGTTCCTAAACCAATCAATCAATCAGTACAGGAATATGTTTGTAACAGATTCACAGAGCATGGTGAGAAGAGCGAAGATGTGCATACCTCTTGCAGAGGGGCAGGCTATCAAAGATAGGGAGCATCCGTTGGATCTTCTTCCCAGAACATGCTGATGTGTTTGGAAATGAGCAGGTGGGCAGACGGGTTGCGTTGGCATCGCTGGATGGGATACTGGTGCATGATAGGGCAGGTGTGGCCGGGGCCCTTTGGGATCATGTGAATAGTGTGGACGAACAGATAAACCATTATGGCCTGAAGAGAATGGTGCACCGGAGAGTCATCAGAGGATGTGGCCGACACTCAGTACTGAAAGGAAAAGCCGAATGGACAAATAATCAGAAGATGCTGACAGCGCTCGTATGAAAATGTCCTCAGTAACGTGATGTCGGTTCTTGATTGAACTTAGTTCAGCTCACTTGAATACTGAATATAACAGTCGACATCACAGGACTCAGCATACTCCCAAACATGCCATGTCTCCCTCTTCAAAAACCACCTAAGAAATCCTTCGCTAATTATTCCAGTAGCACTGTAATTAATAGTCCGCTCGGTTTTTCATCTGCCTTTGAGTGTCGTTCAGATCCCTCTATTCAAGCATTTCTGAGCCATTCTTCCCAGGTGTGTTCTTCCCACGATTCCAGACAGCCTTTACCAGATCAGCTTTATCGTAACGTAGCTCTCCACTCAGAGGACCTCACCAGCCGATCTATTATCCTGTTCATCGAGAAGAAAATGCATGATGAAACCGCAATCTCTATCCTGTACACCTGCCATGTTATTCTGATAAACCAATGTAGTAGCCATTTGTCTTAAGTCAGTGCTGCTCCATCACTGACATTTTATCTTTCTAAATTCAGTTTCACAATCAATCCTTTAAAATCCCATGTTTTCCAATTTCTTTATAAAAAATTTCTTTTGTGTTTAGTAGAATTGTTTCTATAGATCATCGTTGTTTTAGTAATTGTGGTATTTTGTTTTCTTATGTGTGAGCATTAAACTTTTTAAACTGTAGCGTATCTTATAATGTGTGTATGGAGAACAAAGTTTAACAAAGTTTAAATTCCTGTTTTATTGTTGTGCATGATGTATTTCTGCTCTCAGTTTCTCTGTGGCACTATGCTTGATTAGAACTAGCATTTCTTTGTCTCTGTAACATTTACCATTTAATATCAAATTCAACTGTTGTCTTTTTATTTGCGTGTGCCAATTAGCTGTTTCACTGCAAACTAGAATATTTGGTTAAGATTACGAGACATTTTTTAACGGAAATGATACAAACAGTCGATATTCGCTGGCGGAGATGTTAAGGAAGAGATCAGAGCACTTATGGACTTGGCCATAGTGCGATGAAGATGATCCTCACTAATCACTCATCATCAAGTGCCTTGCCGAGTTAGCATGCATCTCCACATTTAACGATCTCGAACGGCATGTATCAGTCATATATTGACTTCCTTCCGTGTAATGCCACCTGTAGCACATGATGCTACCTACCAGTGGAATCCCTACTGACGTCATTAACGTGATCTAATTTATTTTGAATCATAATTAATTAAGGATAAATACAGTGGTGGTTTCCCCTTGACTTCCGTCGGTTTGTGTATGATTGACTCCAATTGCCTTTGTCTAATAAGACAGAAGCTGCAATGCAGCAAGGCGGAGTGGTAATGTGTGGTGCCTCACATCTGCCAATGGCCACATCACAGAGTTTTGAGGTATAGCTCTCCCATCAACTAACTTATCCCCTCTCAGTGCCCACCGCCTGTGTTGGTCCATGACTGCTGATTTTACATATTCACAGCTACCCTCTAAAACAAAATATCAAGAAGCCATTCCACCATCCGCAACCCGGTAGACACACTTAGTTATAGGACAGGCACTTGCCCCAGGCACTAATGAATAGCTGTTTTATTTCTTTAAAATATACACAACAGTACAAACACACAAATTAATTATTAAGTCGTGTAATTCTACATAAACAAGTCAAGCTGCCTGGACTTAACATCAATGGAAGAATCATAAACAATCTTAGGTGTGCTGTGCCGTGTTACTAGAAGAAAGTGAGCAAGAGTTACAAGACCTATTGGAACAAGTAAACAGGCACAGTGCAGAATGTGGCTTAGATCTTAACATCCTAAACACCAAAATTATGATAATTAGCAGTGGAAAGGAAAGGTCATTTATGAACATCACAGTAAACGGGGAGATACTAGAACAAGTAACAAGTGTCTCTTATCTTGTACAAGTAATAATAGATGATGGCAGAAGTGAAACAGAAATAAAAAAGAGAATAGGAATCGCCAAAAATGCTTTCAGTTGCATGAAATCAGTATTAACATCTAGAGAGATTAGCAACGCATTAAAAATGAGAATTGTCCAATGTTACGGATATTCAGCGCTACTGTATAGCGCGGAAACCTGGACAGTAAACAAGCTATTAGAAAGTCGCATAGAAGCCCTGGAGATGTGGATATACAGACGAATATGTCGTATTTCATGAAAACAAAAACAATCAAATACAGAGGTTCTAGAAATACAAAGAGAGTTTATGAAAGAAATAAAAAAGAGGCAAGTGAAATATTTCGGCCACGTTAAAAGACAACATTCTTATAATAACCATACTGCCGGCTCCCTGGTGCAGGGGTTAAGACCATTGTTCGTAATCCCGTATACTCTCGTACGAAACAGCTTCGCGAGATTCAGCAGTGGATCGCGTCGCGTTGGCTACTTACGGAGGGTATGTGAGCCGGTCGTTCAGAAAGCAATGGCAAACTACTGAACGTAAAACTTGCCAAGACATCAACAGTAGCTGAAACATGTTGGTGTTGACTGCAATGTCCTGTAAAGGATATGCGATAAGAAAATAAGAAAAAAAAAATAACCATGCTGGAGGGCAAGGTTGAGGGCAAGCGAACAAGAGGCAGACAACGATACAAGTGGGAAGATAACATCAAGAGATGGACGAACATCAGCCTAACAGAATGTACAGTCAGGGCGAGAGACAGACAGTGTTGGAGATCCATTGCAGCCAACCTTCATTGTGGAGACGGCACCTGAGTGGTTGAATTCTACTTCTACATATGCATGTTTGAAAGTATCATGAATATTTCGGAGAATCAACAATATATGAGAGAATCAACAAAATATTAAATATAATAGAACCAGGAATACGTTAATAATACTGCACCGAGCACTTCATAAGTGCTCTTTCTCACAAAGCAAACAATTGCTTGCTTATAGCTTATGACTTATGTCAATGACTGTTTCATTATTTTGTCCAAAACATCTAGTGGCAGTGGAAAAGGGGTTTCTGAGGAAAATACAAAGAATACAATGGACAGGCAAAAAAAAAAAACAATGAACAAGTCGGCAAATGAAAGCTGTAAACTGGTTAGAAAAATTACACGTAGACAGTCAAAAAATTTTTGGGCACGTTATGAGAAGAAATAAATTAGAGAACTTGGTGACAACTGGCAAGATTGAGGAGAAAAGCTCAAGGGAAAGGCAGAGAACTAGATGGTTTGGCCACGTGGTATGGTCGAGGAAGAACACAGCACAGTTGACCCATGGCTCTGATGATCGTATGAGATGGCGAAACATGTCCGCCCACATTTATCATCATGGCGCATGATGATGATGCTTACATGTCTACATGCGCCTACATTTTATGTCATCCTACGCAGTTTCATCCCTCAATTAAAACAGTGTAGCATTAATAATATTACAGAGAATTTTAAAACAGGTAAATGATGGGATAGTACCATTTCAATGTGATGCTTCCGTTCTGATTAGTTAATGTCGAGTTTCATTACTCTTGTTTGGCTGTTGTGTGTTTCCTTTTGCTGGTTTGACCTTGAGATTATATTTGACTAGCCAGCGTGAATTCAGAAGATAAATTGTGGTTGTTTTCAGTTTAACTCTTTCAGTTGTAAGCAACTTACCATAGGTCATCTGCGGCTGTATGTGTGAACAAAGCAATGCCTTATGTGTTATTGCGCTTTTACAATTGGCTCTAGCAAACTTATGTAATCTGGCTAGTTATGTTGTCATGCAGCACACTGTATGTTTAATACAATATGTATACAATTTGCCTGATTGGTATCTGTTGCTAAACTTCTGGGACTGAAGAGTTAAATAATCACATATTTAGGATATGATTGAATTTGTGTTTTTCATTAGTATTAAATAAATGATTCAGTATATCAATTTTAAGCATAATTTTAATCATCTAAATTCACATAGGCTGGTCTCCCTGGCCCAAGTGTTAACGTCTTTCTCCGTAATCCCATATATTCCCGTGAGTAACGCAACCTACGCGAGAATCCGTAGCGGTTCTCGCCGCGTTGGTAACTTACGGGGTATGTGAGCCGGTCGCTCAGAAAGCAATGGCAAACTATTGAGCGTGATCTTGTATAATACATCAACAGCAGCTGAAAAATGCTGGTGTTGACTGCAACGTCCTGTAGGGGATATGCACAGAAAAGAAAAATTCACATAAATTGATATATACGTTTCATGCCTTGATTATTGTTGGCATCTCAAAATTAGAGACGATACCTTCAGAAAGATTCCTGTCTGGCTTATCAATTATGTATGCAGTACAAAAGACTGGCACTAGTCGCAGGTCCCATAAAATTGCTCTTTTTTCAATAGAGTGAAAGATGTTTCCCTATTTTTGCTTTTACTGCTGTCACCTGAGCTTTAAGTTGCTAAGAAGTATCTTGATTGCGGCAGGATATTACAATATATGATAAAACTATACGGTATTATTAAATCCTGCTGGAAAACATTAAAAACAAACACATCCTTGCTACGTGACCCCAGTCAGGTATGTCGATGTGTTTGTTTTCATTGCTTTCCCGCAGGATTTAACAATACCTTTTGCTTCATCATAAATTGCAAGAGTTGCTATCTGTTTCTCTTACATTTGCATCCATCGGTTTACTTCTTTTATTGTCTACTTCTAGATTGTGTTATATGCCTGCCTACATTTGATTTTTAGAAAAGACAGATCTTTTTAAATAGTGACACTTGTTAATTTTCATGGTAACATTTATCAATTACGTCATAAAAATCATTAAAGACCTTCTTTGGTACTATTGGCATACTCTTAAGTCGAGAGGAGGGAACTTTACTGCATCAGGTTTTACCCTATCTATCTGGCTATATCTCTCTACGCAGAACAGGAAGCACAAAGCACAAACTCCGTAGCTCCAGTTATGTCCCACAGGGGTCTCCAGAAAAATTGCATAGATCATCAGAATGACATGGTCCAAAAACGAATTTACGACTTTCACAACGCGAGGCAGGTAGCGTAACGACTTTGCCCAGGAAACCCCATATAAATCACATCAAAATGACCAAACTCCACAGCGAGTGGCTCCAGTAATTGAAATCCTACGAGTCTTGAAACATGAAGCTCGTGCTTCATTAAGTATTTCTGCAAGTCATTTCTGGTGTGGTCACATATGGTGGCATCTTCAGCTTTGTCAGTTTGAAGTAGCAACCTTCTCATTACTATTACCAGTTATAACAACAATTTAACTCTTGAAATTGAGCTGTGAAATAGTTGCCTTTGAGAGCTTTGACTAAAAGTTAAACATATTAATTCTACATATTTGTTTGTAACCATTAATGCGAAAACCATTCTGTTTTACAAAGGAAAGCTTCCAAATGATTTGGGTTATTTACACATTTTAGATTAATATACTTCAATGATAGAAGTTTGTCTTACTACTAGGCGTGTCCACAAGATGGCAGAACGGGCAGTCTCCTCTTGATATAGAAACTAGCTGTGAATATATAAAATTAGCAACCGTGGAAAATATAAGCGGTGGTGACTGAACGAAGGAACTTTAACTTCAATGGGTCACAAATTGGGCACGCAGGCCCGCCTGATTGACAGGAGGTGAGTTAGCTATGCGGAAAGGGGGTTGGGGGGAGGGGGATCCTAGCTCTATAAAATACCTCACAACTCTGTAGTATTGACATTTTTTGGGTAAGCATTGCTGTCCATATCTTCTTCCTCCCTGCTAGGTTGAAAGATTTCAGAGAAAGCGACAAAATGAGCAATCCGGCGGAGGTCAAAGAAGTACCACCATATATATATATAGATTATACTAATTTACAAATCATATCAAGATTCGTGAAATGTGGAGAAGCGTGGTCGCCCATGCCACTTGGCAACACACGTGATGATGGTCATGTGCTATTGTTGCTTTAGCTCCCAGACTGGGTTGGTTGGTTGGTAAATTCACAGACTGGGTTGGCTGGTAAATTCACAGTCTGGGTGGGTTGGTTGGTTGGTAAATTCCCAGCCTGGGTTGGTTGGTGTGTAAATTCCCAGTCTGTGTTGGTTGGTAAATTCCCAGTCTGGGTTTGTTGGTTGGTAAATTCCCAGTCTGGGTTGGTTGGTTGGTAAATTCCCAGTCTGGGTTGGTTGGTTGGTAAATTCCCAGTCTGGGTTGGTTGGTTGGTAAATTCCCAGTCTGGGTTGGTTGGTAAACTCCCAGTCTGGTTTGGTTGGTAAATTCCCAGTCTGGGTTAGTTGGTTGGTAAATTCCCAGTCTGGGTTGGTTGGTTGGTATATTCCCAGTCTGGGTTGGTTGGTTGGTAAATTCCCAGTCTGGGTTCGTTGGTTGGTAAATTCCCAGTCTGGTTTGGTTGGTTGGTAAATTCCCAGTCTGGTTTGGTTGGTTGGTAAATTCCCAGTCTGGGTTGGTTTTTTGGTGAATTCCCAGTCTGGGTTGGTTGGTAAACTCCCAGTCTGCATTAGTTGATTGGTAAATTCCCAGTCTGGGTTGGTTGGTTGGATGGTAAATTCCCAATCTGGGTTGGCTGTTTGGTAAATTCCCAATCTGAGTTGGTTGGTTGGTAAATTCCCAGTCTGGGTTGGTAAATTCCCAGTCTGGGTTGGTTGGTTGGTAAACTCCCAGTCTGGTTTGGTTGGTTGGTAAATCTCCCAAACTGGGTTGGTTGGTTAGTAAAGCTACCAGACTGGGTTTGTTGTTGGTTGGTAAATTCCCAGTCTGGGTTGGTTGGTAAATTCCCACTCTGGGTTCGTTGGTTGGTAAATTCCCAGTCTGGTTTGGTTGGTTGGTAAATTCCCAGTCTGGTTTGGTTGGTTGGTAAATTCCCAGTCTGGGTTGGTTTTTTGGTGAATTCCCAGTCTGGGTTGGTTGGTAAACTCCCAGTCTGCATTAGTTGATTGGTAAATTCCCAGTCTGGGTTGGTTGGATGGTAAATTCCCAATCTGGGTTGGCTGTTTGGTAAATTCCCAATCTGAGTTGGTTGGTTGGTAAATTCCCAGTCTGGGTTGGTTGGTTGGTAAACTCCCAGTCTGGTTTGGTTGGTTGGTAAATCTCCCAAACTGGGTTAGTTGGCTTATTGGTTATGAATCCTCTAGAGTGCATTGAGTTTAACTCTTTACCTCGGAATCATCGGTGTTCATTTCATGGCAGCCTGATAAAGGTTTTGCGTCTATCGGGGTGTGGATGGTGCACGGAATATTCTCCCCACCCGGTATCAAAGTCCATCTTCACAGGGGCTATTTTGCTAGCTCTGCTTCCCTCTCCAAACTCAGAACGCGCCAAACTGTGCAAGACTGAGACTGGAATTTCACATCTGCAGAGAAGCATATATGTGTGAATCCAGGTCGTGATTCAGTACACTGGCTGAGATTAGGCTTAGGTTGGTCATGTTCCTTCCACGGATTTGAGGTATTTCATTGACAACCGACTCCATGCCATTGCTCTATTAGAATATGTAACTCGTTGTGGTCATAAAATCTAGTCAAAAGTTGATCAGTTATTTGTTTTATAAACTAAACACTGCGATTGTTCATTACTCCATCAGTCATAGTCATGTATTGTCTTTACCCATTTTGTCCTTACTGTTGCGTTAGATGTTGCTATCCCAGTGTTTCTTTAATTACCACAGTTATTACTTTACCTCCTTTTTGACCCAGTTTTACTATATTATAATGAAGGATGCATGGGAAAAAGAGAGATCCACTACATACGAAGATACACAATAGTAGTAAGAGTGTTCTTTGGGTATCAACAAGCAACCCCATCTAAAAGTTATGTTCCCGTTAAAAACTGTTGTTTTCACTTTGAAAACTTTGAGACGATTGCTGTCGATCGCTCTTCCAGGCGTGGTTGAATTGGCAGCTTAGGAACAGTTAATCGACAAATAAATACTGAAATCTACCGTAAAAATTACACAAGCAAAATATTGTTGTCTGATCATCATTCCTCTATCCTCATTGTAACAGACATTTCTGGGTCCGACTGGCCAATTCAGTCACCTACCAATTCATTTTATGACTGATGGGAGTCATTGTGGTTTGCTTAATCATTGACGGGCAAACAACGTATTTCCACAAGAAGATTTGTTGCCCATGGATCACCCTCTTTTACCCCAATATCCCGTTCAATATCAGAAGAAAATCTTCTGATTCATCTTGTGATCGAATCTGCCAATTTTTGAATATTAATCTGAAGGGAATTGTCACCCAGAGGGTAAATAACTGTAAGTTTTAGGGGTCCGCCCCAATCTGAATTGTCATCCATAGGCGAAATAACTTATGTTTTAGGGGTCAGCCCCAATCTGAATTATCATCCATAGGCGAAATATACTTATGTTTTTAGGGGTCCGCCCCAATCTGAATTGTCATCCTTAGGTGAAATAACTTATGTTTTAGGGGTCCGCCCCAGTATGAATTGTCATTCAAAGGCGAAATAACTTATGTTTTAGGGTTCCGCCCCAGTATGAATTGTCATCCAAAAGGGAAATAACTGCATGTTTTAGGGGTCTGCCCATTTATGAATTATCATCCTAGGGGAAATAACTGTTTTAGGGGCCCGTCCCAATGTGAATTGTCATCCATAGGGGAAATAACTGTTTTAGGGGTCTGCTCCAATGTGAATTGTCATTCATAGGGGAAATAATTGTATGTTTTAGGGGTCCGCCCCAATGTGACTTCCAGCCCGCGACCACTGTTTCTAAAGGCAAGTGTCTAGCCACTTCGTTACCGCTGCCCCCCCCCCCCCCCCCACACACACAAAACTTCACTACCACAATAATTTTATATACAAGAGTGTCCGCATTAACCTCCCTTAAATAAACATAATTCTTTTCACGTTAATCGCTCTTATATACATTTATATACCTCTTTTCATATTCATCTTTCACAGACAACAATTTTTCATATTAATCTTTGTTACATACACACAACACTATTCATATGTATCTCCCTTATGTATTTACAAAATCCCTGCTACAACTCGTTCAACTAGGCAACCCGAATCATATTTCTGCCAATTGATAAGACTAGTTTTCTATAAATGTTCGCGAATTATAAATTGGTGCAACTTGTTACAAGTACCTCCATTCATATGTGGTAACTTACTCTTTTATATATAGGGTGTATTTTTAATGACTGTGCAGCTTTTGAAAATATTGCTGTTCCAAGTTTTGTATTTACCTACTGTGGAGTTCATGCAACACAATAAACTAAACTAATGCAACATAATAGGTAAATACAAAACTTGGAACGGCAATATTTTCAAAAACTGCACAGTCATTAAACATACACCCTGTGTTACATGTGTTTTTATTTCTCTCCAACTTGCCCCATAAACATCATGACTATAACACTATGTTTGTGTTGCTTGTTGATTATTTTAACTATCTACAATGGCATTCCCAATTCTCAACACTTATGTATGTGGACCTAACAGTATCACGGCCAGTCCAGTCTGTATAAGGACGTTCTTACTAAACTTAACGAGGGTTTCACCGCCCTGTTCGCCATTGAGTCCGCTCTCAAGATTATTTGCCTGGGGCCAAGGGTAAGAATTCACTGGAAGAAGAGGGAATTAGTCAGTTACCTTTCCCTGCCTGCAATTTTTTCATTCGTTTTTATCCTTGTAATTTTTCTTCCATATTATTTTGTTTATCTTTTCTGTTTTAGGTCAAGGGTTAGAATGCACTTTTTCAGCATATCTATTTGTGTAGTTTTTATTTTATAGTTTTCACACACAGTAGGTGAACTTGACTATGTGTGTAAATAAGCAGCGTGCTTTAGGACATCTATTTAGCTTTGGAGGTAAGCTTAAATACTAAATTTCTTTCTTTAAAGTTTTAAACTATTTCTTTGACATATAAATCTTATCATACAAATCCTGTAATGAGTGAAAGTGTATTGAAAAATTATCAACAGTATATGATTTAATTTTGTATTTAAACTTCTTTTTTTTTTCAAATCACAGGAATATTTGCTATAATAAATTGCCCAATTTCTTCCTAGCAAACCTATTTACTTGTCCTCATTTCTTGAACTGAAATAAATTCCTAAATTATCAGAAGCTGCAAAAATTACCAAAAACAGGAAAAAAAACAACTTCAAACACAAGTCACATAAATAATTTGCATAATTGGACATATCCTAGCTGTCATTGGACAAAATTTGCAAACAAAGAGTTACAAAACCAACCAGTCGTGTTTCTTTACATGCAAGGTCAAGTTCACATGTTAATGGCTGCATTGCATTGGTTTTTAGATGGCTGTTTATATTCTATATCTGCATCACCTTGGCTGGACAGTGGTTAGAGCTTTCCCGTGCATTCACTCACCCCTCCCTCCTTGTATCACATTTGTTATGTTTAGACATCAAGTGGTTGGCCTTGATGCCAGGTGTCCACACAAATGTCATGCTTTATTATTTGTTCACTCTGGGATAAGTTACTTGCAATGGATATAGTTAAGTAGAAGCCAACATAACAGTAATTTCACTATAATTTCCGTTGTCTTTCATTTGTTTAATGCTGAGATTATTAAGGATGTTAACGGAAATTTAGTTTGAGCAACATTACTCATTGATAACAAGGTTAGGTTTTAACCGAGTGCTCCGATCTACAGATTACTGACTCGTGTCTCCCACCTGCCTCACATGTGAGCAGTCTTTTGTGTGGGTATGTGTGTGTGTGTGCGTGCGTGCGCGCGCGCTACAAAATGCGTTTATTTTGAATATTTCCACAAATTACACGTCTAATCATATGTACACTCCTGCACACTGGTAAATGATTTTAAGTACATAATGTTCTGCTGCTTCTTCTTCACACACCTTTCGATGTCAATATCAATAAATCCAAATAAAGCAGCAGTCAGTTTTAACTTTTTGACATCTCCTTATAGCTTGTCTTCAAACATTAGGGTGCAGACCAATATAATTTGTACAGAATATGAACAGTTTTAGTGCCAGATATTTGTACTAATGCCATGCTCCTCTTTTAATTTTGACTGTTATATAACTAATTCGCTATCTTCAGTGTGTCCTATCACTTTTTCTATAATCAAAAAGATCTAATCTCTGTTTACTTCTTCCTCCTAGCTGAGATGTGTGAATTTGTTGTTCACTTTAGAAGACTTAATCTCTGTTAACTTCTTTTTCCCAGCAGAGACATGTGAATTTGAGGTTTACTTACAAAGACAATGTAATGGTTACTCCACTTAACATTATATTAAGGCAATAGGTTGAAGGTCTGGAGCACATATCATTATCATCCATTACCTTGCCGGCTGGCGTGGGTAATCATGTCTCTCCAAAAATTGCGATCTCTGACGGCATGGATCAATTCGTGTGTTGACTCTCTCCCGTGCCATGACACAAGAATTGTTTTCACGCTGTCTTTTTCTACCTTTCTTTTCACAAATCGTTACGGTTGTCACATGTTCTAGTTTTTGTCTTCTCTTAATGTGGCCCAAAACATGATGACTGCTTCTTGCTGATGTTTGTGATAAGTTGTCTTTGCGACTAGGCTTCCCTCAAAATGTCCTGATTGCTCATTTTGGTTGTCCAATTAATTTTCAGCTTTCTTATATAAAAGCACATCTATAAAGCTTCTATGGATTTTTTCGCCTGTTTATAATCGTCCAAGTTTTGCAGCATATAAATATCATATTTGAAAGAGATCAAGAAAGAAACATACCAATCTAATATCGGAAACGACAGTAGATATTATATATTTCAGTTATAATGCAGACGGGTTGAACAGAATAGTACTATTATAAATACAACACTGGTTCTCTCCGCGTCGCTCAGAAAGCAATGGCAAACTACTGAGCGTAATCTTGCCAAGAAATCAACAATCAGCTGAAAGATGCTGATGTTGACAGCGATGCCCAGTAAAGGATATGCGAACACCAAAAAAAAAAAATACAATACTGTCATCTGTGCCCTAGGGGCAGTGAACACGTTTCACAATTCCGCGACATACGGGGTCCGGGGTTCTTAGTCAGCTGTTGGCGATCTGGGAGCAGACCGTCTTGTGTTGATTTCAGTGGTATGAGCGTCAGTCATTCAGAAAGCAATAGTAAACTACTGAATATAACAATTGTCAAGTAAATCACAAGCAGCTAACACTTGTTAGTGTCGTGAAAAGGACATGCAATTAATTTGTAAATACAACACAACACAATGTTATTTATTTCTTGACCTTTCCAATAAAATGTGATAACGAGTTCTTCCTTTGACAGACAAAGTAAAGATTACCCCAGTTACATTCCACTAAGCCATATTGTGGATGTTGTATTGCGCCCACATGTTCACTTGCTGAGCACCACATCAGGGGATCAATATGGTTGGTGTTACACCAACACTTTCATTACCATATAACATAATTGGTGCTGCTGGTTCTTCTCTGTGTGTCTCAAACACCGCGTCATGTGTCTTATAATTATTATTTTTACATTTGGTCAGAACATACTAATGAAATATGGCGATCCTAGTGGCAACTTCCGTTCTTTCTTTTTCTGCAAAACACCTGGCGTGGAATAGTTTATTTTCGTGGGATTTTTTTTCCATAATGATTGTTATGCGAAACATCTGACTGAAAATTAAGAGACACGTTTCCTTTAAGATGATGATTTTCCTTATCAGAAGTTTAAGTTTCTTAATTAATTTATTACTACGCTGTTGCTAGTTACTTGTACCTATCCTATTTCAAGTTAAAATCATAACACAGATGATACACAGATCATACACAGATGATGACACAGAACAGCATTGTAAAAACGCCAAAGATAGTATCTAATTTTAAATAAAATACTTAAGGTACGAGTATGTATATTTGTCAGAGTTATGACTTTTTACTGTTAGCATTAATTCAGATAATAATTTTCAGCATTAGATTTTATTTTAAACTGAGCCATTAATTAAAGCAAGGAATAAAAGATTACTCCGGATGGTGAATTCAGAATCTTGAACTTCTCAGTTGCTGAGAAGGGAATAAAATTGTAAATTAAGATCAATGAAGGTTAATCATTAAAGATTTACTTTTGCAGTGAATAATAATAATCAATGATTATATAATGTGTTAATCTTTCTCTAATGTATCCAGGTTTTTATATACATGTATTCCTCATGTACAAATCTGTCCACAGCAGTTTACGTTTACAAGTGAATTTGTTGATCTAGTTTTCAGAAATGGTTAGAATCTTTTCATTCATGTATAACACACACATATAATTACAGTCACGCGTCTGCGACGTAACTATAAGATCTCTTTCACCCATGAATGTGAGAGTCTGAGATGATAATGCCTTCATCTGTATATGTGGCGTAAACATTGAGTGATAGAAACTTCGAGTATAAAAAAATAGTAAGCAAATGATCATTTCCACCCCATAAAGAGTAATGGGTATTTGGTGCTAACCCCATATTTTTATAGACCAATAGGTATTCTATGGATGATGACATCAATTTGCCTTGTTTTCCACTACATTTCCTGGTACATATTTTAGCATGGGCCGACCAAGGAGCCAATATAAATTTTGAAAATACCGCTGCCCCGAGAGGCGTTAGAACCCATTTAATACATTACCATCAGATCGGCAGCCAAACTTGCTAGCCACTGCTACCATGGACTCCAAATGTCCTGGAAGACACTGAGATAACACCCCCACTTGATGTATTTGTTAGATAACACCTCCACTTGATATATTTGAGAAATAAATGCACAGGTATCAACTGGCACTGATAGAAGTAACAGAAAGAAGTGAAGATCACAGGGAACGCTGGACAATATAAACATTGAAATCTATACGGACACTGGGATTCATAGCTGCTACCTTCATAACCACAGCGCCTCGCCGCAGAAAAAAGTTTGCTTCAACGCCTTCATTTATAGTGTCTATATAGCTTCCAATTTATGTATTGTCTAGCGAGGCCTCTAATCTACACTCCTTTCCTCTGCTTCTGTACGTGCCTTTCAATACCCGTGAACGTATCTCATGCTAATGGTCACAAGGGTTCTCCTCCAATGGATACCACTTGAAATGCTTGTGTATCCTCCATATCGCTTGCCTGTATAACTTAAAACAGATTCAGTGCCAAACAAACAGTATGGTTGGATCAAACAAAAATGGATGGCAAGAAATAAATGGGAAGTAAGGATGTATTACATTGGGAAGTTGCTTAAGACGAGTAATCATCCCATGGCACTTCATCAGTAAACACGTGACTCACACAGTACAGAGGGAATCGCGGTAGCGTAGTTAACACATGACTCACATAGTGCAGAGGGAACCGCGATAGCGTTCTGGCAAGACAGCCTCCTACCGGCCCGATAGTCTCGGGTTCCATCCACATTGGAAGGGATTCTAATATTTGAAACTAACCTGGGCTGCCAGTTCCTGGCAGTCTAAAATGGGTACCAGAAGATGTATTTGGAAGCAAATGTGGCTGGTGTGATCTGACAACGTGACCCACCGTGTGCCGATTGGTCAATTTATCAAATATATGAGTCAAGCGTCTTATACCTGGTGCTCCTTCACACGTGTACCTTTACTTCAGTGGTTCTCAACCGGTGGGGAATTCCTCCCCCTCCCCCCCCCCCCGAGGGAGGGGTTAGGGTTTCCAGGGAGGAGGGGGGGAATTAAGATTATTTCAAGATCGCATTAATACGAGAACCGATTACTTGATATTGTTTTTCCCTCCATATTTTACGGTTCTGTACTTCTCGCCCTTCTGAATTTCATTTTATAACGTAAGTAGACCCGCAAATCACGTTTTATGTAAACGTCTAGACTTGTTCTGGTATGTGTTGTTAAAGTTAGCTTCCATTTTAACTATACTGTGTAAGGGGTGGGAGGGGGGGGGGAACTTATAGGGAGAAAATGCGAAATTGGGGGGGGGGGTGACATTCCGAACATATGATGAAGGGGAGCATGGGCCAAAAAAGGTTGAAAACCACTGGTTTACTTGTTTACAGACAGTAAAGTAACTTGCAATAGACGAGCTGCTGTGACAATAAAATTACTGACTATTTCTCTGCTTTGCTTGACCCTGCAACACATTTTAATTGCAAATCTGAATCTTCTTAAAAGAAGTCCTTGGTTACATTCCCTCATTTCTTTCATGTTGAAGGGTTTTAGATTGCTCATATTTTTTTGGCTTTGCAAACATTTCAGTTTGACCCAAATAAACAAGTGCCGTATGACCCAAATAAGCAAGTGCCGTGGAATGATTTAGCAACCAATCTAATTACCATAAATACGGTGTTTACTGGACTCTACACGCTAGAGTTTCTGCTCAAGCTATGCGCCTTTGGAAAGGTTAGCGTGCCTACAGGACAGCCAACCATCCAGTCAGCTGGTTGCAAAACTGGGCTGGATCTTGGACAGTTGACTGGCTCCTGGCCTTATGTTATGAACTTACTCTGTATCTATGTTTAATGTTTGTGTTTTCTGTTTGTAATGAGCTCCTGTTCTGCCTCCTCCCCCGTGTTAGATGTACTGCAGTGTTAGTCTTCATATTTGTAGCTGACCAGCAATACAAGGATTTTTATTTGGGTTATTTATTTTGTTTTCGACCTGCTAGAAACCTAGTTTGTTCAACTCTTTTGCTATCTACTTGTGTTTTATTTCTGATACAATATGTACTAGTTTATCTCCCCTTAACTATTAAAGGACAGAGAGCCAGTATATTTGAAAGAATTTACCAAGAGCTTTTGTTTTGCTTTTCCAGGTTATCATTTTAAATATTCCGTTTATAACCATGAATATCGTTTTGAACAACCCTAGAAATAACAGACATATGAACTTAAATAATGCAGCGAAAGCTCAGAGATAAGAAAAGTCCTTTAAGAGTTCATTTTAGTTAGTGGTATTCGATTTGTATAAGAAAGAGAATTGTGTAGCTATGTACATTTGTATGTGTTTCAGTGTACTGCGCCAGGAACTGCATGTATCCGTTTATTCATAATTTCCCCATTTAGTTTACGCTGTTTAGCTTTTGTATGTAGTTGTTTTATGCTAGAAATCAGTTCCAGGGTTTTACCACCGGATGACTCATATGTAAGTTTTACTAACTGAAGTACCTCGCCTTGTTTAATTTTCTTTCATTCCCTAAATACTAAGAAACCATGTTTTGATGGTTTGAAATTTTTATTTTCTAAAGTATTATGTTATGTTCTTGAAAAGTAATATTCCATGTTCTTGAGAAGTAATATTTCACGCTGGTAGTAATTCTGGTTTCTTTGGTTCGTTCTTCTGAGAATGTTAATTAAGTAGCGGTTTGCTGAGTATTATCTTCTGGGAGAATATAAATATAATCTCTCCCTTGCAATCCTGCCCTAGGATTGAGCCGGATTGAATAACTTGGCATGACACGACATGCCAGTTTTCAGTCTGAATATCTTGGCACGACAAGCAGTGGATGAGGATTTGATGCCTGTACACGCCGTTGGCTACACTTGGAGAAGCCTGGCCACCTATTCAGGCCTAAAATGTGATATTCTTAGCACTTCAATATCCTCAGCAGATTTCTGCATCGGGTCTTACCTTATTGTTGCATTGACATGCCAGATTTCATACTGAATAGCCTGGCAAGCCATAGTTTCGTGCCTCCAAAGAGTATAACAATTCAGGTGGCTTGTGATGTTCTAAGAGTTAATTTGTACAACAACCCATTTAAATTATTTTAACCAGTTTGTATACTTTTAAAATTTTATATTATAACCACTTTGTAGATTTTTAACATTTTATATTATTTTAATCCATATAAAATCAAGAATCAACATGTCATTCTGGATATTCCCACAAGTGTTCCATCCCTTTATTCTGTAGCCAAGGAAGAGTTCCGATGATGATGGTCCAGTGGTACTCCTGAACTTCTTCGGGTATTTCTCTCTACGGGTTATACATCGTCCAGGCCCCTGCTCATCCAACACTGAATCAGTCCGTCTAGATAGTCTTTTCGTTTGTTTTGCTGTGCTTTCCACTGGATCCCAGAGTTTTCACCACCTCAGTCTTGTCATAATCAAGCTTATTGGCCAAATACAAATTACCTTTAGCGATATCTGCCAAAAAAAAAGAAGAATGACAACTAAATGCTTAATTGGTCAACATTGATAGCTAGAGTTCAAGAGTTCGCAGTGAATGGAGTAGCCAGAAGACAACAGCAAACTAAGAGCACAAGAAGACTCATCAAGCAACACTGATAATAAAAACGACACCAGCATTGTTGTCGCTGACCGATAGTGATCTCAGCATGGAAGAGATTGAGGCACCTTTGGACATGTCGTGGATGATCATGTAGGCTTATATTGTTTGAAAGATATGTGCAGTATGTTTTATTGGTTAGTATTAATGAGACAGCTGTCTTCTACTTAAAACAGTAAATAATATTGCTTGTTTAATTAGTGAAGTTTATACTGCACAAAACCAGCAAAGAAGCAAAAGTAAACTTTTTGAGAACTTGCACCCTTCCCTGTGGTTACATATGGGTGTCAGTTATTCCACACTTTACAAACACTAAGGAAGAATATTTTGACTTTGAAATTATAAACATTAAAAAAAAAATTCTTAGATACTGCAGATCAAAACGAACCAATAAACAAATACTGACATTCTGAAGATCCAGGCATGGGAGAAAACTGGCTCAGAAACACTGTTTTGGATGCTGAAGTACTTTTGCTACATCACTGTGTTTAGAAAGAACAGTAATGGAAGGGGCTGATCAAGGAAGGTGAAACTGGGGACGAGCAACTCGCTGGTGGAAACAGGACATGAAAGGCACATAACGCATGAGGCAAGGGCCGAGCAACTCGTTGGTGGAAACAGGACATTAAAGGCACATAGCACATGACAATGCATGAGGCGGGAGCCGGGGAACTCGCTATTTGAAACAGGACATTCCTCCAAAGTCAGAGAGTGTCTGCCTACACTGGCGAGGAACCACCAGTCTGCACACCAATAAGCCAGACATGGGACAACGGATACTCATACAAACCTCAGGTCCGGTATGACATCACACTGATGTTAGACAACATGTTGGATGTCTTCATCGGGCATACAGGACTTCACTCTGGAGTTCACAGCCAACGAACATAAGCAAGCAAGAAACATGACATTAAAAACACACAGAGCTAGACAATGTATGAGGCAGGAGAAGTCATGGAAGAGCAAGGGTCTGTCTGGCTGGCTAATATGAGAGCAACGTACTGCACAGAACTTACTACAATGTGTGCATAAGATACTTTTCATTTTCTGAAATGCAGCTTTTGCTTGCCCTATTCTGTTCTAAATCTGTGTTGTGCACCTTCTATCTGATGTTCAACATGATGATGATGAAACAAATTAATTTACATCCAATATGGGGCTGTGATAGATGAAAGAGAAAGATAATGCGAATTAATCAAACAAGTAATAACCTGATATACCCTGGTGAAACCTCATTTCACAAGATGGAATCATACACCTGTTTAGGTAGCATGTAGACAAAGATGAGGGAACATATACAGATTAAACATTAGAATACAACAGGCAAGAGGATGTTTCATAGAACTAGTAAATGTGTAGAAGTAAGAATAAATCAAGCTAGTACCGAACTCAGAATATGTCACTCTAACATTAGATCAGTACTGCTGTATTAATCGGAAACATGGAGCATGGTAAAACAGTTACTGATAAACTATAAACATGCATTAACTCGCGCATGTCCAGAATAGGACTAAAGTGGGATCACAGAATAATTGTTGCGGAGCTTATATTGTTTGAAAGATATGTGCAATATGTTTTATTAGTTAATACAGATGAGACAGCTCTCTTCTACTTTAAAATGTTATATTATTTTAACTAGTTTCTATATTTTTAACATTTCATATTATTTTAACTAATATGAAATCAAGAATCAACATACGAGGGTAAGTTAATAAGTAAGTCACAAATGGCTATAGAAAAATAACTAACTACGATAACAACTTGAAACCAGTTTATGTTTATACATACATTGTCCCTTTATTTCTCAACATAATTTCCACCAACATTGATGCACTTATCCCATCGTTTTATCAGTCCTCCTAAATTGGCTGCATAAATCTGCGAGCCCTGTTTTTATTTGCCTGCCATCCAAAAGAACTGTGTGACTTACCTATTGACTCGCCCGCAACTTTTTCTACCCAACCATGTACAGCTTTACGGGAAATCGCTAGGGGCTAAGTCCACTGAAAACCCATCTTGGCGGGAGAATTTCGCAAATGACGCCGAAGTTGAATGTGAAGTGAAAACGTGGTTTAGAAAACAGAGCACGCAGTTTTGAGATTCTTCCACAACCCGTGCAGATCCCCCGCAATTTCATTCTTTCCACATATGGGTTCTCAATTTGTTCCTCCGCCTTCTCCACCTGGTCCCACAAACGCATGGCCACCTCCCCCTTGTCCATAGGCAATCTACCACCAAGAAGTGCATCCCCTGCTAGCCTATCAGCTTGTTCATTCTCCAGCACCCCCGCATGGCCAGGGCAAAATATCCATACAATTCTCACAATCTTTGACCTCTCAAACGACGATAGCCATTCCACACGAAACATTCCTTTCGCCACCTTACTAAGCACACTCTTTGAATCCGTATTTAATACAATGTGTGTTGTAGTAGTCTCCTCCAGCCAACTGAATGCTGCTGTTACTTCCTCCACCTCCATCTGGAGGACGTAGTCTCATATGCCAGACTCTCCTTTTTCAAGACTCGTCCATTAGCCTTTGCAATAAAGCCCCAGCCTCTACGTCTGTTTCTCACCACTGACCCATAGGTGTAGATGACTATGTCGCCTTGATGTGTGGATCAGCTGTTGCACTTCAAACTCAGTGCGGCCCGCTGCCCATCCCTGCACTCACGACCCAGTGTTATTATTACATTGTGCCAGTCCGTCATGTCTTCCGGAACTTCAACCCACTCTGTTCCACGAGTGATGGTCTCTAGATCACACACCTGACTTATAGAAAGTTCTGCCTGTGCCATCCAGGACCTGCCTCGTCTTAGTCTATGACCCTTGACTATATTCATGGCTGCATGCAGCGGGTGATCCCTATCGGCAGCAACTCTCAGGTACCATTTGACCTGAAGGACCCTATGCCTATCCGTCATTGTTGGTAACGCGAGGATATGCCTCGTGTATATAATTGGTGTGTCCTTTGTGCACCCCAGGATTACCCGCATGGCAGCATTTTGTATGCGCTCCAACCTTTCAAGCTGGCTCTTTGATACTGTCAGCCAAACCATACTTTGTGACAGAAATTATTAACTGCTGAAAGAGCCTGTACAGCATCCTTTGATCTACCCCGGTTGTTGCCATAGCCCTCAATGCATTAAGTCCCCTACCAGCCTTCACCACCAAAGCCTCCACATGATCCTTAAAAGACAGACACCTGTCAAAAGTGATACCCAAGTACTTCAATTTACTTTCTCAACTAAGAGGACATTCATTCAACATAATACCTGGGACATCTGCCTTGACGATCCGGTTATCCAGGGAGTACCACACAACCGATGCCTTGTCTGGGTGTATAACGGTCCCTGCGTCCCTGCACCACTCTGCCACCCGAATTTTATCTGCATTCCTGCACCTCTTTGCTCTCCTGACCCCACCCACTCATATCCAGTATCAAATGCTGTAAAACATCCTTGACCACCAGAGCCCGCCCATGTCTTCCCTGCCCGGTTGGGTTAATGTAACATTTATAGCCAGGGCACTTAAAAGAGTTGGTATTCAGTTTTTGTAACATCAGGATATCAAAATTGTAATCCAGTTTCTCCAGTATTGGTCCTCGTTGCTTTGCACTACAGCAATTCCAATACCCAACCCGTACATTTTTGAGTCCCAAACGATCCGTTTTCCTGTTACCCTTTCTGGCTCCAGCCCTCTTCTTCCTTTTCCGCCCCCCCCCCTCTTCCCTACCTCTTCTCCTCTGCTTCATTCTCTCCCTGCTGGCTGTTATCAAAGGTATCGAAGCACGTACTCGCTTCAGCAATAATTCTTTTTATTTTCTATAGTTGGTTTGATATGAAGGCAGGATATAATCGGTCACCCTAGTAAAGCCTGCCTGCTAGGGAAGGGGCAGGGGATGTCCCTCACGAGTCCATACGCCAGGCGCCGCCCCGCCCGCATACCAGACACGTATAACTTCACAGGGACTACTGGTTGTCAAGGTAGAAATGAAGTACCCATTATGATGTGACTTTAAAATGCCTATGTGACTCTGCCACACATTGAGTAAACCTAATCAATTGAATAACTAGAAAATCCTTACTCTGGAATTCACATGGCATAAGAAATAGAGGAGATCTAAAACATACAGAGAAGAGAATTAGAGAGCAGAGATGAATAATATCATGTTGACATGGAGGTGACCGAAGGAAAAATCAGAAGAGAGGACGATATGGCGTGAGGTGGTTGAAAGCCTATGGGGGAGTGAAAGGACAGAAGAAAACATTAAAATTGAGAGCAAACACGGATCATGACTAATACGGTCAAGTATGAAATTGAGAATTTTTAAATGTGAATCTTCAGAAAACTAGGATTCGTTTTATTTTGGTTGAAAATAAGACAAATAACAAATTATAGAGCAAGTAAATAAAAAAAAAAAAGAAGATATTAAAGTTACATAAACGTAAAGTTTTCTTTTACGCACATAAGGCGCATTGGGCATATGAACGTCACTCGTGGGTTATGTGGCCAGTATCAGCCGGAAAGAGGATAGTGCTGAATAAAATACAAATGAAAAAGACTGGATACTTTATTCACAAAACGGCAAAAAGGGGGGAAAGAAAATATGAGGGGAAAAGAGTTATATGGCGTTAAACATATAAATAGACTTAAGCATCATCAAGATAAGGTCAGAATACAGCCTAGCAGAATGTACAACATCATTGTCAGGAAACAGTCTAGCAGAATGTAAAACATCAAGATATGGTCAGTATACAGTCTAGTAGAATGTATGTACAATATCAAGATATGGTCAGGATACAGTCTAGCAGAATGTACAACATCAAGATATGGTCAGGATACACTCTAGTAGAATTTATGTACAACATCAAGATATGGTCAGGATAAAGTCTAGCAGGATGTACAACATCAATATATGGTCAGGATACAGTCTAGCAGAATGTACAACATCAAGATATGGTCAGGATACAGTCTAGCAGAATGTACAACATCAAGATATGGTCAGGATACAGTCTAGTAGAATGTATGTACAACATCAAGATATGGTCAGGATACAGTCTAGCAGAATGTACAACATCAAGATATGGTCAGGATACAGTCTAGTAGAATGTATGTACAACATCAAGATATGGTCAGGATACAGTCTAGCAGAATGTACAACATCAAGATATGATCAGGATACAGTCTAGTAGAATGTATGTACAATATCAAGATATGGTCAGGATACAGTCTAGCAGAATGTACAACATCAAGATATGGTCAGGATACACTCTAGTAGAATTTATGTACAACATCAAGATATGGTCAGGATAAAGTCTAGCAGGATGTACAACATCAATATATGGTCAGGATACAGTCTAGCAGAATGTACAACATCAAGATATGGTCAGGATACAGTCTAGCAGAATGTACAACATCAAGATATGGTCAGGATACAGTCTAGCAGAATGTACAACATCAAGATATGGTCAGGATACAGTCTAGCAGAATGTACAACATCAAGATATGGTCAGGATACAGCTTAAGCTCAGGACACAAATTCCGGGAGATTTATTACCATGAAACTTCACTGAAGGTGATGACTTCCACAAGGTTTTATTGTTAATAATTCAAGTGTAATTGTGACTTATTAGTGAGAATTAGAAATATGATCTACTAAATAATATGTATATTTACAATATGTACAACTGTGCACTGCAAAATGTCATTGTTCAATTACTGATCATAATTTGTCTGGTTTAGAAATTGTTTTTCTTTCACTTATAATCCAATCATGTTTATTCCACTGCGCTCCACAACGGAGATTACACTACAATATTTTATTTTCTTTAATTTATAATCTAAACTTATTTAGTTTTATTTCACTGTGCTCCACATACGAGATTATATTGTCTACTACAATACATTATATTATTACATGTATAATCTACGCTTATTTATCCCACAGTGCCCCACATATTATTGTCTTTCATATCACATGGTTCTCCTAAATATAGTTTATACTACGATACATTATTTTCTTTCATTTAGAATATAAACTTGTCTATTCTATGGTGCTTCACAAAGGAGCTTATACTAAAATATTTTATTTTCTTTAATTTATAATCTAATCTTTTAAATTCCGCAATGCTCCACAATGGGTATTACCATCCATCCATCATGTGCCATGCCGATAATCGTGGGCGGTCATGTTCTGCCATCTCACTCGATCACCAGAGTCGTGGATCAGCTCCGTGTTCCTGTCTCGACCATGCCATGTGGCCAAGCCATCCAGGTATTTACTTCTCGGTCTTTCCCTTGGTCTCTTCCCTTCGATCTTGCCAGTTGTCACCAAGTTCTCCAAGTCACTTCTTCTCATAACATGCCCAAAATATTTTGACTGTCTACGTCTAATGACTCTAATAAGTTTACGATCTTCATTTGTTTCTTGAAGGACTTGTTCATTGGTTTTTCTGTCTGTCCATGGTATTCTTTGCATTTTCCTCAGAAACCACATTTCCACAGCCATCAGATGTTTTTCAGCTTGACTGCTCATTGTCCACGCTTCACATCCATACAAAATTACAGGTTCTATGTAGCACTTTAACACTCTTTTTCTCATCTCAATTGATATCTTTTTATTGGTCAGTATGTTTTTCATCTTGCAAAAGGCTACCTTCGCAATGGCAATTCTTTTTCTGATCTCTTCAATACATCTCCCATCAGTTAATATGACTGTTCTGTGATAACTGTATCGATTCACTTGCTTAAGAATATCATGATATGCCCATTTACTCATATATCACATTGTGGTATTTCCTTCTTCCATATTAATGGATATTACAATACACTAATATTTTATTTGAGTTAGTAAAGTTATGTAGTGTTTGAGATGTCTTCACTATACAAAATGTATCTTGATTGTTTCTTTAAGTTATAATAATTTATTACAATGTATATGTGTCTAAATAAACAGAGATCAATACAGAAAGAACAATATGTAGTAATAGCTTCATTTGAGAAGTCAACTGACCTGTGTAGGGAGTTAACCCACTACCTCACCATCAGCTCACCACTTTTATCATGAAATATTAAATACTGATCAAGCAAGTTAGATTTGACTTCCCTTATGAGACTAGCTATAAATTATCAGTTCTCGTGTGTTTCATATATCCTTTCATGTTTATGTATAAAAATTTGACAACATTCAGTTATGTTTCTAATTTGTGCTTTTGTTTTTATTTTTATTTTGCATTTACATAACTATATTTTGCTTTCAGTTTGTTGTTTGTCAATTTTTAAAATGTCATTTGATTAATTATTTTATTCTATTCGAACGCATATTTTCAAATGAAGATTCTATGTATTACATTTCTATTGTTAAGTTTTTTACATTAATTTACTTAATAGTCAACGACAAGATAACCCGTAAGCACTGGGAGGTCAATATCAGAGGCTGGTATATCCAATGATGGGGTAACTTATACTCACTTTTGTACCATTTTGTCCTGGTTTAAAATTAAAACTCCTTCTATTAACATTTATAATAACAATATTGTTATAAAAACTTTGGAAATGATTAACCCTCTTTAACACTTAATTAATCACTGATTGTCATGCAATTATTTCACTAATCTTCCATTACAACTATGCAAGTGTGTTTTCATGACATAACTTAATGCGGCTTCAAACATTGTACTGTTTAACATACATCGCATTCTGCACAAAAGTGGAATTGCATATTGATCTTTCAAAACTCTCAGGCTCACATTACGTTCCTTTTGTTTAATATATTTTGAAACAGTGTACCATTATGTTTATTGTTTCAATGTTAATATTATTTTACGTAAACTTTGGATTGTTCATGCTTTGCACTCAAGATTTCTTGTGGTTTTTGCCGTTTGTTTATTACCTTGTTCTGAATGTTGTCTTACACATAACTCCATTTATATTAATCCTTAAACCAGTATATTCAACATTGTCCAGAAATGTTTCAACATTTAAGTTTATATGTAATTAATACCTTGTTCCTACAAGCAGATAGTGTGCTTATTCACCGCTTATTGCACGCTTATAATTAGGATTGTAGTAAATGTATTTAATTATTTATAAACATATATTGTTTTTGTCTTACGGAACCAATTGTTTCATTACAGTTAGATGCACTTGTCAAATAAATCAATTTAAAACAGTTGTGTTTACAGTAATCTTGATATTAGTTATTGTATTAATTTATCATCAATTAGATGTCTCCGTAGCGAAGTGGTTAATGGCAGATAAGCTGCTTTCTCATTGATTTTAAGGTCGTGAGTGCATTTTCAGGCTCCGTCATCCGGTTTGCGACAGTACAATTTTTTAAAAAGACCCTGGAGGTTGTCTGGAGAGCTGTGAATTGTGTGCTCTGTCCGATGCATCGGCCGGTTAGCTACTCGGCTGGGAGAGACTGAGTTAGATGAGAAAATACCCAGTGCAGTGAAGTTGACCTTCTTGCCTTTTAACCCTTTTTTATGATCAAATACTAAATATTGATTGATCAAACACTAAATATTGATTTATCAAATACTAAATATTGATTTATCAAACATTAAATATTGATATTATCAAATACTAAATATTGATTGATCAAACACTAAATATTGATTGATCAAATACTAAATATTGATTGATCAAATGGTTCCAAATGTTGCTGTATGTAGCCGGGACGCAGTGTTGGGGTGAGCGCCCAACATTTCTTAAATACCCCCAATGGCTCGTGAATACATAACCTATGCAGCAAAAGTCCAACTCCGGCCATCACATGGCGGAACTGTTTAAACTAACAGGAGAAGGGGTGATGGCGAGTTTCTGGCGCCGGAAAATAACCAGTATTCTCTAGATGTGTATGCACGTTCATGCATGCGCAGACACGTGTGTGTGCGCGTACACATCTAAACTCGAGTGAGACCACAGTCTGCTCTAGCAAAAAAAGGTGCTGAAGACGGAGGCAACCAGCCAGGAGGCGCACCACAGAAATCAGGATGCTACGCAATTACGGAAAATGGAATATGTTGACTACTGCTAAATGTTATGGTGCTCGCCCTGCTTTGGACCCCCAGGCAGGTGCAGTGCAGGGCCCTATGTCTCGAAAGGGTCCAACCACATCTACTGGAGGTCCTTCTCAGATGTCCTGTGGAGCCAGGGGACATGAGAATAGGACAGCTGGCCATACTAAACGAAGACTTAAAATAATGCACTGGAATGCGGAGGGAGTCAACAAAAATAAATAGATTTAGAAAACATCTTGGACCAAGAAAAAGTAAGCATATGTTGCTTGCAAGAAACTCACCTCAACGAAAATATAGCCTTCAAAATCAGAGGCTACCAGTGTTACCGATCTGACCGAAAGGACAGGTCAAAAGGTGGGATACTGACCCATTTAAAAAATAACATCATTGCTTCCCAAATCGAAGTCTACATGGAAGGGGCTGAGTATCAGACACTTAAACTTAAGACAGGTAATACAGACCTGCATCTGATCAATTACTACTGTCCAAGTGACTGCCCACAGGCATTGGACACACTACCATTAAAAGAAAAAAATGATTGTGTGTGGCGATTTCAACAGCCACTCGCAGAGCTGGGGCTATGATCACATGGGCCAGAGAGGAGAGAGACTGGAAGACTGGCAGGATGAGAATAGATTCATCTTGATTAACAAGCCGTCCGACCCACATACTTTCTACTCGAGATCATGGCACACTACAACTACACCTGACCTGGCTTTTCATTCACCCAGCCAAGAGCACCACAATAGATTCCAGCACGCAAAAGCCAAATTTCAAAGGGCCAAGCTGCAGGCTAGACGGAAAAGCTGGCAGGAGAAAATGGAGTCTCTGAACTTTGAAAGAGACACAAGGAAATTGTGGAAGCTAATAAAACAGCTTAATGACGAGGGCACAGGGAGAAACTCAAAAATTGCACTACATAAAGATGGAAAAATCTTAACAAGAAAGCAAGCAACTGACCATTTTGCGGACTCGTTCGCACAAGATAGCAATATCAAAATTAGTCCAGAGAAACAACAAGAGATTCGAGAGAAACGACAACATACAGGACAGAAGGAAATAGTACATGAGGTTCTGGAGGCACCCATCACAATCAGCGAACTGGAGCTAGCCATATCAAAACTGAAAATGAGAAAGTCACCAGGAGCTGATGGTATCTCCAATGAAATGATCAGGAACCTAGGAACAGAGGCCAAAGCAAAGCTGTTGCAGATCTTCAATAACAGCTGGACCTTAGGCAGTGTTCCACAAGCCTGGAGAGAAGCAATCATGATACCCCTCCTAAAATCAGGGAAAGATGGTTCCATTGCCTCTAGATACAGACCAATTAGCCTCATCAGCTGTCTCTGCAAAACACTGGAGCGCATCATCAATCACAGACTGCAGTGGTACATTGAAAGTGAAAACATCCTTGTGCCACAACAGGCTGCCTTTAGGCAGTGCTACTCTACGGAAGATCAGACAACCTACCTCTCTCAAGAAATTGAGGATGCATTCCAAGAGAAGGAGCTGGTGCTTGCGGCATAGATAGATCTGAAGAAAGCCTTTGACAAAGTCTGGAAAGAAGGTCTGATGAAAAAACTGAGAAACTGCAAAGTCAATGGAAGAATGTACAAATGGGTGAAAGCATACTTGCACAACAGAAGAGCCCGAGTACAGATAGACGGACTCAAGAGCAAGAAAGTACTACTGCGCCATGGTGTTACCCAGGGCGGAGTCTTGTCCCCCACACTTTTTCTAATCTTCATGAATGATCTTGTTGCTAATCTACCGCATGGAATTAAAGCGGCAATGTACGCCGATGACCTGGTTTTATGGAGCACAAATGAACATGCATCAGTGGCCACCAAATTGCTACAAAGAGCTGTAGATACATTTGCTGCATGGGCAAATAGATGGTGTGTTAGCATAAACACTGACAAGTGCAGCACCACTCTATTTACCCTCTCTTCAAAACAAAAGGCAGGGATCATCCAGATAAATGGAACACCCCTAAGAGAAGATAAAGAACCAACATACCTTGGACTAACATTTGATGGCAGGTTGACATGGAGAAAGAACATCAACAAAGCAGTAGCAAAAGCCAGAAGGAAAATAGCCATCCTGAGAAAGCTAAGTGGAACCACATGGGGAACCAGTGGGAAAATACTTAGCAAAGTTTACCAACAGAGCATACGACCACACCTGGAATATGGGTCAACTGCGTGGTGTTCAGCATAAAAAACCACACTACAAGAGCTGGACTAGGTGCAAAATCAAGCACTTAGAGTCACCACAGAAGGGATGAGATCAACCCCTAAAGTGGAAATTGAGAAGATGGGGAGGACACAAGCACTGAGTGAGCGCAGAGATACGAAAACGCTAATACAAGCAGAAACGTTCCTCAGCTTGCCAGGCCACCCTATGAAGAACAGATTTGAAAACCTAGCTATGGGGCGGTTGAAAAGAAGTAGTTTTATCCACCAGGCCAAACGACTCTGCAGAGAAACCACCGATTTGCCCACAGTTGGTATCCCCCTAACAACTATTCCAGAGCGAACTCCATGGAAAGATGAGCATAGACTATCATTACAAATCCAGACAAAAGTGAGAGGAATATTTGGCAAGGAAGAACAGAACAGTGTGCAGCGCAGAACAGCCACTCAGAGCTTCCTTGATGAAGAATACCCACAGGACCTCTGGATCCGAGCCTACACAGATGGGTCGGCACAAAATACTGTTCGAAATGGAGGAGCGGGAGTGTACATAGAATACCCAAATAATACTAGGGACACAGCCAGAGTACCGACAGGAAAGTACTGCCATAACTATGATGCTGAAATTGAGGCAATCAAGATAGCAACAGAGAAATTAATAAATACCAGCAATGGTACACAACCTGTGGTGATACTGACAGATGCAAAATCAGTACTCGAGGCGCTCCTGTCTGGGAAATTGCCAGTACTAAGGACACTACTTTCTGAACTTAGCAGTCAGCATAAGGTCACCATACAGTGGATACCATCCCACTGTGGAGTACCCGGAAATGACAGAGCTGATCAATTGGCCAAGGAAGGAGCCAAAGAAGAACAGCCTGATGTGCCCGTTACATACCACCAAAAGAAAAGAATGATCAAATCAGTCAGAAAGCCACACAAACCTGCTCAAGATGACTACCAGAACAAGTCATTATTCTGCTCCTCAGAACAGGACACAATAGATTGCGCAACCACATGTATACAAAATTCAAGATTGGTCAAACAGCCATGTACATATGTGGATTGGCCTCGCAGACAGCAGAGCACATACTCCAAGACTGCCCAAAATATAACATATCTAGGCAAACCTTCTGGCCTAGAGAGACGACAGAGGAAGATAAACTCTATGGACCACTGTGTGAACTGAAAAAGACAGTTAAATTCATACAAGAGACAACATTGCAGATATAGACATATTTCAAGCGAACGAAAGAAGAAGAAGAAGATTGATCAAATCCTAAATATTGACTGATCAAATACTAAATATTGATTGATCAAATACTAAATATTGATTGATCAAATACTAGATGTTGATTGATCAAATACTAAATATTGATTGATCAAATACTAAATATTGATTGATCAAATACTAAATATTGATTGATCAAATACTAAATATTGATTGATCAAATACTAAATATTGATCAATTAATTTAGATTTGCACCCGTGTGTTACCGAGGCCCAGTTGGAAAGCAAAAATTAGTAACCCAACAATCGACCATGCATGTTGTCAAAGGTAACTAATTAGGGATAGCCTGGGACTGGCTAACACCATCCTGTAGAATACTATAGCTGCAAAATACAGCGAACCTTGAACACAGTCTAAGGAAGGGGAAAGAAAAACAACTAGCCAACCATGATGAAAGGGGAAACTTCTCAAAGATTGATAACGATGTGGGGAAAGCCGTAGGGAATCTGAATCACCGATACTCTCCAAAGAAAATCAACAGTTTTATAATATTACCATTTTGGGATTTTGCAAAAACAAAACAAAAAGATGGAAGTTAGCAAGCAAGGCAACAAAAACCGGTTGAAAGAGGTCCATGTTTTTTTTTTCTACTAGTGAAGTGAAGAAGCTGTTCTCAGGCCATACAGAGAAAAATTTTCGCACTGTGAAGGACTGGCCCTAATACTATTTAAAGAGGAGTAAAATGAACTAATAGAGTGTAAAGCAGTGAATTCTAGAATAATAGCGGCAATATTTCGAACCATAAGAAAGGAAAGTAAATAAGCATGTAATCAAGTGATAAAAGAAATGGCATTATAAAATATTGATGGCTGACCTGAATGCCAACATAGGATAAGATAGCATGGATAATGAAGAATTCATGAGGAAAATGAACTAGGGGTAATGAACAAAAGTGGAACGATATTCACTCGATTTCTACTAGTTAGTTAGTCGCAGTTCCAACGTCTCTGCACATGGTCCTTCCATTATGTTGCGTTCCTGTGCCAGTAAATATCACATAAAATGCTCCTCAATGTCCGGTGTGAAAGTGGAACGGACAGGAGTCTTGACCAATCAACAGCCTGTACGGGTATACTATGCATAATGTCGCTGCTCATTTCTGTGCAGTGAATTAATAAATCATAAGCGAAATAATAACCAGAAATGAATTCAGTGGGCTTAGGTAGAGTAGCCTGATGATCTGGACTTCCCTAGTAACATTGTACTCCTCTTGCTCACACGAAATCTGATGCAAACTAAAGTAAACACATTGATGGGAGGTCACAACAATTGGGCAAAAAAGAAAAAAAAACATGCACAGGGGGAAAGACAAAGATAATAAGAATAAATTAAGGAAATGATAATCTCTCTTGATGAAACCTCACTTCAAGAAATTGAATATAATACATCAGTTTAGGCGGTAAATGGGTTAAGAATGCAATTCATAATCCTGCATACCTCGTTTGAAACATAGATGAGGGCGATTTGGAAGCAGACAGCTTTGCTTTGATGTCCATACATTCTGGTCATTCAAAAGGCAATGGCAAACTACGGAACGTAAACTTACCCAGGAATCACAAACAACCAAAATATGCTGGGGTTGACTGCTACGTCCAGGAAATGATATACAACTAACTTTGTTATGTAACAGTGTAGACAAAGAAGAGGAGACAGACCGGGTTATTAAAATACTAATACAAAAGACAAAATGGGCTTTTCCTTCTTTCGTTCACTTCAAAATGAGCTGTCAAGGCACTTGAAACTTGTTAGTTATTTAGTTACTCGCGGTTCCAACTTCACGTCAAAGAGTCCCTCCATTATGCTCCTCACTGCCTCATGGGAACAAACCAACAGCCCGCACAGGTATAGTATACTATGCATGCTGCCATAATGCCAAAACAAAAGTCCGCCACGAAAAATACAGTTCATCGTAATGGAAAGAGGCAGTCACTAGAAAACCAGTAGCCACACATTACTGCATAAGGCAACCCAGTTAGTTCAGGGACCAGCCGTAGCCACAAGCGTAAACACTCCAGAGGCCTTACCAGCTCAACCGCCTATTCTCCATGTTGGGGACCGGAAGTCACTTGGAAATTGTGGAAGTCAAAGGAAATTTAAAAATCTAATCTAGTACGAAACATAGAACAGTTAACTCAAAAGTCAAATAAGTGCCGCAATAAGGATCGCAAACAAGAACAACAACCAAAACATTGACTATACAAAGCTTAATTACCTGGTACCTGTCTAGAATATAAGGAATAACACTGCAAGACAGAATCACTAACGCAGGACTTATAAAGAGAAGAAAGCACATGTCAGTGAATCAAGAGGTGAGGACAAGATGATGGTGCTGGACCCATTTTTCTATAGACCAGTCCGCACTTGGTGGCTGATGTGGACAGTGTCAGGTCGGCAGCCTTTACTCCCAAATACCTGTCCTGGTACCCATTTTAGGCGGGATCGACCTGGCAGCTCAGAGGAATTTTAAACATCCACCTGATTCAAACCGTGCAGTCAAGCGCGTAACCACTTCGCTATCGCGGCTTCTAGAGTCTGTAGATATTGACATGGATTTATCTATTCAGAAAATCACGTAATCTTTAAATTGTTAGATAAAAGTGTTACTATAGTAACAAAATGCAGGGTTTTGTAAGGTCTCACTACACTTTGTATGTAGACTAACTGTTTGCTGGAGAGTATGTTTTCCTGTCTTGCGAACGGAAAACATCCACTCCAACAAACAGCTGTTCTGTTGTATAACAGTTCGCTACTAATGTTGAATTTATATATGTACTTGATTACCATGTCAGCAGTAAGAAAGAACACAATACACAGGACATAAAAACAGTTGAATATTTTCATAATGAATGTCGCATAGAAAGTATAAAATTAATGTCTCATATGAAGTAATAAATTAATGTCATTTATAAAGTGTTATATGAATATTCATATAAAATATATAAAGTATTAAAGACCCGGTATATTTCATTGCATCTCGTTAAGTGCATACTGAGAATTCACACATCATAAACTAAAGCAATGAGATAAATCCTTTATGCTGAAATGTACAACGCACAGTCTTCTATGTGCACTCTGCAGTATGCACCTGAATCAGATGCAGCGAAATAATGCCAGGCAATAATATATACAGGCTATTGTTTGTCTTTGTTATTTCAATTCACTACATACAAATATTATTAATTGAATGCCATGTATAAAATATAAAATGACAGTTTGTTTTCTATATCTATAAATATTATTTTTTTAAATGTACATTTGAAAAGAAGATGATGTCAGAAAGATCATCATTCCATATTAAGAACACTTTCATTACAATTAATATACGTAACACTGTTTAGAAAATTAATAGTATTTATTATTGAAATATGTATGTTAGAATTATATTTTGGTGGATGAATTAAAATGCAGAATTTATATTATCCAACACTTGTTTGAAAGACAATGTAAGTTTATTTACTTTATATATCCTAGTTTAAATTTGTAATGACGTACCAGAAAAACTATTAACTCTTTTTGTCCTGGACATTTGTTACTTGAAGATTAGCAACAGTTTCTTTCAGGAAGGTCATTAGATCGTTCCCTGAACAGCGGTATTCAGAGCACGAGTGCAATTTTGTTCATAGACTCCGGGGCATCATCGATAGAGCTGCGAAGTTTGCGCTTTGTGTGATGAATTTTAATAAGCAGCTGGCCGTTCTGTGGAGAGAGACCGAGACGGTTGGGGTAGCACTTAGTTAAGTTGACCCTCTTGACTTTGGCGTTTTAATTCTTTCAGAACTCTGTGAAATAGTCCTGACGAGTTACAGTTATAGTCCTGCGTAAATAGGTCAATCACTGCATTAAAATGGGTCAAATCCACAACTATTTGAGTAGAGAAAGATTGGTTAGGTGGGTGCTAGTTAGGTGGGTGCTGGTAAGGTGGGCGCCGACTGAGTGAGTACCAGTTAGATGGGTTCCGGTTAGGTAGGTTCAGGTTGGGTGGGTGCTGTTTGGGTGGATGCCGTTTAGGTGGGTGCTGGTTAGGTGGGTGGTGGTTATATGGGCACTGGTTAGGTTGGCGCTGATTAAATGGGTGATGGTTAGGGGGTGCTGGTTATGTGGGTGCTGGTTAGTTGTCTTCGATTCCTTTGGAAGACTGAGTTTAACTCTTAAATTCCATGCCTTGGTGGTCAGGTCACCTGAGCCCTGAAGGGGCTTGCGTCTATCGGAATGTGGCTGATGTAGGGACTTTCATTAATACCCAGCCCAAAGTATCTCCCCGGGGGTTGTATTGCAGAGTTCTCCTTCCCCTCTGCAAGCTTAGACATTAGAAATTGACATATGTGGAGTGACATGGTGTTCTTTAGAATGTTAGCCAAACTGGGGACCAATAAACTACACTGCGTAATGCTGCTCCAAGATCCTGGCCAGTGTGGGACCTGGTCCTTCCAGCACAGTTGCCTGAACAGAAAGATTAAGTTACGACTGGATCAGAAAGATTAAATTATGTCCTGAGTAAAAAGATTAAGTGATAGCTGAAACAGAACGATAGAGTGATGTTCTGAACAGAAAGATTAAGTGGTGCCTTGAAGAGAAACATTAAATGATGTCCTGAACGGAAGGATTAAGTGATCCCCTGGACAGAAAGATTAAATGGTGTCTGGATCAGAAAGATCGAGTGATGTCCTGAACTGAAGGAATAAGCGGTCCCCTTTGATAGAAAGATTAAGTGGTGCCTTGAAGAGAAAGATTAAGTGATGTCCTAAAGAGAAAGATTGGGTGGTGCGTTGAAGAGAAAGAGTAAGTGATAGCTGAAATAGGACAAATAAGTGATACCTGGAACAGAAAGTTTAATTAATGCCTTGAATATCAAATGGCGGAGCAGTTTGTGGAGTCATGGTCGTCGATGTCCTCTCTAAACCAGTCACCTGAAGATGAAGAAGAAGGTGATGAAGATGAAGAAGAAGGAAGACGAAGAAGCCACACTAAATGCCAGTGATTGACCCTATATGAACATTCAAAAGACTGAAAAGTCCTGCATGGACAAGATAGAAAACCTGTATGCCCATTAAGACTTTAAGTGTAACAATTCACTGGGACAAAAAGAGTTGAGATATGTAATATGTATATAACTTTTTAGAGAACAGCATATTACACTTTCTTAAACGAGCTTTGAAGAATGTCTATTATCTCATTGTCCACCAAGCAAACTCCCTATACGTTAATCAATTCCTCATTTTGTTTGAAACTGAAAGAGTTAAGAATTTCAATGCAGACATGTTTCTAGGATAATTAGCAAACTATTACTCTTGGTGTTGTTGAGAATCTTCTTGCAGGTAACATTTTCTATCTGCCATTTGACAGAATTATTTTCAAAATCCGTGGAATGTATTTGACTTCATCACTGTCATTGGTAGCATTATCGATGTCTTTATCACTGAGTACTCCGTAAGTATGTTCGTATAGTCATAGCTATTATCTACTTGTCTTTCCATTTGTTGTCTTCGTTACATTGTGTACATCTACTTTGCATCTACTCATTCATTTGTCCATCTTATTTCTCAACTCTTTCCTTCCTCTGTGCTTTATTCTAATTTCTTATTTTTACACTAAAATTAATAAATCAACAAAGACGGAAAGTTGAATTAGATTTACAGGAAAGTATGTATGTTCGTATCGTCATAGTTATTTTCTACTTGTCTTTCCATTTATTGTCTTCATTACATTGTGTATATCTACTTTGCATCTATTCATTCATTGTTCCATCTTCTTTCTCCACTCTTTCCTTCTTCTGTGCTTTATTCTAATTTCTTATTTTTAAACTGAAATGAATAAATCAACAAAGACGGAAACTGAAATTAGTCAGCTTTACAAGAACACAATCACATTTAACACAGCAGACGTTGCGGCTAGAAAGCCTTCGCCTGCGCACACAAACGGAAAGATACGGCTACAATTTAAAAATATAAAAATAGTCATTTTGATGACCTTCTGGAAAATGTCTGAATCCAAGACCCAAAAATCAAAACCCTATTTTTAAATTACTAAAGTCTGGCAATTGACGGTATCAGACAAGGGATACCACCCCCCCCCCTCTCTCTCTCTCTCTCTCTCTCTCTCTCTCTCTCTCACTCTCCCACTCTCCCTCCCTCCCTCCCTCCCTCCCCGTGTCTCTACTTTTTGGTGACAGCTCTACACCGATAAATACCTGGATGGCTTGGCCACGTGGCTGGTCGAACAGGATCTGATTCACGACTCTAGTGATCGAGTGAGATGGCAGAACATGACCGCCCACGCTTATCGGCATGGCACATGATGGATGGATGGCTGGTAGTTAGAATGGGGACTGTTAAGGGCTAGGAAAGGCAACCACAAATGCTGTCAGGATTGGATGTTCTGAGTCACAGGTTTGACCAACTCACGTTATGATTATGAAACTGAAAACTTAATTTCTCCTCTGCCAAACAGAATTCCTTCTGTGTAACATTTCAACAGTTTATAATTACATGCTGAAACGTTGCATATCTAAATGTCACTTGCAGTGATAGCATAGACTGTAAATATTACGTGCCCATATGTCATTTTAAGAAATACCACACACAAAATAAGTCCCATTATTGGAACCTGCTGTGTGTGTTTGACAGTATAGGACCATCATATTTGAGTAGGCCTGATTGCACGGAGGAATAGCAATCAGTCTTTTTCATGGAAGAAGAGGAAGAAGAAATGGAGGGAAAGAAGAGAAGGAAGAGTAAAAAGAAGAGAAAGACGAAAATGAATAAGAAGAGGAATGGAGGGAAAGAAGAGGAGGAAGAGTATGAAGACGAGTAAGAATAAGAAGAGGAATAACAAGATGAAGGGAAAGAAGAGAAGGAAGTGGAAGAAGAAGAGAAGGAGGAAGTAGAAGAGAATGAATAAAAGGAAGACAAAGACAAGAAAGAAGAGGAGGAAGAAGGAGGAGCATTAAAGCGATAGGAGGAGGAGAGACGGTGTATGAATGGAAATATATGTATGTATGTGTACATTTACACTAATGTTTATTTCAGAAGTCTAGATACAGTTTTGGCTTTCTCCGACTATTTCGTGCAGCAAGATTGGTTAAATTACTTCGTCAAGGATACACCATTCGCTTGCTCTTGTGGACATTCTTTCAGTCCTTCAAGGTCAGTTGTGTGTTTGAGTTACTTGCCTTTAGTGAGTTTGATATCAAATATCTTATATGTTGTGATTGTTTATAAGAATTTGATGCCACTACACTTGAGATACGACTGAACGTAAACTTGCCAAGAGATCACAAACAGCATAAAATTCTGGGGTTGACTGTGACGTCCTGTAAAGGATATGCAGCTAACTAACACTTGATACAAGCCCATAAATGTTCAGTCTCTCTCAGCAGAAGTCAAATGATGTGGATGTTGATTGTACCATTTGAAAGCCAGTTGGCTAAACATAACACTGTTCATTATCTGCATTAATATATCAAAACGCTTTCCCGTAGTGAATTTGAATAACGAAGACACAAACAATAGATTGCACGATTTATTGCCTGGCATATTTCGCTACATCTTGCAGAATTCACACAACATAAAGTAAAGTAACTAGATAAATCCTTCAAGTTGAAATATACATATGCACAGTAATGTCAATTGTCTACCACGGTAATTTTAAACCGACTATCATTTCACCCCACTGGTTTCTTGGCTTGGAGACTGGAAGGAGAGCGCTGCATCACAATCCTCATGAAGATGGTACTTTGGTGCCTGGTCCAGAGAAAAGTCTCTACTCCAACCTCACTTTAATGTATGCCCTTTTTAGTGCTGAGACAACACCAATGCATTTACTGATTATAATAATGATGGGGGTGGTGATGGTTGCGATACTGATGAAGACGATGATGATGTTAATGATGATGTTAATGATAATGATGATGATTATAGCAGCAGTGGTGGTGGTAGTTATGATTGTTATGATGATGACGGTGAAGTTTCTTATACCTAATGATAGTCATGATGATGATGACCTATTTTTGTGCTCCCCAGGCCCTGCCTTATGTATGTCTTCTCATCCTCATGCTGTTCTTCATCTATGCCATCATCGGAATGCAAGTAAGTCTGGTACTTAGCTTCAACTAAGACATACTATTTAAGTTCCATATTTAGTTTGACCTAGGACAGAAAACTCTCATTTTGATCATTAGTTTTACCTATTGTTTGAACTATTGCAGAAACTCTAAGTTTAGGATTAAGTTTGAACTATTGCAGAAACTCTAAGTTAATGATTAAGTTTGAACTATTGCAGAAATTCTAAGTTTAAAATTCAAAACAAAAATTCCCTTAGTGAATTTAAACACAGGCGCATAAGTTTATTATTAAGTTTGAACTATTGCATAAACTGTTTTTTTCTATTTAGTTTGACCTAATGAATTGCTGAATGAAAACTGAATTGCACTGATAATGTCATGAACATGAGAAGACAAGAGTTCTAAGCCTGGGCTTATTGCCTGGGCTTATCCTCTGCCAAGTGAGGGAAAGATGGGTCACCTATTCCAGGCATTTAAGCCTACAAAATGTGATTACCTTACCACACTATGGACCCATAGCAAAAAACTGTTTAAGTGGAACAAATACTGAAACTGGGGCCCAAGGTAGCACAGTGGCTACCATGCTTGCCTGCCAGCCTGGTGTTAGTACTGAAACTGGGGCCCAAGGTAGCACAGTGGCTACCATGCTTGCCTGCCAGCCTGGTGTTAGTGCTGAAACTGGGGCCCAAGGTAGCACAGTGGCTACCATGCTTGCCTGCCAGCCTGGTGTTAGTGCTGAAACTGGGGCCCAAGGTAGCACAGTGGCTACCATGCTTGCCTGCCAGCCTGGTGTTAGTACTGAAACTGGGGCCCAAGGTAGCACAGTGGCTACCACGCTTGCCTGCCAGCCTGGTGTTAGTACTGAAACTGGGGCCCAAGGTAGCACAGTGGCTACCACGCTTGCCTGCCAGCCTGGTGTTAGTACTGAAACTGGGGCCCAAGGTAGCACAGTGGCTACCATGCTTGCCTGCCAGCCTGGTGTTAGTACTGAAACTGGGGCCCAAGGTAGCACAGTGGCTACCATGCTTGCCTGCCAGCCTGGTGTTAGTACTGAAACTGGGGCCCAAGGTAACACAGTGGCTACCATACTTGCCTGCCAGCCTGGTGTTAGTACTGAAACTGGGGCCCAGGGTAACACAGTGGCTACCATGCTTGCCTGCCAGCCTGGTGTTAGTACTGAAACTGGGGCCCAAGGTAGCACAGTGGCTACCATGCTTGCCTGCCAGCCTGGTGTTAGTACTGAAACTGGGGCCCAAGGTAGCACAGTGGCTACCATGCTTGCCTGCCAGCCTGGTGTTAGTACTGAAACTGGGGCCCAGGGTAACACAGTGGCTACCATGCTTGCCTGCCAGCCTGGTGTTAGTACTGAAACTGGGGCCCAAGGTAGCACAGTGGCTACCATGCTTGCCTGCCAGCCTGGTGTTAGTACTGAAACTGGGGCCCAGGGTAACACAGTGGCTACCATGCTTGCCTGCCAGCCTGGTGTTAGTACTGAAACTGGGGCCCAAGGTAGCACAGTGGCTACCATGCTTGCCTGCCAGCCTGGTGTTAGTACTGAAACTGGGGCCCAGGGTAACACAGTGGCTACCATGCTTGCCTGCCAGCCTGGTGTTAGTACTGAAACTGGGGCCCAAGGTAGCACAGTGGCTACCATGCTTGCCTGCCAGCCTGGTGTTAGTACTGAAACTGGGGCCCAAGGTAGCACAGTGGCTACCATGCTTGCCTGCCAGCCTGGTGTTAGTACTGAAACTGGGGCCCAAGGTAGCACAGTGGCTACCATGCTTGCCTGCCAGCCTGGTGTTAGTACTGAAACTGGGGCCCAAGGTAGCACAGTGGCTACCATGCTTGCCTGCCAGCCTGGTGTTAGTACTGAAACTGGGGCCCAATGTAGCACAGTGGCTACCATGCTTGCCTGCCAGCCTGGTGTTAGTACTGAAACTGGGGCCCAAGGTAGCACAGTGGCTACCATGCTTGCCTGCCAGCCTGGTGTTAGTACTGAAACTGGGGCCCAAGGTAGCACAGTGGCTACCATGCTTGCCTGCCAGCCTGGTGTTAGTACTGAAACTGGGGCCCAAGGTAACACAGTGGCTACCATACTTGCCTGCCAGCCTGGTGTTAGTACTGAAACTGGGGCCCAGAGTAACACAGTGGCTACCATGCTTGCCTGCCAGCCTGGTGTTAGTACTGAAACTGGGGCCCAAGGTAGCACAGTGGCTACCATGCGTGCCTGCCAGCCTGGTGTTAGTACTGAAACTGGGGCCCAGGGTAGCACAGTGGCTACCATGCTTGCCTGCCAGCCTGGTGTTAGTACTGAAACTGGGGCCCAAGGTAGCACAGTGGCTACCATGCTTGCCTGCCAGCCTGGTGTTAGTACTGAAACTGGGGCCCAAGGTAGCACAGTGGCTACCATGCTTGCCTGCCAGCCTGGTGTTAGTACTGAAACTGGGGCCCAAGGTAGCAAAGTGGCTACCATGCTTGCCTGCCAGCCTGGTGTTAGTACTGAAACTGGGGCCCAAGGTAGCACAGTGGCTACCATGCTTGCCTGCCAGCCTGGTGTTAGTACTGAAACTGGGGCCCAAGGTAGCACAGTGGCTACCACGCTTGCCTGCCAGCCTGGTGTTAGTACTGAAACTGGGGCCCAAGGTAGCACAGTGGCTACCATGCTTGCCTGCCAGCCTGGTGTTAGTACTGAAACTGGGGCCCAAGGTATCACAGTGGCTACCATGCTTGCCTGCCAGCCTGGTGTTAGTACTGAAACTGGGGCCCAAGGTAGCACAGTGGCTACCATGCTTGCCTGCCAGCCTGGTGTTAGTACTGAAACTGGGGCCCAAGGTAGCACAGTGGCTACCATGCTTGCCTGCCAGCCTGGTGTTAGTACTGAAACTGGGGCCCAAGGTAACACAGTGGCTACCATGCTTGCCTGCCAGCCTGGTGTTAGTACTGAAACTGGGGCCCAAGGTAGCACAGTGGCTACCATGCTTGCCTGCCAGCCTAGTGTTAGTACTGAAACTGGGGCCCAGGGTAACACAGTGGTTACCATGCTTGCCTGCCAGCCTGGTGTTAGTACTGAAACTGGGGCCCAAGGTAACACAGTGGCTACCATGCTTGCCTGCCAGCCTGGTGTTAGTACTGAAACTGGGGCCCAAGGTAGCACAGTGGCTACCATGCTTGCCTGCCAGCCTGGTGTTAGTACTGAAACTGGGGCCCAAGGTAGCACAGTGGCTACCATGCTTGCCTGCCAGCCTGGTGTTAGTACTGAAACTGGGGCCCAAGGTAGCACAGTGGCTACCATGCTTGCCTGCCAGCCTGGTGTTAGTACTGAAACTGGGGCCCAAGGTAGCACAGTGGCTACCATGCTTGCCTGCCAGCCTGGTGTTAGTACTGAAACTGGGGCCCAAGGTAGCACAGTGGCTACCATGCTTGCCTGCCAGCCTGGTGTTAGTACTGAAACTGGGGCCCAAGGTAGCACAGTGGCTACCATGCTTGCCTGCCAGCCTGGTGTTATTACTGAAACTGGGGCCCAAGGTAGCACAGTGGCTACCATGCTTGCCTGCCAGCCTGGTGTTAGTACTGAAACTGGGGCCCAAGGTAGCACAGTGGCTACCATGCTTGCCTGCCAGCCTGGTGTTAGTACTGAAACTGGGGCCCAAGGTAGCACAGTGGCTACCATGCTTGCCTGCCAGCCTGGTGTTAGTACTGAAACTGGGGCCCAAGGTAGCACAGTGGCTACCATGCTTGCCTGCCAGCCTGGTGTTAGTACTGAAACTGGGGCCCAAGGTAGCACAGTGGCTACCATGCTTGCCTGCCAGCCTGGTGTTAGTACTGAAACTGGGGCCCAAGGTAGCACAGTGGCTACCATGCTTGCCTGCCAGCCTGGTGTTAGTACTGAAACTGGGGCCCAAGGTAGCACAGTGGCTACCATGCTTGCCTGCCAGCCAGGTGTTAGTACTGAAACTGGGGCCCAAGGTAGCACAGTGGCTACCATGCTTGCCTGCCAGCCTGGTGTTAGTACTAAAACTGGGGCCCAATGTAGCACAGTGGCTACCATGCTTGCCTGCCAGCCTGGTGTTAGTACTGAAACTGGGGCCCAAGGTAGCACAGTGGCTACCATGCTTGCCTGCCAGCCTGGTGTTAGTACTGAAACTGGGGCCCAAGGTAGCACAGTGGCTACCATGCTTGCCTGCCAGCCTGGTGTTAGTACTGAAACTGGGGCCCAAGGTAGCACAGTGGCTACCATGCTTGCCTGCCAGCCTGGTGTTAGTACTGAAACTGGGGCCCAAGGTAGCACAGTGGCTACCATGCTTGCCTGCCAGCCTGGTGTTAGTACTGAAACTGGGGCCCAAGGTAGCACAGTGGCTACCATGCTTGCCTGCCAGCCTGGTGTTATTACTGAAACTGGGGCCCAAGGTAGCACAGTGGCTACCATGCTTGCCTGCCAGCCTGGTGTTAGTACTGAAACTGGGGCCCAAGGTAGCACAGTGGCTACCATGCTTGCCTGCCAGCCTGGTGTTAGTACTGAAACTGGGGCCCAAGGTAGCACAGTGGCTACCATGCTTGCCTGCCAGCCTGGTGTTAGTACTGAAACTGGGGCCCAAGGTAGCACAGTGGCTACCATGCTTGCCTGCCAGCCTGGTGTTAGTACTGAAACTGGGGCCCAAGGTAGCACAGTGGCTACCATGCTTGCCTGCCAGCCTGGTGTTAGTACTGAAACTGGGGCCCAAGGTAGCACAGTGGCTACCATGCTTGCCTGCCAGCCTGGTGTTAGTACTGAAACTGGGGCCCAAGGTAGCACAGTGGCTACCATGCTTGCCTGCCAGCCAGGTGTTAGTACTGAAACTGGGGCCCAAGGTAGCACAGTGGCTACCATGCTTGCCTGCCAGCCTGGTGTTAGTACTAAAACTGGGGCCCAATGTAGCACAGTGGCTACCATGCTTGCCTGCCAGCCTGGTGTTAGTACTGAAACTGGGGCCCAAGGTAGCACAGTGGCTACCATGCTTGCCTGCCAGCCTGGTGTTAGTACTGAAACTGGGGCCCAAGGTAGCACAGTGGCTACCATGCTTGCCTGCCAGCCTGGTGTTAGTACTGAAACTGGGGCCCAAGGTAGCACAGTGGCTACCATGCTTGCCTGCCAGCCTGGTGTTAGTACTGAAACTGGGGCCCAAGGTAGCACAGTGGCTACCATGCTTGCCTGCCAGCCTGGTGTTAGTACTGAAACTGGGGCCCAAGGTAGCACAGTGGCTACCATGCTTGCCTGCCAGCCTGGTGTTAGTACTGAAACTGGGGCCCAAGGTAGCACAGTGGCTACCATGCTTGCCTGCCAGCCTGGTGTTAGTACTGAAACTGGGGCCCAAAGTAGCACAGTGGCTACCATGCTTGCCTGCCAGCCTTGTGTTAGTACTGAAACTAGGGCCCAAGGTAGCACAGTGGCTACCATGCTTGCCTGCCAGCCTGGTGTTAGTACTGAAACTGGGGCCCAAGGTAGCACAGTGGCTACCATGCTTGCCTGCCAGCCTGGTGTTAGTACTGAAACTGGGGCCCAAGGTAGCACAGTGGCTACCATGCTTGCCTGCCAGCCTGGTGTTAGTACTGAAACTGGGGCCCAAGGTAGCACAGTGGCTACCATGCTTGCCTGCCAGCCTGGTGTTAGTACTGAAACTGGGGCCCAAAGTAGCACAGTGGCTACCATGCTTGCCTGCCAGCCTTGTGTTAGTACTGAAACTGGGGCCCAAGGTAGCACAGTGGCTACCATGCTTGCCTGCCAGCCTGGTGTTAGTACTGAAACTGGGGCCCAAGGTAGCACAGTGGCTACCATGCTTGCCTGCCAGCCTGGTGTTAGTACTGAAACTGGGGCCCAAGGTAGCACAGTGGCTACCATGCTTGCCTGCCAGCCTGGTGTTAGTACTGAAACTGGGGCCCATGGTAGCACAGTGGCTACCATGCTTGCCTGCCAGCCTGGTGTTAGTACTGAAACTGGGGCCCAAGGTAGCACAGTGGCTACCATGCTTGCCTGCCAGCCTGGTGTTAGTACTGAAACTGGGGCCCAAGGTAGCACAGTGGCTACCATGCTTGCCTGCCAGCCTGGTGTTAGTACTGAAACTGGGGCCCAAGGTAGCACAGTGGCTACCATGCTTGCCTGCCAGCCTGGTGTTAGTACTGAAACTGGGGCCCAAGGTAGCACAGTGGCTACCATGCTTGCCTGCCAGCCTGGTGTTAGTACTGAAACTGGGGCCCAAGGTAGCACAGTGGCTACCATGCTTGCCTGCCAGCCTGGTGTTAGTACTGAAACTGGGGCCCAAGGTAGCACAGTGGCTACCATGCTTGCCTGCCAGCCTGGTGTTAGTACTGAAACTGGGGCCCAAGGTAGCACAGTGGCTACCATGCTTGCCTGCCAGCCTGGTGTTAGTACTGAAACTGGGGCCCAAGGTAGCACAGTGGCTACCATGCTTGCCTGCCAGCCTGGTGTTAGTACTGAAACTGGGGCCCAAGGTAGCACAGTGGCTACCATGCTTGCCTGCCAGCCTGGTGTTAGTACTGAAACTGGGGCCCAAGGTAGCACAGTGGCTACCATGCTTGCCTGCCAGCCTGGTGTTAGTACTGAAACTGGGGCCCAAGGTAGCACAGTGGCTACCATGCTTGCCTGCCAGCCTGGTGTTAGTACTGAAACTGGGGCCCAAGGTAGCACAGTGGCTACCATGCTTGCCTGCCAGCCAGGTGTTAGTACTGAAACTGGGGCCCAAGGTAGCACAGTGGCTACCATGCTTGCCTGCCAGCCTGGTGTTAGTACTAAAACTGGGGCCCAATGTAGCACAGTGGCTACCATGCTTGCCTGCCAGCCTGGTGTTAGTACTGAAACTGGGGCCCAAGGTAGCACAGTGGCTACCATGCTTGCCTGCCAGCCTGGTGTTAGTACTGAAACTGGGGCCCAAGGTAGCACAGTGGCTACCATGCTTGCCTGCCAGCCTGGTGTTAGTACTGAAACTGGGGCCCAAGGTAGCACAGTGGCTACCATGCTTGCCTGCCAGCCTGGTGTTAGTACTGAAACTGGGGCCCAAGGTAGCACAGTGGCTACCATGCTTGCCTGCCAGCCTGGTGTTAGTACTGAAACTGGGGCCCAAGGTAGCACAGTGGCTACCATGCTTGCCTGCCAGCCTGGTGTTAGTACTGAAACTGGGGCCCAAGGTAGCACAGTGGCTACCATGCTTGCCTGCCAGCCTGGTGTTAGTACTGAAACTGGGGCCCAATGTAGCACAGTGGCTACCATGCTTGCCTGCCAGCCTGGTGTTAGTACTGAAACTGGGGCCCAAGGTAGCACAGTGGCTACCATGCTTGCCTGCCAGCCTGGTGTTAGTACTGAAACTGGGGCCCAAGGTAGCACAGTGGCTACCATGCTTGCCTGCCAGCCTGGTGTTAGTACTGAAACTGGGGCCCAAGGTAGCACAGTGGCTACCATGCTTGCCTGCCAGCCTGGTGTTAGTACTGAAACTGGGGCCCAAGGTAGCACAGTGGCTACCATGCTTGCCTGCCAGCCTGGTGTTAGTACTGAAACTGGGGCCCAAGGTAGCACAGTGGCTACCATGCTTGCCTGCCAGCCTGGTGTTAGTACTGAAACTGGGGCCCACGGTAGCACAGTGGCTACCATGCTTGCCTGCCAGCCTGGTGTTAGTACTGAAACTGGGGCCCAAGGTAGCACAGTGGCTACCATGCTTGCCTGCCAGCCTGGTGTTAGTACTGAAACTGGGGCCCAAGGTAGCACAGTGGCTACCATGCTTGCCTGCCAGCCTGGTGTTAGTACTGAAACTGGGGCCCAAGGTAGCACAGTGGCTACCATGCTTGCCTGTCAGCCTGGTGTTAGTACTGAAACTGGGGCCCAAGGTAGCACAGTGGCTACCATGCTTGCCTGTCAGCCTGGTGTTCGTACTGAAACTGGGGCCCAAGGTAGCACAGTGGCTACCATGCTTGCCTGCCAGCCTGGTGTTAGTACTGAAACTGGGGCCCAAGGTAGCACAGTGGCTACCATACTTGCTTGCCAGCCTGGTGTTCATGAGGTCAAATCCTCATCGAGACAAGGTATTTTTTTTTTATTGACCTCAGCGCCCAGGTTTACCCAGCCTAAAATAAGTTCCAGGAAATGTCTCAAGACGTAAAGCTAGCCAGTGTGCTATTGGGCACATCACAGCTCCAGTGTTACTTGGTCTATGAACACACAGGGCTAGGATCACACATCTAACATGACTCATGGCATGTTGGAAGCTTCTTTACTATTTTAATATAGAAAAATGTCCGTTTGGTAGTTTCTTCCTGATACACAAAAATATGTTTTTTTAAAATTTAGTTTAATCTTGCACATTAAACTAAATTCCATACCAGACACGGTAAGTACGTCTGAAAACCAAGACGTAATATGACATATTGATTATTATAACATAGAGCAACGCTTCCTTCAATTTTTATTTATTTTATTTTATTGCAGATTTTTGGTAGCATCAAACTGGACTCTAAGACGGCAATCACGCGGCATAACAACTTCCGAACGTTCCCACAGTCTCTGATATTATTGTTTAGGTAACTGGTACAATCTGTGTATTAAAATCGTGCAGTGCCATTAATTTGTTCTGTCCCTCACATATTTTGCAAAATTTTGTGCTCATCTCAGCCCATCAGAAACACTCAAGAAACATCTCCAGTTTCCGTTTCTTATGCATATTTATTATCAGAGTCCTTTGACCTCTGTGATGTTGGTCAGCCTTCTGCCTTGTCTTCCAGATACCTTGCCTTCAATTATTTTTCTTTCTAAGCCATTATCAGTTTTCATTTTCCTAGGTTGCACAAGCATTGAGTTAAGTACCCAATTGTGTTTTTTTTTTTTTTTTATACATTTGTAATCACTTTGTTCTTGTTGTTTCCTTGATAGACTTTGGCTGAAATGTTCGCCTGTCACTGTCAAACTGTCATCTACTGCATATTTGTTCTACCTTGCAGTGTAGGACAGGAGGAGGTGGGGGAGGGTCTTGAGCCTGAGGAATTAAGGCCACCTGGCTTGGGCAGTCACCACGAGCTGTGCAGGTTAGGGTTTGATTTTTGCTCCCGACAGAAAAAAATCCACACCTTACTGAGGATTTGAACCTGGGTCTCCTGAAAGAGAACCTGGCATTCTAAGCCACTCTGCCAACCGCTCCTCCATCTTTGTGTGTGTATTTTGTTTATTCATCCATTGAGCTTTTTAGTCATATTTTGTGTTGTTTAATTCTCACTCCATTATAAGGTCGGCAGCCGCAACCATTTACCATGGTACCATTTTAGATGTATGATGAAGGGACATGATCAACAGACTTTATACAAGTGTTTTAACTTAATAACATGGCCTGAAATTGGTATTAGTATGGACGAATGGATAAGAGAGCTCGCTCTTAAACTTCCAGGGTGTTGATGCCAAGGCCGTGGGTTCAACCCCTGTACTGATCATTAGACTAATAACTGACTTCTCGTCCTTGATTTGAGGACGTAAATTACAAGTACTTCAAAAGCCGGAGTGGGTTCACCTGATGATGAGAGACAGCAGTAACAGAGAAAGCTAATCCACACATAAAAATCAGTTCAGTGCCCTCCCAGTAGTGGCAACTACTAGAAGTGGTAGTAGCATGTGTATAACTACGCTTGAGTTCAAGGTGAGTGAACGAAAACAAACAAAACATGACATTAAATTATTACACTGCAAAAAATGGATTTTCTTGCATATCAAGAAAACAGCAAAAATGGTAATATCATAGGAAAAGATAAGATCAAAATGTGATATAATATTAGAATGAAAAATAATAAACCAAGTCAATAAATTCAAATATTTGAGGGCTGTCATTGTATCAGCAATGGCGAAGTGGTTACGGATGCAATCCTGCAAACTGCCTTCAAAACAGTGCTGTAGGTGATTTGGAAGCACACCACTTTGTGCTGGTTTTCATACAATTTTGTGAGTGCTAACATTTCAGAAAGCAATAACGAACCACTAACATAAAACCACTAACATAAACTTGCCCAGAAATCATAAACAGCGAGAAAATGCTGGGGCTTATTGCAATGTCCTATAAAGGGTGGAGCGTTTGCTGGGCTTTTCTGTGGACTGCTCGAACAGGATGAAAGCATTGTTTATGCATGAATCTAAGACAAAATTGAGGAGGTAGCGCCAGTATTTTCTGCACTTCTTCAGTGTAGAGTAGTCTTTTTACATTGCATCAGATGAAAGATGTGTAACACAGAATAAGAGCAGATTGAACCAAGCAAAAATTGCATTTCAGAAGAAGAAATGTATCTTATATGATCAATCACTTTCATGAAATGTCAGAAAAATAGTGCTGAAATGTCAGACCTGTTCTGTTGTATAACAGTGAATCTTGGAATATGAACAAACAAATTAGGAGGAGTGTGAAGGCAGTGAGAAGTGGCTTCTGTGATGAATGATATGTATACCTTGGATAGCCAGAATCACTGGCAGACGTCTACAAGAGACTCATGAAATAAGAACATTATACACAGCTATACGAAAGAGAAAAATTATGTTTTTAGTCATGTCATGAGAAGTGAGGGCCAGGAGAACACAATGAAATAAGAACATTATACACAGCTATACGAAAGAGAAAAATTATGTTTTTAGTCATGTCATGAGAAGTGAGGGCCACGAGAACACAATGTAATAAGAACATTATACACAGCTATATGACTCATGAAATAAGAACATTATACACAGCTATACGAAAGAGACTACGAAAGAGACAAATTATGTTCTTTGGTCATATGAAGAGAAGTGGGGGTCAGGAGAACACAATGAAATAAGAACATTATATACAGCTATATGGAAGACACAAATTATGTTCTTTGGTCATGTGACCAAGTGAGGGCCAGAAGAACACAATGAAATGAGAAAATTATACACAGCTATGTGGAAGACACAAATTATGTTCTTTGATCATGTCATGAGAAGTGAGGGCAGGAGAACACAGTGAAATAAGAACATTATACACATCTATACAAAATAGACATATTGTGTTCTTTGGTCTTGTGACCAAGTGAAGGCCAGGAGAACACAATGATGACTGGAAGGATCAGTGATAACAGAGGCAGACTGAGAGAAATGTTGCATGATGGTCTAGGTTGATAACATGGAGGAATGTCAGCAGTAGACTCAGTTGACCCAGAACACCAAGTACCAAGATCTGTGGAGAGGCAAGAAAGATTATGCTATTTGGCATAACTCTTGTTGATGATAATCATAATGTTGATATTTAACACATACATCTGTTTCATTAGTGAAATATTTCTTCCTTGGTGTATATCTCACACCAAGAGAAACGTTTAAACAGCTTTCATATGCGGTGTCTGCAAAGAATTCTTGGTATTAAGTGGCAAGACAAAATCACAAATACTGAAGTATTGGAAAGATCAGGTTGTGTGGCGGTTTATTCCATGCTCAGTCTACGTAGACTTAGATGGATAGATAGGACATCTTAGGAGGATGGATGATGGTAGAATACCAAAGGACATCTTTTTTGGTGAATTACAGATGGGTAAGAGATCTCAGGGTTGGCCACTACTATGATACAAAGATGTGTGTAAGCGGACATGATTGATACAGGCATAAATAATGCACATTGGGAGCAAGTTGCTGCTGAACGTGTTGCATGGAGGGCAAACATCAGAAATGGAATCAAGACAAAGGAGAAAATTATTGCAGATAAGTCACACACCGAGCGTGTGAGACGTAAGATGGTGCATGATGGTGGAAATGACCACGTGTTCACATGCACCCACTGTGAACGGACATTTACAGCGCGAATTGGCCTTATCAGTCACATTCGCTAGAGCCATAGGTAAAAGTTATTATGCCTTTTTAAAGCACAAACTATCGTCTGTGAAGACGGCAAGGTGCCAATAGGTGTATATCTCATTTGGGGGTCTTAATGTCAAACAAAGTTAAGTTTTTAACCTGATATTGTATTTCAACAGATGTGCCACCGGAGAAGCCTGGCAACAGATTATGTTGTCCTCTCTGGCAGGTAAACCTTGTGACCCAGAATCCATCCGACCAGAAGATCCACCAGAAATGGGGGAGACAGGATGTGGAAGCAACTTTGCTTACATCTACTTTGTTTCGTTCATTTTCCTGTGCTCATTTTTGGTGAGTGCATCTTTCATTTTCCTGAGCATGTTGCTTAGTCAGATTTGATTCATTAACTCTGAAACTAGCAGTTGGTTTATTGGCTGACTGATTGACCGACTGGCTGGCTGGTAAATCCTCTGGAAGACTGTTTTAACTCTTTTTTTTTAGCTCTTTTGAGCCCCAAGAGGTCTTAGTGAGACTGGTAGGGCTGCCAGATATCCGGCAAAAAGAGGACATGTCCTCCTTTTTAGCCTAATATTCTCCATCCGGCAGGCAAAGCTAAAATCCTTTAAAATGTCTGGCTTTTCTTATATTTTATGTTATAATTTTTTATGTATTGTTACAACTTGCAATGTATCTACACTCTACCGTATGTTTACATTGTTAAAATGTACAAAGTCTATGCATTTCTGTGAACTAGTCGAGTATAGTAATTCTAACTGTTTTCTGCATCTGGCTCATTACTCTTTTTGATATTTACTTGTACTTGTACCAGTGGCATCACTGTGGTTGGTGTCACCCAGTGCGGTAAACTCTTGGTGTCACCCCTCTAGACTTTCACCATGGTCTTCTTCCGAGTGTTCCTGTACCATATATAATCGCATATAGTAATGTTTGTAAAATAAGTCAAAAAGTTAATAAGGACATAAGAAAGAAAACAAATTGAACAATATAAATTCAATACTTCAGGTAAAACATAAATAAAGAACTTCGACAAACTCGGACAAAGTTAAATTTTTGTTATTTTGCTATGTCTGCTTTGTCAAATTTTGCAATTTTTTTTATTTTGGTGTCACCCCTTGATGGTGTCACCCGGTGCGGCCCGCACCCCCCGCACCCCCCTAGTGACGCCCCTGACTTGTACTTCTTTATTAACACCCATTGCTTAATAATAATGTTATTTTTATTTCCGGTAGCAGAGATGCAAATTAAAATTGTGTTTTTAATTTGTAATTTTTGCCGTCTATGTTTATGACAATGGCTTCTACAAATCTTACCTGTGAACAGTTTTATGCATATGTGATTGCTAACGAGAATCTTCTACAAAACGTTGGCTCCTCTGAGAAATATGTTGAGTAATTAATAAAGATTATAAGGTAATAATTGTACAATCGGCTGTTTAAATAATTTTTTTTAGCATTTTGAAAAAGTCCTCCATTGAATTTACATTTATTTTTTAACATGATTGTTTCTTGGTCGATTCACTAAGAGTAAAATACACTTATTGGCAGCTATCGTAATAAAATTGTACTGATTGTGTGTTTAATCTGGAACTACTCAAATGAAACATTCAATATGTCCTCCTTTGTCCTCTTTTTTTGTCTTTTTATGTCTACCTTTCGGTGCCCATGTAGCTGGCAACCCTAGGTGGTAGAGACTTTCCGCCTGTCCCAATACCAAACTACCATCATTACAAGGACAATGTTGCAGAGATCTTCATCCCCACTCCAAGCCCAGAAACCCATCACATGTTTAAGACCGGCGCTGGAACTTCACATGTTTAAGACCGGCGCTGGAACTTCACATGTTTAAGACCGGCGCTGCAAATTCACATGTTTAAGACTGGCGCTGCAAATTCACATGTTTAAGACCGGCGCTGGAACTTCACATGTCTGGCATATTAATATGTAACCAGGTGATGACTCAGCACATCACCCGCAGACTGACGGAGATGAGGTCAAGGTTTGCAATGTTGCCTCCATGGACTTTAGTTACTTCATTGTCAACAGACTCCAGCTGAATGTTCAGAGGGAAGATACAAACTGTCAAGATATAAGACTCTGACTCTCTCGCAGCATGTGCATGAATTGCATTATGTTGGTTTACTACTTCATCAATCAATAGAAAATAAAAACAGATACGTGTAATTCCTGCAAAAGAAGTGAAAGATAATAAACACAGACACAATGTACATACCTTAAATGAACTCCAATACAGCAAACGTAAATCAAAACGGGGGATGGGAGGATCAATAATAATATATAAAATATTAAATTAACATAAGTTATGCTACGACACAACGAATCAACATGTTGATTATAATAATCTTCCTCAGTGCTAAAAAAAAGTGTGGAGCCGAAGGTGTGCAAACAGTTAGTTATGAATATATAAAGGGAAGTCCGTAGAGTTATACAATGGCATCTACAACAGTATTGATTCCCGCTTAATGGAAGCATAAAAAGAGTTGATTAGCTGGCTTTCAATTTTAAGCCTAATTAAGATATTAGAGTAGCGTGGCTTCAATGCTGTTACCTATACCGTCATTTCTTTTTTATATTATTATTTACTTCATTGATCACAATGTAATACTTCTCAAACTCTCATTAACATATTCTTCTTCTGCCTTTCGTCTCCCAATGAAGCTTAAGGCCTTAATCAATTCTCGCCAAGAATAGGCATGATTTGGATTTTGTAGCTAAGGTTTTCTATGACTTGAGGTAGTCAGTCTCATGCCACTCTGCATACAGCAAGCAAGGTAGGTTACAGTATTACCATTCTTTGCTTCCCTAATGGAAAAAGGCTTTAAATGGCAAAAAGGTCAACTTCATTGCACCAGGTTTTATTCCATATAGCTCGTTCTCTTTTTGCAGGACGGCCCACCGAAATCGTTGCACAAAGCACGAACTCCATAGCTCCAGCGAAGACCCCTAGAAGTCTCAGAGAAAATTGCACTCGTGAACCAAACGACGTAGCCTGGAATCGAACCCGCAACCTTCAGAGTGTGAGGCAGCCGGCGTAAGCACTTCAACATGGAGACTGCCTGCTTCCCTTATGGACCCTAGTAATACGCAGGCCTGCATGAGCAGGTAATTAATATCGTTGTCCATTCACCAGATGCTCAATTTGTTTGTGGCTGTCATCATGGACAACTTTGACTACCTGACCAGGGATTCGTCTATATTAGGACCTCACCACCTGGATGAATACCTGAGAGTGTGGTCAGATTATGACCCAAGCGCCACGTAAGTTCTGACTCTTCCGTTTCCCTATTTATTTGTTCAAACATTTAGTATACTTATTGAAGTATATAGCATACTTATTGAAGTATATAGCATAGTTATTGAAGTATATAGCATACTTATTGAAGTATATAGCATACTTATTGAAGCATATAGCATACATATTGAAGTATAAAGCATACTTTTTGAAGTATCTAGCATTCTTATTGAAGTATATAGCATACATATTGAAGTATATAGCATACTTATTGAAGTATATAGCATACTTATTGAAGTATATAGTTTTTTTAAGTATATAGTATATTTTTTGAAGTATATAGTTTTTTAAGTATATAGTATACTTTTTTAAGCATATAGATAGTTTTTGAAGTATATAGTATACTTTTTGAAGTATATAGATAGTTTTTGAAGTATATAGCATACTTTTTGAAGTATATAGATAGTTTTTGGAGTAAGTGAAAGATTCTTGTACACACCTTATGATGTATCAACTATATGGTTCTAGACCCATGTTTTTATGGTCCAATCCTCACTCAGTGGTTGACAGTGTCATGCTGACCTAATTGACTTCCCAAGACACTCCTGGTACTTAATTTAGGCTGGATCAACCTGGGAGCTTGAGACAATTTTAAAGAATCTTTATTTGCCCAGCTGCAGATCACAACCATGATGACTAGTTCAGCAAGCTAGTGTTGTGCTTCAACACCACCGAAACCACCTTTTCTGGTTGTATATGTTTTAAGGTTATCAGTTTTTACTTTGTATTTCATCATCATCATCATTGTAACAGTTCTTTATGCTTCGCTATATAAGAATATAAAACGAAAGAGAAGCAGAAAAAGATGTATGTGAAAAACTTAAAACAGTTGGGCAACAAATATTAATATTAGCAACACCAGCTTCATCAAAATGTCATATGACAGAATTTTGTTTCGTTCACTTGCTTTAAAATTGATTGTAGTCCACACTTTCCCTATTACCAGTGGCCCCAACCATCAGACCAACCTACTCAAACTTCTATGGCACTTGTCATTCACGTCCCCAAGTCAAGGATGAGAAATTAATGTTTACATCCACCTGACCAGTGAAGGAAGAGAACCCACTACCCTACCATCAGCACATAGGAAATTTAACTGAGTCTGTCATTTAGAAAAATGAGTTTGTCAGTCAATCATGTGCTTCCATATGCTGCTAAATCTGGAGTTTATTTTATTTGTTTCTCAGAGGAAGAATCCACTACACTGACATGTATGAGATGTTGAGAAACATGGAGCCTCCTGTTGGATTTGGCCGCAAGTGTCCTTACAAACTGGCATATAGAGTAAGCAAATCATGCATATTTATTTCAATAACTTGCTCCAATCAGAGTAAGGTTTTACATCAACCCACACTGTCTGTACTTACAAATTTGCATATGAAGAATGTAAATAAAAGTTTCATTAATTCCTTCTGCCCCTGCAAGTTTGTACATTAACCCATCTTGGCTGTTAATGTAATTTTATATTGAGCAACAATTGTTGTTTCCTTAAATACTTCTATTTTAATAAGTTTTTACAGTAAACCACCCTGTCTGTGAATATAAACTTGATAATAAACAATTGACACTGCGAAAGTGATCATCATGTACAGTCATATGTGAAACATTGCTCCCATCATGCAACACCAGAAATACTCTCAAACCTTTGCCAGCTGCAACTATGGAACATGGACAGACTTCATATCTAACCATTGAAATAGCACCATATGTCTCAGAATGTTATTATTTATTGACAGAAACTAATTCCGATGAAGATGCTATTACCCACTGACAGAAAATGATTCAAATGAACATGCTATTATTACACACTGACAGAAACTGATTCGGATGAACATGCTATTATTACTCATTGACAGAAACTGATTCGGATGAACATGCCTGTGGCTGAGGATGGAACAGTGCACTTCACGACGACATTGTTTGCCCTGATCAGAGAGTGCCTCATTATCAAGATGGGACCTGGTATGTACAACTCAGCTCTCCATGAGACCATGAAAGTCACGGTTTGTAAACAATATCCAAGTTGTTGCTCAGCCACGAGTTTTTAACCATATGATTGTGATAAGAATAGTTTGAAGCATAGAGAAATAACAAACACAACTGTAACCTTTAACACGAGACACAGGAAGGCCAAGCCCTAGGCGCTGCTATTTATACACTAGACGGGAAGATCACTCTCCAGACACTGATGTGTACACACTTCTTATAGTTCATGCCCTGTAGTGTTGGTGATCATGTCTGTCCTCAGTCTTCTTTCACGTGTGCTGTCAGCCATATTTGAAACTGATGTTCCTCCATGTCATGATGTCAATCTGTTGTCTTCTCTCTTGTTCTCTTGATTGACAAATATGCACTGCTATGTACATTTCATATTTGACAAATATGCATGGCTGTGTACATTCCATATTTGACAAATATGCACTGCAATATACATTCCATATCTGAAAATTATACACTGCTATTTACATTCCGTATTTGACAAATATTCACTTCTAAGTACATTCCATATTTGACAAATATGCATGGCTATGTACATTCCGTTTTTTGACAAATATGCACCGCTATGTGCATTCCTTATTTGTCAAATATGCACCGCTGTATACATTCTGTATTTGACAAATATGCACCGCTATGTGCATTCCTTATTTTACAAATATGCACCGCTGTTACATTTCATATTTGACAAATATACACCACAATGTGCATTCCGTATTTGACACCTTTTGTTGGTAGTTTGAATGTGGACAAGAGGGAGGTGGTCGTGCGCTTGTGGGACCAGGTGGAGAAGGCGGAGGAACAGACTGAGAACCCATATGTGGAAAGAATGAGATTGCAGGGGATCTGCAGGGGTTCTGGAAGAATCTCAAAACTGAGAGGGAAGACTAGGAGAACATTTAATCAGATAGTTGTGGGAACGATTAGTAGCATGACTCTTCGCTGGCTGTTGAACGAGGGGACGGAGCACGTATGGGAATGTCCTGAGTCCAGTGATGTTGGTTCTAAACTCAACTCCGTATTTGACAAATAATGTAAGTCCCCTCCATTAATCTATTATATAACAGCACAGACATAGTTGAAACAGTAGGGCCCATGTCGTGAGGTTTGCTGGGTATGTGGGGCTAGCTCCAGATTTTGTTGAACCAGTTGGCACTGGATGGTTGAGATGGTATCACACCAGCCATCTTGACTTGATGGTTGAGATGATATCAAACCAGCCATCTTGACTTCCCACCAGCCATCTTGACTTGATGGTTGAGATTATATCAAACCAGCCATCTTGACTTCCCACCAGCCATCTTGACTTCCCACCGGCCATCTTGACTTCCCACCGGCCATCTTGACTTCCCACCGGCCATCTTGACTTCCCACCGGCCATCTTGACTTCCCAACGGCCATCTTGACTTCTCAACGGCCATCTTGACTTCCCACCAGCCATCTTGACTTCCCACCAGCCATCTTGACTTCCCACCGGCCATCTTGACTTCCCACCGGCCATCTTGACTTCCCACCGGCCATCTTGACTTCCCACCAGCCATCTTGACTTCCCAGATCTACACTGGTTCTCGTGTTAAGCTGGGTTAACCTTGGGGCTCAGGTCAATGTTTATTTGTAACAACCCAACTTGGGTGGGAATTTGAACATATGACCACCAGAATTAAAATGAATGAACAACTGAATGAATGACTGAATGAACAACTGAATGAATGATTGAATGAATGACTGAGTGAACAACTGAATGAATGATTGAATTAATAACTGAATGAATGATTGAATGAACAACTGAATGAATGACTGAAGGAATGACTGAATGAACAACTCAGTGAACAACTGAATGAATGACTGAATGAACAACTGAATGAGTGAATGACTGAGTGAACAACTGAATGATCAACTGAAAGAATGATTGAATGAACAACTGAATGATTGAACAATTTAATCAACAATTGAATTAATGAAAGAAAGAATGAGTGAATAAATGAATGAATGGACAAATGAATAAACATTGAATGAGCAAACTAATAAATGCACTTTTGAAGTAAATAATGAATATATTATTGTCCCCAGGCACGCCTTTTTTCTCCTGACAACCTTTCACCCGAGCTGTCCACGTACATATGTGTCTCTTTCATTCTATCCCTCTATCTCAGACTCCACTGATCACTCACACACATTAAGCGCTTACAATGAGTGCCAATAGCTACTCTCCATAATCCTGGCTTTAAGCCAGGCCATCGATCCTTCGATCACAAATATAATTGTTTCGCCTGATCCCCCAGAAGAAATTTATAACATAATAGAGGTAAATGAACAAAGAATGGCATTCAAGTCACTGCACTCCCATTGCTCCAATACAGACATAGAATGCAATAGATCAGTCTTCCTGGCTTGTTATTACTCCATCTAATTAGGAGTCCCCTGAGATGACACTTTTCACACATTAAAATTGTCTTACTTCTTGATTTTATTTATCTAATGAATCTCATGAATATTGTCATATTATTAAATGAATATCATTTATCTAATGAATAGCTGACCATAGAAAATGGTGAGTGGAACAAAGAGATTCATACACCCTAAAAGTCTCAATACAATGGTTAAATGGCGGATGGAACAAAGAGATGCATATACCCTAAACAAATGTTAAATCAATGAAAGCAAGACGTATAATTGGTAAGCACAGTTGTAAGTGACAAAATGGATGTTGCTGTTGGGGCTTTCATCATCATGCAAGCAATAAACGGACACTGCTACAACCATATAAACATATACATAACTGACTTAGTTAATGTTGACACTTCACCTGTAAAACAATAACCCTCATTGGGCATGCAGAACAAATATGAATGAAAGAAGAAGTCACTTTTGGTTGTGTTCTTTAAAGATGACCAATTCCATTTCTCATATTCGATGGTTTATTCATTGTATTTTTACAGCATGACAGAAAATCAAATGAGACAGTTCTTTGAGAGATAAATGAAAGATGAAGATTTACATTTGAAACCCCCCTCATATTAACAGGTTTTCTCAGTGTGTGTTCTATCTGGCAACGGTGTCTTTTCCTCACCTCCTGATTTGCTTGTATCTGTTTACTTGTTACTTTACTGTTTGAAAAATGCAAGGAAAACTCTTTTCAATGATAGGTTTTTTTTTTTTTTTTTGCAAGGCTTAATTATAGTTTCTAAATTGTGCTTTCTCCCCCAGCTGAAATCATGGACCGAAGAGATGAAGAAATGAGGGAGACAATCCGAAAATTGTGGCCTGTCCAAGGAAAGAAAATGATGGATTTACTGATGCCTCCTAATGATGGTTGGTTTTGTTACTGTCCTTGTACAGTCATTGGTTTTTATTGGTTATGATTGTAAACTGCACAAATTCAAGGTTGTTTGGGGTCTGATTACCTTATGACTTAAACACATGCACACACACACACGCACTCACACATGGATTCTTACATATACTAACACAGACACAAACTCATAGAGGGAGGAGGAGAGAGAGATGACCGACAGACAGATATACAGACATAAGGAGAGGGACTTACAAGCAGAAGGATAGAGACAAATTAACATACAGAGTAAGTGAGGCTAACAGATATAGACAAACAGACACAAGGACAGAGACGGAGACAGGCAGACACACAGTATGATGGACAGACAGACATACAGACAGCTATTGGCAGACATAGTGAGAGGCAGGCAGACAGACAGAGGGAGAACAAAAGACAGATAAACAGAATAAGGAGGAGAGAGAGGGGGGGGGGGGTACAGAGAGAGTGAGAGATAGTGACAGAAAGATAAAGTGAGAGAACCATTATAGTTCATGTTGGGTTCCTTATTGTGTTGGTGAAGATACAAACTGGTCCTGTGAGAAGACAAAGGCCCTCCACCTTGGTAAAATGACATTGTTTTCTTCTTGAACTAGAATCAAAACTGGGGCCATACATAATTTTGGCACACATGATTGGTCTCTCCCACAACTAGAAACATATTTCTGTCATTAATCTGAAACATATTTCCTTTCATTTATCTAAAACCTACTTCCTTTCATTCATCTAAAATGTCCTTCCTTTCATTCATCTAAAACCTTCCTTGTTCCTTTCAATCATGTAAAAACCTTCCTTTCATTTAGCTAAAACCTCCTTTCTTTCATTAATTGAACACCTCCTTCCTTTCATTAATCAAAAACCTCTTTCCTTTCATTCATCTAAAACCTACTTCCTTTCATACATCTAAAGCCTACTTCCCTTTGTTCATATAAAATCTCCTTCCTTTCATTCATCTAAAACATATTTCCTTTCATTTATCTAAACCATACTTCCTTTTGTTCATATAAAACCTCCTTCTTTTTTTTTAATTCATCTGAAACTTCACCGACCCCACTCACTACTTATTTCACATCATCTGCTTCTGCACAGAACTGGACGAAGGGAAGATGTCTGTAGGCAAGATCTACGCAGGTCTGTTAATCTCAGAGAACTGGAAGGCATACAAAGCCAGCCAGAATGCATCTAACAACTTTAAAATGGTAAGTTATTAAGATCTTTTTTTTTGCTGTCTGCATCATGGATTTATGCACTAGACAATTTAATCATATGTGTATACTTCAAATGATAATCTTTGGTAATTAAATTTAAATAAATTGTATGAAATGTAAGCAAGTATTTTAATTAATTTGACTTTTAAAACATTTTAATAATTTTACATTTCAAATACTCAACAGTAAAGCTAGCACTTGTCTCTTTACATTTTTATTTCATGTAAAGCCAGTTTCTAAATTACAGTCTTTTTGACTTTAAACAGTTTGTGCTCCTTGAAAATTACAGAAAGAATCTTACACTTAATAATATTGGAAGAATACTTCAAGAATATGGTCATTGGAGAACTACCATTTTTTAAAATGTTAATGTACATAGTAAATTTAAAAACTCAACATACATGTAGTAAGATTAGAATGATTCAAATACATCAAGTTTTAGTAAAAATGTGTATTTAGACATATATAACAAATAAGTTCAGAAAGTCAAACTAAGTGCATTATTTATAAAAGTTATTAAAATGTCATTAAAATCATTGGAATATTTGATTACCATCACACAATAAGTAATTAGAAAAATATTAACTTTTTGTAATCACATAAAATGAAGAGCTATTTTTACCACTCTTTGTTGTAGATGTCAGCCATAGGACATTCTTTACATTTATTTTACATAGTGACATTCTTTGCATTTAATTTACATAGATAGGAACATTTTTTACATTTACATTTACTTTACATAAACAGGGACTTTTTTACATTTATTTTACATAGACAGGTACTATTTAACACAGATACATAGACAGGGACTTTCTTTACATTTACATTACATAATGAATTTCTTTACATTTACTTTATAAAGACAGGGACTTCTTTATATTTACCTTACATAAGTAGAAACTATTTTACACAGATACATAAATACACACTTTATTCATATAAAAAAGGAATTATTTTTTCAAGGCCACATAGACAGGAACTGTGAACTATTTTACAATGTCACATAGTCAGATACAATTTTATAAGGTTTCATAGAATATTTCTATATTACATTAGTCACATAGACATGGACTATTTTGTGCATTCCTACAAACAATATTTATTTACATCAATCATGTATAAAAGGAGTATTTTGGTACTATTTACGTAGAATATAATTATTTTGTTATAATTACATGAAATCCAGACATATATTTTATATTAAAGACAAGCGTCTAAAACAAAAATGATATTAAACAAGTGAAGGAGAACAGCTTGTGTATTTCATACTTTAACATCTAAACATCAAAGAAAAATAGACAAAATTGTTAATTTGTATGCAAACATGATGGCATCTAAATTGAAAATAAATAATATTTGGAGATTAAACTGCATGAATGGATATCCTGTCCAGCCATTTGTTTAGAATAATCTTTGTGCCCTTTTACTTATCTCCCTTCCTCACATACCTGCATATCCATGAAGAAAATGTCTAGCTTGATTTTATATGCAATTGTTGTTTCCCTTTCATAATCCAAGTTGGCAATGACAGAGAGAATGCTTGTTACATGTAGTAACCATTTATATTGCGTCTGCTGCCAGATTTTATAGCTTAGATGTGTCAAATGTAAACATTTTGACATTAATCATGCATGTACTTCTTCAGAATGACTCACTACTATACTGTTTAAAATGTTTACTTGATAACAATACGTTTATTTATAAATATTAATGTTAACTTCAGATTGTTTTACACCTCATTACAGGCTGAAAAAATAATTCATCTCTACACATATGAAGGAACAAATAATTTTTATTTTCAGAATGATAAGAATTTGGCACGCGGGACCATCTAACATTCTGCCCTTCTTATCTGTCTCCTTTCATACTTTATTTCATCCATTCATTACTTATGAGGCTAATCTTCTATGAAAATATCATTATATACATCATAAATGTACAAGGAATGTGCAAAAATAAAAAATATGTGACTCAAAGGCAGTTGAAGAATGAACAGCAAAATGTTCAACACTTCAAAATATAGGGTGTGTATGTATTTGAAGAGATGAAGATGTGTATGTTAAAAGAGAGAGATAGGGAAAGGGAGAACAAATTTGTGAGAGAAAGATGTAGAGGCAGATGGTTGAGAGAGAGAGAGAAGAAGGAGAAGAAAAGGAAGAACTGTTTGTAAATGTAGCCTTTTAATGTAAATATTCATACTGTTATATGCAAACAAATCAACCTATTACCCACAATCACCTTTAACAATATAACATAACACCTGCCATATTCATACTTTGCTATGTTTGACCATAAAACAACAACAGTATAAAAGCATAAAAATGTTCTGCTAGCACTATTTTTCAGTCTTATAACCAAGTTCAATCTGAATATAGTCAAAAGCACACACTATTTGGCAGGTGTGCTTCTAGACCCACTTTTATTTTTACAATGTGTTTTAATTTCTTTAATTCAAAGACAAGTATGCCACTTTGTACTTTGTATTGTCTATAACCCAAATATTCTTGGTGGCTGATTTTGTTACCATCTGTTAAAAATAGACACTGTAAAAGATGATAAAACTTTTGGCTCTATGACTGTTTCATTCATATGTGTTAGAAAATCTGGTCTATTTCTGGTTAATAACATTGAAAACAGTATTATGTTTCAGAGAAGTTTCTACCATCATCATTGAGCAATGAATACATTTTGATGTGTCTCTTATTCAAGTTATGCCGTGTTTCCTTAGTTCTTGTTGTGGGAACATGGCTTATTTCAATGAAATAAACTACTGCAGATATTAGCATAATAACGGGCATAATTTTCATATAAAACATTGTAAAATATTAACATTGCTTGGCATAAGATGGTTGGTATTTGGGTCAGCTGAGTCCTGATGAGGACTTGCATCTGTCGCTGTGAGGTTGGTGTAGACCACTTTTTCCCCACCCGGTACCGAAATGGCATCTCCACGGGATCTATGTTGATGAACTTTCCTTCCCTTGTCCAAACATAGGGACAAGCAGAGATATTCAGGACCAATACTTGAGCTTTACATCCTCAGAGAGAATGGAAGTTAGTCATACTGAGAACCCAGTCCATGAATTGACTGCACCATGGAGAGATGCTCTAGTATCATGACAATCCTTGCAAAGTTAGCCATATCCAGTGCATGGATTGACTGCACTATGGAGAGGTACTCTAGTATTATGACAATCCTTGCAAAGTTAGCCATAAACAGTCCATGGATTGACTGTACCATGGATAGATGATCTTGTATTATGACAATCCTTACAAAGTTAGCCATACTGAGAACCCAGTCCATGTATTGACTGCACCTTGGAAAGATGCTCTAGTATCATGACTGTCCTTGCAAAGTTTGCCATACTGAGAACCCAGTCCATGGATTGACCGCACCATGGAGAGTAGTAGGCCTCTTTAAGTCCTGAAGGACTATAGAGTTGTGCCGCTGGGGAGGTGCCTGGCAGCACCAGGTAGTGACTGTATAGTCCAATGCGAGAGTGACGATCTCTGTCACAGTTTCCGCATCTGTAAGACGAGGCAGGTCCCGCAGTAAGTGACTGCGTTTTATGCCTGTGCCTCCTATCCTCAGTTTGTTGGGTCAGATTGCGCTCAAAGAGCACCAGTCCATTTTGTTCATATCTTCTCCAGGAACATATGTCTGTTACAACTTGTTCCCACATGTCTGAATCTATACCAAGGGTTTTCATATTTTGGAGAGATACCCTAGTATTATGACCTGTATGTCCAGATGGTAGTCTTGTGACCTTCAACCCAGCTCAGTGACATCATGTAGTGATATCTGCAAGCGTTGATACAGTGTTGAGCTACTACCAAAGATAAATTGACTCATTAAGAGTGGAGTATTAGGCCATCTCGAATACTAGGTCACAACATAAAGAGGTGAGGATGCTTGCTTGCTTGCTTGTGTTCGTTGGCTTGAGCTCCAACGCGGAGTCCTGTATGTCGGATGAAGGCATCCTGTTGTCCAACATCAGTGTGATGTCATACGGGACCTGAGGTTTGCGTGAGTATCCGTTGTCCCATGTCTGGCTTATTTGTGTGCAGACTGGTGGTTCCTCCCCATGCAGGCAGAAACTCTCCGACTTCGGAGGAATAGGCGATCCTACTGACTTTAGCCAGGACCCCGAAGGGACCTGTTGCCCAGGACGCTTGACGAGGATGCGTCAATAGGTCTTGGCCAGTGTATAACCCGGCCCTGGTGCCCTGGAAACACCTCTGCGTCCCAAGAGGTGAGGATAATCTGTCCCTTTCCGCATCACTTGTTCTGATCAGATAATTCTAATGAACTAGGAAAGTTATCCAGCACGAATATTACATGATGGAACCTGTAGTAACGCAGTGGCTAACGTCCTTGCCAGCTGGCCCAATGTTCATGTATTTAAATATCCAACATGACCAGATTTGTTGTAATTGCTCGGTGCTTCGTTGTCAGCCTAGTCTAAAACAGGTACTGGGAAATTCCCTTAGAAGTAAAGGCAGCCTGCGTGGCACTGACCATATCAGCCATCAAATTTATATATCAAAATTTGGGACTGGCACCATGTGCCAAATAGCCTCAAGACATTAAAAGGGTCATTTATTTGTTTTTTACTGCTGAGAACTGAACGTGTACCAGTGTACTGGTAGGCAAGTGCACTAAGAACTCTCCCACCGCGATGTTTGTCAAACAGTCTGGGAGCATATCACAACTACAATCATATGTGTAACTTATATCATTCTGTTTCTACCAAGCATACTCCGGTTCCTTCAGCGGTAAAGTACAGCAGTGTTTATGAACACAGTACTCATAATAATAGCACTCTTGTAATCATGGTTTATAGGGTGAACACTTTCTGTGCATTTATGCAGGGTGTTTCAAAATGAATATCAGCACTCTTGTAATCATGGTTTATAGGGTTAACACTTTCTCTGCATTTATGCAGGGTATTTCCAAATTAATATCAGCACTCTTGTTATCATGGTTTATAGGGTCAACACTTTCTGTGCATTTATGCAGGCTATTTCCAAATGAATATCAGCACTCTTGTTATCATGGTTTATAGGGTCAACACTTTCTCTGCGTTTATGCAGGGTGTTTCAAAATGAATATCGGCGTTATTCTTGCTGAAAAAGCAACAGTTTATATCAACCGAGGGTTGGCTGGTTGGTTGGTTGGGAGACCTTTGGTAGATTTGACTTGTAACTCTTGAGTCTGATGCGTGGATGTCCAGATTGTCTGAGTCTCGTAAATGGGATGCAACTATGGAGGTGAGGTTCGTGTAGAGACTTTCCTCCCAACCCCGAAGCAGAATCGCCATCTTCACTTGGACCGTGGTGCAGGAACCAACAGGGCGGGCAGTACCAGCACTTGAGCTGCGGAGAGGCAATGCCATTCTTGGACAGTTAGCCAGATTGGGGTCCCGCTCTCTAGATAGGCCACATCAGGGAGAAATGCTTCCAGATCTTCGTCAGCTTAAGCTTTTGAGGTGACCTTGGTGTGTCTGCAGCCAAAAAGAAAAGTCAGATTGCATCTCTTGTAACTCAATAGACGTATTTTCACTTCAGTACGTTATTGGACGGACCCGCTGCAAGATGCTGATAATGACAACGACGACTACTTTACACTTGTCAGTATTTAACATAGTATAATATAATAGTGCGTATATCTTGGTGGCGATGTTGATAAACATGGGGAGAGAAGAGATAGAGATGTTTAAATAAGAATATACAATGCAAGAGGTGCTTTCATATCACTAGGAAATCTGTGAAAATTAAAAGAAATTAAAACTACTACCAGCCTTAGAATATTAACACTAACGTTAAAACGGTAGTACTGTTTGGATCAATATTAGTATGATCTATGAACCAACAGTAGGTCTCGTGTATAAGTTATGCACGTTAAAAATCCCAAGGTTGTTGGAAATTACAAAGAGCAGGCCGCAAGACTACTGCAGTGGTAAAATTGAGCACAACAAAGCTAACCCACAGGTAACTAGAGCCTGTTATCTTGTATAAAATACCCCTAGAGGACGCCAACCTTCTACAAATGCACACTGAAGGTGGGTGGACACTGAGGGGGACATAACTTGGAGGTGTGATACACTCCCCTTGAATGAGAACCAAAGACGAGTTTTGATGGAAACCCAACATGTTAAAGTGTAATTCTGTGACTCGAGTTTAGTGAACGCAGTTTCACATTTCCCACATATCGAGTTCGAAGTAAACCGCGTGTGATATCATAGGAGGTCGCTTTGCGTTGATTTCACAATGGTGTGAGCGTCGGCAGTTCAGAAAACAATAGCAAACCGCTGAACGTAAAATTGCTTTGAAAATCACAGACCGCTTATAAATGCTGGGTCCCATTGCAACGTTATGTAAAGGACATGTAACTTATTTTAATTGTCAAGGCCACCAGAATACCGATATTCTTTTTGAAACACCCTGTCTATTGGTGATGGTTTTCATTATGTGGGCAGATACTAACAAGAAATCTGTACTGCTTTAACCTCCAGCAACGTTTACTGGATGTCTGGTACAGTAAGGGTAGGCATTATTCCTGGACGTGAAGGCGTGGGTAGACTGGAACGAAAGTGGACACAGAAGATATCTCGGGCAAGAGGGTGCATGAGGCAGGAGACATTCCAAGAGATCGAGAGTCTTCTTTTTGGCGACTGTAATGATTGTGACGTTCTGCAAAGGCCCTGCTTTGTGGTGATTCGGGTATGAAAATATGTGAGGCTGGGGAACTGGCCAGGGACAGAGAGTCTTTCCTGTGGGTTGTGAAGGATGTGATGTTATTCAAAGGACCGGCTACATGATGATGATGGTGATTATAGTGATGATGACGGTGGTGGTGATGATGATGATGATGGTGACGATGATGATGGTGTTGATGACGATGGTGATAATGATGGCGATGATGATGATGACGACGAGGAGGACTATACACGTGTTGGTATTTAACACAGTGTATTTACGTGTACAAATAAATGCATTACTTTCAAGTTTATGTAATATTTTATAATATTTTCACCTACACATGTCAATTCTTTTCTCGCATATTACTTTTGACTTTTTTTTTACATTTTTAATCTTTGTTTTACTTCTCTTTGTGGTTATGACACTCTATACGTATCAGAAATCGCTTACCGACTCAATTATCCCGGCATTAATATAATTCTAGCTATGTTTCTTAGAAATTCCTGCATTCTTCTTTAGTGATACAATGTTTTGTCGAAACGTGGCTACCGTTTTGTTTATTTAATCTTGACTGAACAAGCCATGGTTTTCCCTACACATTTCTTGCTTGGTTTATTATTATTGGATATCTCATTGTCTATTGCATGCCACTTTATGTGGTACAAGTAAACTTCACGTGTTATTTGCATTTCACATTGCACAAAATTATTAACGTTGTTTATTACTCTTCCTTTCATTTATGTGTAATATAAAAATTATCTTTATTTTATAAGTATTAAAAAAGAGAGTAAAATTACATAGGTTATCTTACTCATAAATTTGAGCCACGTGATTAGCATATATAAACACGGTTGCATTTATTACTATCCAGTGAAAGACATTGTTCTGGGGTCCACCTAGTCTTGTGAAATAGGTACCATAACATTTTGTGGAAAGCTAGGCGACTAATGTGATACGACTACTGGATACAGCTACTGCTACTGCTGCTGCTATTGTCATTCCTTGTATTACTGCTGCTATTACTTCTGCTGCTGATACTACTTTTCTTACTACTACCACTAAATCTACTACTACTGCTACTACAACTTCTATTATAACTACAACTATTACTACTTCACTACTACTACTACTAGCCGGTCTCTCTGGCTGAGGGGTTACAACACTTTCTCCGTAATCCCGTTTGTCACGCAGAGTCTCGTAGCGGGAGCGAGCTGGGAGCGGTTCGTCCCCCGCTGGTGACTTGCGGGACACTGAGCCGGCCGCTCAGAAAGCAATGGCAAACTACTGAGCGTAATCTTGCCAAGAAATCAACAGACAGCTGAAAGATGCTGCTGTTGACAGCGATGTCCTGTAAAAGGATATGCGAAAAAAAAAAAAAACTACTACTACTACTTATGCTACTGTTGCTGCTAATATTACTACTGCTGCTGCTAATATTGCTACTACTTACTACTATACTACCACTACTGCTTATGCTACAGCTTCTTATATTACAAATATTACTACCACCAATATTACTACTACTACCACTATACGTACTACTACTACTACTGCTACTACTACTACTACTACTACTACTACTACTACTACTACTACTACTACTACTCTTTAAACTGCCATACACACTCACGTAGATACCACGCCATACATCTACTTTAATCAGCCATGCATCCATACGTAGACACCATGCCTTCTCAAACCATGCATGCCTCCCCATATCACTAATGGTCTTAGCTGTACAAAGCTACGTTACAACTAACAAAATCTGCCGCCACACAATGTTGTTCTGCATTCAACATTCTATGTAGCATTAGATTCTATCTCTTTCACGGCATTTACTGTTTACAGTTTTTAGCATTACACTGTGAACACCTTCCTTTGTGATCATGAAACAACGCATGCAACCTTGTTCACACAAAATAGCACCAACCTTACCTGTTTGCCCTTCACAAAAATTAGAAGACATTAATCTTTATCCAATTAGCATGCTGCCATTCTCTCAATCCCCGTGTTTACTTTTATAATAGGAAAACTGCTGACGACCTGAATATTCCATACACATTATTTTATTAGGTTTAAACCTAGCGTTATTTTCTTCTATTAATTATGTGGAAGCTGCGTTGATGTGGTTTAATAGAAGAATGAGAACACATTGGAGAGATAAATACCGCAATGAAGATATCTTGACAGAAGTTAACTCACAACGTTAATTGGTTACTTGCATCAGAAATAGACAAGTCGACATTCTTTGGCCACGCCTTGAGAAGGGGCCAACTGTAGTACGTCGTAACAACGGGAAAGCTGGAAGGAAAGAGAGGCGAGGAGAGACTGAGAGAGAAACTCCTAGATAGTTTGGTGTCATGGCATGGAGGTGCATCAATATCATAAATAATTGGAGGTGCTCGAGACAAACACTTTGGATAGACATGATATCCAAATCCACACAACATCGACGAGATGACGTTTTCACACGTTTAAATGTGGCCCGGATTTTCAACCTTCTATAACCATTCTAATTGCTCTTCAATGACTAAAACAACTGAATAAATTATGGAGTGGGACAGATAGAACTACACAAATTAGATTTTTAAGAGCATGCATCTTTCCCATTACACCATACGCCTGTGAGACCTGGACACTTACTAAACAAGCTGAACAGCGCATAAATGCTTAGTTAGTTATCAGTTAGTTATCAGTTGGGGTATCTTCGTTGCACTCCGGACATGTCCATAGGTGCTCAGATCCTTCCCCCCCCCCCCCAGCATATGCATCAGCGTCCGGTGGCTAATAGTGCCAGTTCTGTGTTGGTTGACGAGGCGCTTTGTTTTCCCGATGTACCTCTCGCGTCTGGCTGTGCCGATTCTTACTCCCAGGTCTTTCATCCTGGAAAGCGATGTGGAATCACTGGCGTCAAAATCCTCTGTTCTCGCCATATCTTTAAGGGCGTTAATAACATCGGCACGATCTTAGGGCTGGCCATCTACAGGGGGTGCAGAGCCTGCCAATTTATCAGCTCGTTCATTTCCCTCGACTCCCGCATGTCCCGGGACGAAGATGAAGGTGACTTTGCGGACAACAGACTTCCGCAGCGACTCAGTCCACTGTCTACGTACAGATCCAGCTTCGACCTTCTGATGCTTCGACCTTCTGAATCATGCTCATAAATGCTTTTGAATATAAATGTTATAGGCGAGTTCTAATCTACATCTTGGGTAAAGAAAAGAACAAATGCATCCATATTTCAATTGCTGAATATTGAAGAAGGTTGGCTATTAAAGATGATAAAACAAAGAAAATTGAAATATTTTGGTCACTTGAAACGTCATGAAAGTTTGGAGAGAATGATTATTGAGGGGTATATGCCTGGGAATAGAGGAAGAGGAAGGCCAAAGAGAAGATGGGTGCAGAATGTGGCGGATGATCTCCAGATGGGTGTATCGGATGCGGGACATCTTGCTTATGATCGAGAGGTTTTCCGGAAGGTTGTTATGGGAGCGAGGTTCTGCAAAGGACATGCTACTGAATGAATGGATGAATGAATAACCATTCTATTTGTTTGTGTATTAGTCAGCAATTCTGTCTTCCTCTTAATGTAAGATGTTATTAACTTTATTCTTACTTCCATATGATCAAGTCTTCGGACTGTTAATTCATCTCTTTCATCTGAATGTCTTTGTGGGATCGTTTGCGTATGACTATATATCAATACCTTTATATTTTTTCCGCATATAGAGAGATAAGAAAAGCGGAGGTGTTAAGGTCTTATTACCATCGCCATCATGTGCCAGCCATGATTATTGAGGAGAAAAGAACAAGGAGAAGGCAGAGAAGTAAATATCTGGATGGCTTGGCCGCGTGATATGGTCGAGACAGAGCTGATCCACGACTCTGGTGATCGTGTGAGATGGCGAAACATGACCGCCCAGGCCTATCATCATGGCACATGATGATGATGATCAATTGCCATACCAATACGTTTAAGTCAGTGGTTCTCAACCTTTTTTGGCCCATGACCCCCCCCCCTTTTTACCGTATGTTCAGAACGTTATCCCCCCCCCCCTTTTCGAATTGCCTCCCTATAAATCCCCCCACCCTTACGCAGTATACATAAAAATGGAAGCTAAATTTAATAATACATACTAGAACAAGTCTAGATGTCTACATAAAACGTGATCTGCGGGTCTACTTACGTTATAAAACGAATTTCATTAGGGCGAGAAGTACAGAACCGTAAAATGTTGATGGAAAAACGATATCAAATAACAGGTTCTTGTATTAATGCGATCTTGAAATAATCTTAATTCACCACCCCCCCCCCCCGAACCCTAAATTTCCCCCCCCCCCAGGGGGGGGGGACCCTTAAGCGGTGACGGTTCATCATCTCACAAGATCACAAGAGTCTTGGATTACGTCTGTGTTTTGCCTTGATTATGCTATTTGTCCAAGCCATCAAGTTCTGTATATCTCAGTCTTTGTCTTGCTCTTTTCCCATATGTTTGCCGGTTGTGTGCTAATCTTATGCTTTATTTCCCCTGCAACTTGTGCTGTCTTTCTCATTGTACATATAGTTCTAGCATACCATGTGCCAATTCTGTAGATTGACCCGGGTGAAAAGGGCTGGGGGAGGGGGGGGAGTAAATATGCGATCCAGACTCCTAACGGTTTTCTTAGCATCGCGTTATACCGTACTTTTTCTAGGAAGAGAGTCTCAATTCCAGTAATTTTCTTTCCTCTTCTTTGGGCGTGCTAATGATTAATTGGACAAAAGGATTGGGTGGCTAGCCCCACATCAACCCTCCTTTGTCGCTTCTTATGTCATGCAAGATGATGTACAGTGTTGCTTTTCTTCTTCTCCATTATGTCCTCGGTAACCCAGATAGGTGGTCTTGGGTTCGATCCGCAGTAGGGCGATTTCGGTTTTTATTAAATAGATCTTCTCTCCCGGATCGACCCAGCTTAAAATGAGTACCAGGAAAAGTCTTGAGAGGTGAAGGCGGTCGGTGTAATACCGATCACCTTCCCCACTTAGTGCGTGTCAACACCTTGTGCCAAATTTATTGAAAGACAGAAGATCAAGTGGTTTGGCCACGTCGTTAGAATGCTATACCAGCAACTACCATCACTGGCCTTACAACAAAGATCATCTGCAATAAGACCTAGAGGACGTCCAAGAATAAAATGGATTGACGACATCAAAGACATTGTACAACCACACGGAATGACACTATCCAGTGCCGCCAACCGGGCGATGGAGCGCAAATTATTCCTCCCCACGACGCTTGACGGCAGAAGTGGAAGATGATGATAATGATAACCGTGTTGCTTATATTATATTATAGTACAACTATCTCGGAACAGTCATATTATCTGATGGGGGATGCCTTGACGAGGTTAAAACAAGAATCGCTATGGCTTTTGACATACTGACATATTATATTATATTATATTATATTATATTATATTATATTATATTATATTATGTTGTATTATATTATTTGTTGCCCAGCTGTTTAAACTTTCAGCATTAATGGTTCACTATCAACCTGACATTCTCTTACTAGTATTTTCCCACATAATTCTAATGTCTCGACTTTGTCCGTTGATTGCCCCATACATGTCATGTGACTGTTCCCTATGGCTTTGACAGGTGATTTTGTAACATCTGCAGTTCTCAGGGCCTCAGAATATGTCTTCTCTGTCCATGATATTCTCAATGTTGTTCTCAGAACCCACATCTTCTCTATCTCCATCTTCTTCGTCATTTTATTACTCATCGCCCAGCACTGGAATGTATACAGAAGCACACGACACACACAGCTACCTTTGTACTTGTTTCTTGGATCTCTGTGGCGAAGTGGTCAAGCCGTTTGACTCGTGCTCCGAAGGTTGTGGGTTCGATTCCGGTCCGCGTCCTTCGGTTTACGAGTTCAATGTTTCGGAGACTCCTCAGGGTCGTCGCTAAAAGCTACGGAGTTCGTGCTTTGTGCGACGCTTTCCGTGCTGCAGAAAGAGACCGAGCCATATGGGATAAAACCCGGTGCAATGAAGTCGACTTTTAAGCGACTTTTTATTTTAATGTAAAAATAGCGGATCTTTTTACAAGCCTTGGGGACAATATGGTATAGTGGCGTCATCGTCATCTTCCACTTTTACCATCAATCGTCGTAGGGAGGATTAGTCTGAAGTTCAGAGCCCGATAGGTGGCACTGGATACTGTCACTCCATGTGATTGTATAATGTCTTCTATGTAATCAATCCATATTATTCTTGTCCGTCCTCTTGCTCTCTTAGCAGATCTTCTTTAATGTAGCTTCAGTGCTGGTAGGTGATAGTGTTGCATTCTAACGAGATGGCCGATCCATTTGATCGTCTGCTTTTCAATTTATGTGGCACAAGTCGCTGATCCCACTGTCTGTCTGATAACATTATTTCTTACTCCGTCTCGGATAGTTAAGTTGGTAGCTCTCCTCAAGCATGTCATCTCGCAGATATTGATTTGCGTAAGTGTGGTTTGGATAATGTCTACGTTTGATATTGATAGAATAGGGATGGTGTGAATATGAGTTTTATTATTTGTCGTGTTGTGGACATAGATATGTGTGGGAATTTAACTATATATTGTGCGAACTCCATATAAGGTGTTAACTCCATATTTGAAGATAGCAATCAGGGAGCAGCTGACCCATTGACGAGAACGTCGGGTTCTCTTCGAAAGACCCGAGTTCGAATCCTTGGTAAGGTGTGGATGTTTTTTGTTTTTTTCTGTCGGGGGCAAAATGAAAAACCCTAACCTGCACAGCTCGCGTCGACAGCACTTGCCAGGCTAATTCCTTAGGCTCAAGCCCTCCCTGTACTACATCGCACATTACTATGTGCAGTACATGACAGTTTGACAGTGACAATCAGGACTTGATGGGTAAAGTGGTTTATATCACGCCCGGCCGCTTTTATTCACCGGGGCTTTCCTCATACCCATCTTATTTTGGGTCGACCTGGAAATCCAGATATATTTAAACACCCGCCGCGATGGGAATTCGAGCCCGTGACCACCGAACGGGCAGGTAAACGAGCTAACTACTCCACTACTGGGGTTGTTTTGCTAGCGTGTAATAATAGGTATTTCTGGCTCTACAGCCCACACTGTACGAGGCGTACAACGTCAGAGTCAAGAGTCACTTTACACGTCTTGGGGCATAACGGGTATATGGTGCTCATCCAGAATTGTATAGGCCAATCAGTACTCCGTGGGTCATGTGATCAATATCACGTTCCGTAACATTTTTGGTACACATTTTAGGCTGGATCGCCTGGACGCTCAAATCAATTTGTTTTAAATCCGCCGCGATGAGCTTCGAACTTATGACCACCAGATCGGGAGGCACGCGAGCTATACACTGCGCTGCCATATTGTTATAATATGTTTGCTGTTATGTTTTCTAACTTTTTTACGAAATCACAGTGACTCTTTTGCATAGGAAAACTCAGGCCTATTTAGTCGCAATAAAATAATCAATATATTAGCTACATTTCGACATTTTTTATATTCTCTTCTTTAAGCTGGAAAAAAATAAAGAAATAAACCTAGCATCGGTATTCGCTGTTTATCCAAATAAATTCATAGCATGAAAACATGGCTTGACTTTACTTGAATAAGCCGCAAAAAACATGACGTGTTTTTGTGAAATGTCGGTCCCTATTACCAGAACCGGAAGATAGTCGAAACATCCTTAAGATTGTATGCTTCTCATTAAAAAACAAAATAGGCCCGACTTGTTGCTTTATATTTTATTTAATGTCTTCTTTATTGCCTTGTAGAAAGATAACAATTACTTCAGTTCAATTAATTCAATACGGACTTGTTTATTCTTGCTTCTTGGGGCTATTTTCTGTGCCTGTTTCTTCAATTAAACTTCTTATTTTGTGTTTCAAAAGTCTTTTTTTTCGACAGAACGCATTAATTATTTATTATTTACCTACGTATTTATTGTATTATTATTATTATTATTATTAATTCTTGTTACATCACTAGTATTTTCATCAGTTAAACAAATTATTTATTATTCTTTTGACTAGTAAAATTACTACTACTACTACTACTACTACTACTACTACTACTACTACTACTACTACTACTACCATCACCACCACCACCACTACTATTATTACTGTAGCCACTTTTACTACTATTACCTCTACTACTACTATTACTACTACTACTACTACTACTACTACTACTACTACTACTACTACTACTACTACTATTACTGTTGCTGCCGCTACAACAACTAAAAGTACAGCGTTTTATTATTATGAATCCTCTTCTTTCTCTTCCTCCTTCTGTTTCTTCTCCCGCTTCTTGTTGTTATTCTTTTTCTGCTTTTTTTTTTCTTTTCTCATCTTCTTCTTCTTTTTTTTTCCTCTTCTTCTTCTTCTTCTTCTTCTTCTTCTTCTTCTTCTTCTTCTTCTTCTTCTTCTTCTTCTTCTTCTTCTTCTTCTTATTATTATTATTATTATTATTATTATTATTATTATTTTTCTTCTTCTCCCCCCCCCCTTCTTCTTCTGCTTCTTATTCTTCTGCTGCTGCCTTCTTTCCCCCAACGTATTATAATCCCTCAGGCATCTCGTTTATGTCATTCTAGCTTTTGTTATCCTTGGTAACTATTTCTACATCTTTCCCATATTATATATCACTATCTTTAATGCTCCTCTCCGTGTTTTTGTGTTTCGTAATTGCATATATAGTTTCCTTGTGTGGGATGAAGGATATCTCATACATTTATTTTTCATTGTATATTTCTGGCACTGTATCTCTGGAATCCGCTGTTAAAATTGTCTGTGAATAGCTTTCTCACCGCTCTTCTGTTCTTATCTGTATTTATGAATACTTTAGTTTCTCTTATCATATTGTTAAAGCTTCTTATTTCTTGGTTTTCTTGTTAAAGAGTGTTGAATTTAATGGTTTCAGAACTTGATAAAATAAAAATGATCAACTTATCTAAGCGCGTGTGCGTGCGCGCGCGCGCGCACACACACACACACACACACACACACTACTAACTCATACTTTACATGTTCTTATGTATTGGTTGTACCTGAAAGACTACTCTTCAATGTTATAAATTACTTTATCAATATTTTCCCTTTTTTACCAGTAAAAATGTTGGTATTTCTCAATCTATCTTAAATAACATAGAAATTGTAGTAATTCTTAATAAATCTTAAATAATACATTCATCATAACATTTTTTTTAAATAATTGAATACCATTACGAATGACACCTCCCATCATGCTTGTGTTTTACAAAGTTTCAAGGCTGAATAAGAATGCAATTCTAAGTTCACAAATCAAGCCTCCATCATATTTTATAATCTTTTATCACAACAGCACTTTTTGAATTGTCAGTGTACCAACATTGTCTATGCAATTTGTCATACTATGTACTTTTCTATTTTTATTACCCTAATTTGTTACCAAACATGTACTTCATTAAAGAACAACATGGTAAATGATTTGGTCACCTCACAAGAATGCCCTGGTGACACAAAGGGCACACTGAAAAAATATAATGGATACATAACTAGGGAAACAACCACGTAAACAATGGAGTGATGGTATCAAGAACAACCTTAGAGAAATGAAGACCAACTTACAAGTCGCATTGGAAAAAGCTTACAAAAAATAATTTCACCATACCCATCGACACTTCACTGTGGTAAATGGAGAAAGAGAAGAAGAAGAAGACGAAGAAGAAGAATTAGTTCAGACGTACTGTGGCTCCATGTTTTCACGAACAGATATATCTGACCTCAGCAGACGATAAATTGTGTTTCGTTCCCTTTCATGTTAAAATGTGTTTATTGTTTTTCCGATTTTTCTCAGAGTCAGCAGGAAAAGGTAACAAGTAGAAGAACAAAACAGACAGTGCTGTATGAAATACATGACCTAGACAGTTTGGATTCGTTCCACTTACATGAACTTTTAGTTGTGACAAGCTTGTTTCATTTGTATTTCTAGAGTACAAGCTTTTAGAAGTGAGCCAGCACCAAATAGCACAAAGTTTAGTTTAACGTTTTGGTTTGTTTCTTTGCTACGTGCATGATACATCACACAAGTGCACAGTTAAGTCAGACTTATGAAAGTTCGTCTTGTCTTGTCAAATTCTGTTTTTCGCATGATTTAGTTTGTGAAGATAGAAAAACATTATTTATTCCTTCCAGAGAACCACGATAATGTTGTTTTATCTTGAAAACCACATTTGCAGCAAAGATGACATGTCAAGAATGCTTATGTACAACCCGATATCCATATATCAGAGATGGGACCTGTACAGAAGTGTGATAATAGGTCTTGGGTCGTGTCTTTATTATTGCGAAATGTAATTGCTAAGTTTAAGTTAATCTCTTGACGGATACTGGCGTTGGATATGAAGTATTAGGTCATCATACATGAAAGACCACGGTGTAATGAGGTGGGTTGGCCATTTCCCCTTCTCTCCTTCTTTCCCTCACAGATTATTCCCCGAAATTTGAAAGTTATCTTGTAGCCATTGTATTGTGCCTGGGTCGAACCTAATACCGTAGTGGTTGCAAAATTAAACATGCCAACAGCTGGGTATTAAACGCGGACCCCTGTCTTGTCAGGCAGAGGCATTAACAACTGTGCCATTGTATCTCACTGTAACCTAATTGTGTGTTCCGATTAGTTAGAAGTTATGTTTTTACAACAGGACACTTGGGTATAAATCCCTGGTTAATGCAAAGCATTTGTATAATTTGGAGATAACATTTCAGCACAAATCTAAGCCTGCATATTGCATGGGGTCTGTTGTAGGACAAACAGTCTTTAAACCCCCAGTTCTTGTGACATTCTTCTGATGACACCGTGGATAGAGCAAGTGTGGCAATGAGGGGCATCCGTGGAGGATGATCTTCTGCTGCTGCTGCTGCAGTCTTCTATTCCGCAATGGTGCACATGCCTCCAACCAACTCACGCCACATCACCCGCAACTGCCTCCATACCCTCCCAATATTATATATCTCATGTGTTTAAGGTCTGCCTCTATTTTCTTTCTCCTATGGGTTCCAGAGATTAGACATTATAATTATTTTTTTTCGCATATTCTATTTACAAGACATCGCTGTCAACACCAGCATTTTACCGCTGTTGTTGATTTCTTGGCAAGATTACGCTCAGTAGTTTGCCATTGCTCTCTGAGCGACCGGCTCACGTATCCCGTAAGTCACCAACGCGGCGAGAACCGCTACCGATTCTCGCGCGCTGCGTTAACTCGCATGGATAAACGGGATTACGGAGAAAGTCGTTTAACTGCCTAGGCCAGGGAGTCCGGCATGATAATTATACTAATAACAATTTTCTTAATTTATGTCAATGGAGCGCCAGTGTCTTTTCCCCAGATTTGATTGGAAGGAATTTATTTAGTTCTCTCCATGAGCCGAGTAATACACTCAGTCATTCGCCCGGTCACTCACTTGCCGAGGGACACACTCACTAGCCCGGTTACACACTCACTCAGTCACACGCCTGATCACACATACGCCCAGTCGTTCACTTGCTCTCCCACAGACGCACTCGCACAGTCACACTCATACACTGACCCATTCACACGTTCACCCAGTCACACGCTAGCTTGTTCACACCCAGGCTTAGTTACACACTCGCCCAGTCACACACTCAGTCACACACTCAGCCAGTCACGAACTCGCCTTAAACAATAATTACACATTCTCTCCACCATCACGAAAGCAAACAATATTTATGTACTACAGACATTCACCGCCTACTTCCCCCTCCCATCATATGACAAACAAAAGAAACTACCATTTTATACACGTCATTACAATCCATAAAACGCCCATACAGTTAACTAACGCCTGTGTGTAGATCACAGATAACTGCAAGCCAGGTGAAGTAACGCTTACTTCAAGTCAACAGTATAATATAGAGAGCAACTTCAGCTTGGGTAGAGGCGGTAGCTCAGTGGCTAGTATCTCCCCCTGCCGCCTCGGTGGCCATATGTTTGAATACCTCTCCAAGAGGGCATTGTTTAACTCATCTGAGCTCCCAGGTGGACCCAGGTTAGAGTGGGCACCCATAAAACGTTCTGGGGAGTAAACCGGCTGCTCTGTTACTCAACACACCTCCAGGTGTGCAGACGGGTCCTTTATCTCCACTTGTACATCAGATGTTCAGAAACAATGGCAAACTACTGAAGGCAAACTTGCCAAGAAATCACAAATAGCTAAAAAAGAAAATGCTGGAGCTGACTGCAACGTCCTGTAAAGGATATGCAGCTAACTTTTAATTAAGATAGGTATAACGGTAAATATTTTATTGGGGGAGGGGGGTTACTTTGAATAATCTCATCTACCCTCACATTTCTAAAGTACCTTTGTTTTTCATTTACTGTGAACATTTGACGATTGTTTGTATGACCAGTTATACAGGCGTTTTTCGGATGTCAGACAGTAATTGCCAAAAGTCTTTGATATCAGATGTAACTTTCAGAGCTATGTGTAACATTTACTGTTTGTTTTATGTTAAATAACCGTTTGAATACAAATTAAGCTTCTGCTTCTACTCTTTATCCCTTAATGGCTATCAGTCAAGCCGCCTATCTATGGCAACCTCTTGCAGTTCCCTTCTTTTCCTTGCCATATTGTTCACCTCCGTCTCTAATTTTGTTCTATTTATGTCTCACTCTATTTCGTTTGCCCTGTGGGGTTCCAGAGAAAGGACATTATAGAGCAGTGGTTCTCAACCTTTTTTGGCCCGTGCCCCCCTTCACCATATTTTCATAACGTCATCCCCCCCCCCCTTCCTATCAAATATTTGGCCCGTGCCCCCCCCCCTCTCACCGTATTTTTAGAACGTCATTCTCCCCCCCCCCCTTTCATATTTCCTATCTAAACAACCCCCACCCCTATACAGTATACGTAAAAATGTAAGGTAAATTTAATAGCACATACTAAAACAAGTCTAGACATCCACATAAAACGTGATTTGTGGGTCTACTGACTTTATAAAATGAATTGTATAAGGATGAGACGTAAATAACTGTAAAGTATTAAGGGAAAAACAATATCAAGTAATCGGTTCTTGTATTAACGCGATCTTGAAATGGTCTTCATTCCCCACTTGGAAACCCTAAAATCCCCCGGGGGGGGGGGGGGGGGGGGGGGGGAGAATTCCCCACCGGTTGAGAACCACTGTTATAGAGGCTCTATCATCAGGTTCTCTCAGTGGGTGTCCTTTCTAGTGACACTATCATCAGGTTCTCTCAGTGGGTGTCCTTTCTAGTGACACTATCATCAGGTTCTTTTAGTTGGTATGTGTCCTTTCCAGCGGCAGCATCTTTCCCTCACCTCTTGATTCATTAGAATATGTCTAGTTGTGTCACTAATCTCCACATTGGTATTTCTGTCACAGCATTTAGTCCTATTCACCAGTTAATTAATGTTTATAGTTTATTCGTAATTGATTTAGTCGTTCTCTACGTGTTTAATCCATACAGCAGTGTTGGTTTAATGTTTGTAGGTTTCATTTCTGTGGACTTCCACAAATGTTCTAGTGCTGTGAGAGCACCTCTTGCCGTGTGTGTTTTTCTTCTAACATCGCTATACGTTCCCCCATCTGTGTCTCTATGGCTACAACATTCTTGTTTGATTGCATTTTTTTAAAGTGAGGTTTTACTCAGAGACATCAGGGATTTGCTTGATTTATTCTCTCTATCTTTCACTTTCCCCTATGTAGCTTTAGACTGCATTTGTTTACACCCCATCTGGTGTATATAGTTTATAGAGACATCAAAATCTTGATTTGAGTTGAGCTAAGAACCGACATCACTGCACTCAGGATATTCCCATATACGCCCCGTCCCCTCGTTCAATAGCCAGCGAATAGTCATTAAAAAAAACATTTTCTCCCCACTGGCTGTTGTGAAAGGTATCGGGCATAAAGCACGAAATCCGTTGCTCCGGCGATAACTCTTTTTATTTTCTATAGTTGTTTAGATTTGAAGGCAGGAACTAACCGGTCACCCTTTGAGAGCCTGCCTGCTAGGGAAGTAGTAGGGGAATGTCTTTCAGGAGTTCATATGCCTGGCGTCGCCCCGCCCGAATATCAGAGGTTCCACGCTCACGCGTGCTCACTCGAGGTCATTCAGTTCTCGGCACGTTGGTCCACCTTAAACTTGGGGGTTTAGAATCGGAGATTTCCATCGTGTCAATTCTTAAATAATCGAATTATCTTAATCCGGCCGGGATTTCTGCATTTAATGCATCTTTATTTTCTGTATTAATTATATACTGATGTTTCTCCTAAAACATTTAGTTTTCAGAAACTATACGGTATTTTATCAGCTGTACTTTTTCTATGCTAGCAAACTAATTAATTTCTGGTATTACCAAGTTATATATAATCCGACAACATTTTTTTTATGAAGGGGAGACTACTCTGAACTATCTGGCAAAACAAGAACGTAACTTTCGTATTGCGGGCACAATGTCTGCACATAACAAACCACCAGCTATATGTGTTATGTGCTTATATATGCACACGATACTGCTGATAATTGTATCTATACCGTGCCTAAAAAGTCAAACAAGCGCACCTGTTTATGTCCTCACCTGTCCATTTATAAAATTGTCTATGTGCACTTCTGTCTACTTGTAAATCTGTCGAACAATATATATATATATATATATATATATATATATATATATATATATATATATATATATATATATATATATATATATATATATAATTGTATCTAAATACTTGTCTAATGATACACCTGTAAACATATCTACCTGTCCATGTATATACCTGCTCACATTAGCGGGCTGAGTCTAACATTATTGGTTGCTATGAATCATAAGAAACTGAAAAGACATTAAAGTTGTTAACATATTGTCTAATGCTTAAGGGGGGCCCACTTCATTAGGGTGCACTTCATCGGAACCTTCATCACTTATACTCCTGTTCACTTATACTCTTGTCCACTTATACTCCTGTTCATTTATACTCCTGTTCATTTATACCTGCCCATTTATGTCCCTGTATTATTATATGACATGTCCACTTAATACTTGTCCACGAATATACCTTTCCACTGTTATACTTGTTCACTTATATACCTTTCCACTTACATACTTGTCTACTTATATATCTGTCCACTGTTATAGATGTTCACTTGCATACCTGTCCCGTAACATACCTGTGCTCTTATGTATCTGTCCATTGTTAAACGCGTTCACTTAAATACCTGTCCACATAGATTCATACTCACACCAAGGTCAGCCGACATATAATCACACAAGCTGTTCATCTTATACATTACATCAATCTCACCATTACCTTAAACAAAACAATCATCTTAAGTTACCTCACGAACCTGCTGTCCCGTGTGTGATTCAGATTATTATGGCCTAACATACCCACACAAATCATGTGACGTGACTATTTGCACGTGACGCTTGTCGTTGTATCTGTGTGTGCGTGGCCTGTGTCTCTTTAATACGATCGATTGTAATTTAGTAGTTAGAACACTTGCATATCAACTTATTAATCGTTAGTTCGATCCCAGTGAAACCAACAAGTGGGATCGAACCAGCTTCGAAGATTGGGCACCTGAGATCTGGGACGGCAAAGGCAGGTCTCATTACACTGTTCTAACGTTAATTCAAGCACTGCTATATTGATCAGAAACATGGAGAACGACTAAAACTACCGTCAATCCAGCAATCAAAGGGCTGAAACTACCGTCAATCCAGCAATCAAAGGGCTGAAACTACCGTCAATCCAGCAATCAAAGGGCTGAAACTACCGTCAATCCAGCAATCAAAGGGCTGAAACTACTGTTAATCTAGCAATCAAAGGGCTGATGTTTAATCAGATCTGAACATCACAGAACACGGGCCCTTAAACAGTATGATGACTGGAAAACTACAATACGTGGGCCGTTTCTAGCGTCGCAGTGCAGGCCTTCATGGCCGAATGGATAAGACCGCTCGTTCTTATACATCCGGTGTGCTGATGCCGAGATAGCCGGTTCAACCCCTACACCGTCAGTTGGACTAAAATGCAGACTTCTCGTCCTTGGCTTCGGGGAGTAAATTCAAGTAGCTCTGAAGTCGGAGTAGGTTCGCCTGATAGCGAGAGACACACACTGGTAATAGGAACAACAGATCCACACGCAAAAATCAGCCCAGTGCACTGGTAGTCGCGGGGTATGGACTACGCTTGAGTTGAAAGCGAGCGAACAAAACACAACCTCATAGTGGTTTAGATAGAACAGTGATGGGAGACAAAGTGATGGGATATAGAACATTGATGGGAGACAAAGTGATGGGATATAGAACATTGATGGGAGACAAAGTCCCTGAAACAGGAGGCAAATTTCCTGGAAGAAGAGGTAAAGTCCCTGAAACAGGAGGCAAATTTCCTGGAAGAAGAGGTAAAGTCCCTGAAACAGGAAGCGAATTTCCTGGAAGAAGAGGTAAAGTCCCTGAAACAGGAGGCAAATTTCCTGGAAGAAGAGGTAAAGTCCCTGAAACAGGAAGCGAATTTCCTGGAAGAAGAGGTTAAGTACCTGAAAGAGGCGGCAAATTTCCTGGAAGAAGAGGTAAAATTCCTGGGAGAGGAAGTAAAATTACTGGAAGAGGAGGTATAATTCCTAGAAGAGGAGGTAAAATTCCTGGAAGATGAGGTAAAGTTCCTGGAAGAGGAGGTAAAGTTCCTGGAAGAAGAGGTAAAGTTCATGAAAGAGGAGGTAACATTCATGGTAGGGGAGGGTAAAATATCTGTAAGAGGAGGTAAAATTCCTGGGAGAGGAAGTAAAATTACTAGAAGAGGGGGTATAATTCCTAGAAGAGGAGGTAAAATTCCTTAAAGATGAGATAAAGTTCCCAGAAGAGGAGGTAACATTATTGGAAGAGGAGGCTAAGGTCAGTCTACGGTGGCGCGGGACATCAAAGACTGTCTGGGCATGAAGATACACGAAACATGGGAACTGATGATTGATGAAGAATCTTTCTGGCGGTCTGTGGAGACAGCGGCGCTCTTCTGGGACTTGCCACATGATGATGGTGAAAACTTAAAATTGTGCATCATCAAAGTTCATACTCTGCCTTCATTTTTTTTTCTCACACTCTCTCTCTCTCTCTCTCTCTCTCTCTCTCTCTCTCTCTCTCTCTCTCTCTCTCTCTCTCTCTCTCTCTCCTGTCTCTCTCTCTCTCTCTCTCTCTCTCTCTCTCTCGCTCTTGCTCTCGCTATATATCTCTTTCTCTGTGTATGTTGACTATCCCCGCTTTCTTGCATGTTGTAGTGCATGCATTGCATGGTCTACGTTGTGATCGTATGATTGGTTCCTCATCATATGTAGTCAGAACATTACGTATAAACAACCAATCTTTTATTTTTGGACAAATAAGGGAGGGAAGCAAACTTGAAAACAGTGACAACTGCTGGGTGGGTGCGGTTGGGGGGGGGGGGGGGAAGAGAGAGAGAAAAGCGGGTGACAGAGCGATAAATAACTTCGATTGCTTCCCCCTTTGCATCCGGCTCAAGAACACAAACCTGGCCGAAGAGTCTAGCAATCGCTTGAGACAGAGAAACATGATCGCCCGCGCTGATCGTCATGGCACATAATGGTGATGATAACAATATCTGCATTGGATAACATTAGTCGCGCCGATATCTATAAACAGTTGCGCAGCAGTAATGTAGTTGTGTAGGTCGAGGATTGTGTAGATCTTTCATCTGTGGTGGCAAATGTTAAGAAGGAAGTCTCCAGAAGTACTGTTGTGCTTAATTTTTTCTTCTCCTCCTTCTTCTTCGGCTCTTTCTCCTCCTCCTCCTCGAGGGAGTGCGTTACACCTAGTGATGGATTGCATAACTTAGTGTGGCCACCCTCGCCATATATTTGCTTGAGATTTCCTCCCTCTATAAAGATTCCAACAAAGATAGCTGGCTTTATTCTACCCGTGGATTGGTTTTCTTTCCTAACAATGTTGCCATAGTAGTGGCTTTATGGCCTACTATTTGCCATTTGCAGCTACCGGGAGATTCATAATGTGGACAACTTTAACACGGCGTTTCCTGTTTTTCGCCTTTATCTGAGCAGGTTAGGTATCATATTCCAAAGCCCAAAAAATTTAGGGATATATGTATTGAATGAAGTACTTAACTCATAACTTCATGACTGAATTATTTCATTGACTAAGTGTTTCTAATGATTTTAGGAATTACATTGATTAGTTGACTCCTCCCCTACCAGACAGTCCTTATTTGAAACAGTTTCACAGAAACAATTAAAGTTATAATAACCTAAGCATGCAGGAGGTACGATAACAACAAAGATGTACAGTAACAAATAGAATATACTGAGTAAAGTAATAAATTATTATTAATAATTGTCTGACGTTGATATAACAATTAGGACATGAGTATTTATACTAATAGACAGCGTATAATGGACAACGTAATAAGTTGTTAATAATAACAGTAATAAGTTAGTGCTAACAACTGGCTGACTTTGATATAACAGTTTGGACAGAAATATTTACAGTAACAGATAAGATATAATGCACAAAAGTAATAAATTATTACTAATAAATGTTTCATGTGGTAGCTAGGACGGGAACATTTGCATTAACAATTAGAGTATAGTGGACGAAAAATTAAGTTGAAATAACATCTGGGACAGAAAGTTTTGTTTTTCATTAAGTTAGAATATAATGGGCATAGTAATTAAGTGTTACTAATAAGCGACTGGCACTGGAATAAGAACTGGGACATGATCAATTACACTAACAGAAAGAGCATAATGACCAAGAAATAAGTTATTACTATACTAGTAACTGGGGCCTTGAAATAACGTCTACAACAGCATCTATTTTTTTTCACATTAATTATAATGGCCAAAGAAATACATTATTTTAATAAATGTCTGACTATTAAAATAAAATCTAGACGGAAACTTGTTACTATAACAAATAACATATCCTTGAGAAAAGTAATAACTTTGAGAGTTGAAGTAATAAAGAAATTGAAAGTCGTGTTGATATATAAGGAGTAACTGTTTGAGTAACGGCAAGTTTCTGTATGAAGAATTAACGAATGTATAAAATCCAAACCATGAGACTTGTTGTCCCTTGCATTGATCTGTCTTAAATGCATTAGTATCCATTAGACGCTATTGTAGTCATACCGATGACGTGTAGACTTTGTTTACTGCATATGAATGTAAGATTTAGAATTTAGATTGAAGTTGTCCTGCATGTGAATGTATGATTGAGATTGAAGTTGTCCTGCATGTGACAACCCCAGCATGCAATATGTCACGTCCGGAATAATGCATGTACAGGAAGTGACTAATTTCTGTGTTCAGTGGTTCTTCGTCATCTTTGTAATTGTGTTGTGTTATTTTATTAACTCAGATTGCATGCATTGTCTTTCTTATTTGTTACGTGAACACTCATAATGTAGATTATTTACACTACATAATAATACTACGAAGATACTGTCGTTTCTAAAATTAATGTAATTTTTTTAGCAGGCGTCAAATATTTGTTGTCACCTGTTTCCAATGATGGCAATTATTTATTTAGTTTCAACATAAAGAATTTTGAAACTTGGAGAATTACAAACTATTTAATTTAAGTTAAAGATAGATTGCTAAACTGCACGAAGATTTTTTTTTTTTTCTTGTAAAGCTGTTAAATAAAGACATTGAAGAAGTATGACAGATAGGGGGTGATAGTATGGGGGTGAGAAATGAGAGAGGGACATAACATGGCTGAGTAAACTCAGTGTACTAGTTTAAGAAGGTAAAACTTCAACACAATGTAGTCCTTTAGTTTAAACATAGAAGCCACAGACAAAATGTTGCACCATTTATGGCCTGGCATAGGTGGCTGCATCTCGTCAGGTGTTTACTGCAGAGTTATATTAAGTGAATACGTAAATTATAGGTTGGTTGGAATATATAAAACATATAGTCACTGATATTAAGTGATTATTACGTGATTTAAACAAGCCAAAAATGAAATCAAACAAGAGGGAGAGAAACAGAGTCCCAGAGAGGGAGAGAGAGAGAGAGAGAGAGAGATTTTACAGTTTAGGCACATGCTCTATTCAAGTACATAAAGGAGGTATGTAACTACTAATTGTTTCGTTTATTACAAAACTGGTAAACATTTGTGACATCTTAAATAGCTTAGATTGACTAAGAAGTAGAACTAGTGGGATGCCATGTTGCATTACAACCAATCATTATTTTAATTTGTGTAATGGTCGTTTTTCCCTACTGGCAAGTGCCTCTTTATATTACCCCAATGATTGTCATGATTATTTCTTTTCCCTGTAATTGTGTTTGATTTTTCTGAGAAAAATTACGGTACAGTAATGAGAAAATAACATTGAATACAGAGTTAATTGGTTTTGATTTCTCTTAGAACAAATAACGGTAAAGTAACATGAAAATAATATAGTGGAATACAAAGTTAATTGCGTTTGATTTCTCTGAGAGCAAATAGCGGTAAAGTAACATGATAATAACATAGTTAATACAAAGTTAACTGCTTTTGTCTTCTCTTAGAATTTAAAAAAATGGTAAAGTAACGTGAAAATAATATAGTTGAAAACAAAAATAACGGTAATCTAAAGTAGCAATAACAAAGTTAAAACAAAGTGACTTGCGTTTGGTGTCCTTCCCTTGATCCCGGGGTAGTGGGTTGGGTGTCTAGCCTTCTCGGATAAGGGCGATAAAATTCGGAGGAGCCAAGACAAGAGGGAGAAAGTCACTTTCGCTGCACACAGGTAGCTCCATAAGTGACCTAGTCTCTTCCCATAGACCACACAAGGAGAATCTCATGACAGTGCACGAACTCCGAGGCACTGATCAGGATCCCGATATCAGAATCACACATGCAGTAAATATTATGTAGTGGGTAGGTTTTCTAATTCTGGAATTGTCCTGCGCAGCTGCCTATTCGGCCTGCTAATTTTTTTGTTTTTTATTTCCAACTGCCCAGTGATTGTTAACGGCTCCTCCGAATTTTATCGCCCTTATCCGAGAAGGCTAGACACCCAACCCACTACCTCGGGATCAAGGGAAGTATACTATCCTGTTCTTATTATATCAACATCCATGACCGCATCATGAATCGAACTAAGTGAGAGCGGACGTCGTGCCTCCAAGCCACTCCATCAATAATAACAATAAGCATAACTGACATTATTTTATAAACGTATATTTTTTTTATTTATATTGGTACTGTGAAAAGAGATTAACTGATTCAGTGATGAAAGATAATATATCGCCAAAATGTGACCTCCCATTTGGACAGAAGGACGCTATATCGCCATACTAGGGTCATTGTGATTGTTTATTTTCGTAGTATCCCCCTCAATTCCAACGTTCAGTGAACGGAAAATTACATTATAATAATGATTCATTTGACTGCTGACCATGTTTGGTCAAAACTTACTTTTTGTTTGGTATTGAATCATTTAAGAGCAAAAGGGTTCAAGTAAAACCTGCGTGTCAGAAGAGTTAAGTTATCTGATGTAATACATCATTTTCACAGACAGAGATAGGGAAATGTTGTATCGAACAAGTTCTGTGGTATGCTAGTGAATGATGGACATGGAATGAACAAAGTGGGAAAAGGTTGGAGGCAACGGAGATTTGGCTCCTGAGGCGAATGTTGTGAATACTTTGGACTGCCAGAGTAACTAACAACGATTGCCTGGCAGAAACCGATAAAGTAGAACATTATAAACATCTTTAAGAAAGAGACAATCGTTCTTTCATCGTTTAATGAGAAAAGTGACTTTGGAGAACATCATGACGACAAGAAAGATTGGCTATAGAAGAGGCAGAGGCCGGACGATGTCACAGAGGGATATCATCAACAGAACTAAATCGTAAATCTAAGGATTGAGATCTGTGAAGAGCTACTTGGCATAGCACATGAGGAGGATGATGATAGTACATCCTAAACGTTTATTTATATTTCGCATACGTCATATGAGAACAGGAAAATAGAACGTGTGATAACTGACAAGCGACTGGTAAAAAATACGGAACAAGACATTAGAGACGTTTCTAGACATACTGTATTATGACATGGAAAAAAAAGTATCATTGGAATTAGTGCATGCTATTAAAGAACAAGATCTGAATATTGAAGAAGGTTGGCTACTAAAGACGATAAAACAAAGAACATTGAAATATTTTGGTCACTTAAACGTCACGAAAGTTTGGAGAGAACACTAATGGAAGGTATATGGGAAGAGAGAAAGAGGAAGGCCAAAGAGAAGATGGGTGCAGGATGTGGCGGATGATCTTCAGATGGGTATCTCGGACGTGGGACATATTGCTTATGATTGGGAGGTTTTCCCGAAGGTTAGTTATGGGAGCGAGGTTTTGCAAAGGACAAGCTACTGAATGAATGAGATAACGAACAAGAGTTGTGGGGAAGCATGGTCTCCTACAGCAGCTGACAGTGGGTGAATCAAAGAAAACGAGAAGTGAAACACGTCAGCTTTAAAAACAACGCAATCAATAAAAGAATAGTGCTACTATGGTGGGTGGAGAAGAAAACCAACTTCTGAGGTAGAGTTGTGTGTGCTACGAAACCGCTTACGAAAATTGTAATTAAATTACTATTGAAGAAATATTGATAGCTGTGTTTGTTACATCACTTATCACAAATTTAAAATGCGGTTGTGGGAGCATGTGAAAAATGCAAATGAACAAATAGAGAGAATGCAAGGGGTGGTCAAGGGATCTGGTCGATAGTCGTCACTCAGAGTTAAAGCAAGACGGACATATAATCAGATTGCAACGTGCACCATTGGTGTTAGAACTCTTCACTCGCTGTTGAAGACGCAGACTGAGCGCAAATGAGAATACCCAGAGTGCAGTGACTCAACTTACAAATTTAAAGAAAAGACAAACTGAAAAGATATTGAGGAATGTGTGTGTTACAAGATCTCTGATGAAAATGGTTAACAAACGCTGAGGTATTCAGAGCTGTGCATTACATCTCTCATAAATATTGTAAAGAAATGTCAAATGAAGAGATATTGAGAGATTGTTTGTTACAACATCGGTCATCATAAATGTAAAGAAAAAATGAATTGATTAGTGAAGAAAAGACAAATGAAGAGGTACTGAGAGCAGTGTTTGTCAAGATTACACAAATGAAGATTATGAAGCATGTCAACAGGATAGACGGAATAGAAAAGAATAGAGAAATTGCCCTTAAGGAGAAGAATATTTATTATTATGGAAGAGAGTCGGGAGAAGATGTACGAGGAAAGCTTAAACAGGGAGACAACTAGTAGTGATACAAATAGTATCATCCCAGTCAACAGATCTGATGACAGTGAGGCTTGGAGTGTCATGATCGCCAATGTCTGTTAGACCAAGCATCTGAAGAACGAAAGAAAGAAAGAAAGAAACAATGTAAGAAACAAAGACAAAGAAAGAATGGCAAGGAAAGAAAGAAAGAAAAGCAAAGAAAGAATGAAAGAAAGAAATAGAATATATACAACTGCGTGTACTGTTACATTTCGGCCTTTTTATATTAACTGATCCTTTAAAACGTAGGATTGAATACACAATCACTTGAACAAGTATTATAATGTGTCTCTGTAGCTAAGGGCTTGGGAACACGGTTTGTGAGCCCGTATACCCGGGTTCGAAACACGGCGGTGTTGGTTTTTTCGAAAAAGGTATAGGGCCCGTCGTTCAGAAAGCAATGGCAAACTACTGAACGTAACACTTGCCTAGTACATCAACAGCAGCATGAAAATGCTGGTGTTGACTGCAATGTCCCGTAAGGGATACGCAACAAAATAAATTCCGTTCACTGAGCATTAAAATTGCGAACATACCGGTTAAACAGATGTCCAACGGGCCTGTTTTCGCTAGGAAACTATAACTTATCAATCTACAGAAATATCCTTTATAATCAAATTATCCTTTACAACGGATCTGGCCAGAATTTATCTTTACCAGTGTTTGCTCTGAGAGAAATAACTAATCCAGGTTAGTGTAAATGGGTTCCTTGTTAATGTTGCTATGTTAATTAAATCCAATGTTGTAACTATGTGTGCATCGATCTGTCCCTGTGTCTGTTCATTGTTGAGGGGATGTGTTCTTTTTTTTTCTACTTGACCCATTTAAAATGTGCACCAGGAAATGTCACGGAAGTGAAGAAGACCGGCGTGGTGTTGCGTGCCGGTTGGTTTAAAAATATGGAACTAACACCACATACCCAGCAGTCTCATGACAGGACAAGGGTTTCCTTATTTGACTTTTTACTCTGCGTTTTCATGTCTGTGAATCTTATATAACAATGTTTACATAGTTTCTGTTATATATTAAGTATGGTTACCCAGTCTTACTATTTGTGCCCATTTTCCCTTTTGTTTTAAATATTTCAGTCCAAACGAGCTGTGTGTTTTCTAGTTTCCCCTTTTGTATATTATGTATGGGAACCCGTGTGCGCTATTTGTGCAAGTTTGTATCTGTTTTAAGTAAGAAATTCCAAGTTAGTCCTTTGTGGATGGTACCTGATCTCACCCAGTGTTAAATGTCATTAACTTTACTACAAATATTTTGTTGCCCGTTTCATTTTTCACTTGTACTTTTCTTTGCTCTGTTTAACTTTCAACATATGATGGGGTGAAGTATTCTCTTGTATTTATTTGTTTTATTGTTTTAATTTCAGCGGCCATCGCTGTTCCGTCGTCTGATGGGTGGAATGAGGACATCGTCTGCCAGGTCAAGCCAGTCGCTGGATTCCGAGCATTCAGACGACAATATGGACGCTGGGGGAGCCGGGCAGAGGTACTCATCCTTCAGTACAATTTATTACCATACACAGACGCCGTCATCATCAAGTGCCCTGCCAGCTGGCGTAGGCGTTCATGTCTCTCCACAGATCTCGGTCTCTGGTGTTCTGGATCAACTCTGCTGATGATATTCCTCCATCCCGCCATCTCATTCCATCCAGCATAATTTCTCTTGGTCTGCATCTCTCTCTCTCTCTCTCTCTCTCTCTCTCTCTCTCTCTCTCTCTCTCTCTCTCTCTCTCTCTCTCTCTCTCTCTCTCTCTCTCTCTCTCTCTCTCTCTCCCCTCAATCTTTCCAGTTGTCACGATGTTCTCCAATGTCTCTCTTCTCATCACATGACCAAAGAAAGATGTTTGTCTGTTTCTTATTGTTGTATATAATTCATTAACCTCTTTCAGGCAATCGTTGTTAGTTACTCTGGCAGTCCAAGGAATTTGCAATATTTGTCTAAAAAACCACATCTCTGTTGCTTCTAATTTCTTTCTAATTTGTTCATTTACATTCCAAGATTCACTGCCATACAGCAAAGCTGTTTCTATATAGCATTTCAGCACTCTCTTTCTTACATTCATTGATAGTGACATATTGCCTTTAAAAAATATTGCACTATTTCTTGCCTGCCATATTTTGCCGCATCTCGTAAGGCGCACATGAATCATGTTACGTGAAAAAAATGAATGATACTTGAATTAAGAATTCAATTGACTTAATTAAGATTTACATCGTCCCTAAAAGTTTTTATATATAGGACAGATTCTATCATCTCTCATGTATCTGAAATAACTGTAAGGAAATCTTCCCGTTCTGAGACATTCTTGAACAAACTGTAATCCACAATTTTATATTCCAGCTTAAGTACATCATACTTCAGCCAAAGTATCATTCATTTTTTCACATAACATGATTGTAAAAACTCTGACGCGGAGCAAACACGGCAGGGGGCTTCTGAGCGTCAGAAGGATTCCCCTTCCCCCAAGTATTTCGGACACTTTAATTTCTTGATACTCTCTGGGGGCGGTCCCGTCCGGGTCATGACTCCGGGCGTCTTAACCCTGCCGTGGAGACGTTCTGTCAAATTATTTATCCCTGATGTTATGTTTGTCCCTTCGCTGTTACCTTGTCCACTCTCAAGCCCGCCCTCCACCGTGGGCAGAGTCCATCCAGCCTGTGCTTGCCCATGAGCACGTGTGGTCGGGGGATGCCAGCTTCATCCCTGGCCACGGCCTCTGTCGACTCCATACGTCTCCTTTGCCATGTTTCTTCCCCGTGCTCCGTTCACGGCGCCGCACCCTACTAGGAAGCCGGATCTCCCTTCTTTCGGACCCACCTCTTGGTCTCTCTGCAGCTGACTGGATGCGATCCACGGCCGATTATCGCTGTATTGTGGAGGTTGGACGTCGGCCGACATTTGCGTGATTGACTGCACTCAGACTCACCACCCACGTTCTGAGGAAGGGCTAAGAACAGACACGAGACGTTGTAAAGTTCGTGGTCTTGGTTGAGAAATTGTTGGTACTGCAGTTACCGCTTCTAACCATGCTAGTTTCGACTCGAGACTCGTTCCACTCCAGGTTACGGCAGTTCCATAGCCAGCACGAGGCCTTTTCGCCTGCCTCAGACAGTGGTTTCTGGGCCCGGGCTCTTGCTCGTCCTTTCATGCTCATTCGCTTCAGCACATCAAACACGGAGTGGGAGACAAGACCTCTGGCGCCTCCCTCATTGGCAAACAGCCTGACGGTGTACTCCTCCCGCCTAAGACTAGCGACCATGTCATTGTACTTCTCTATTTTGTACAGGTGTTGCTCCTCAATATTTGATTTGTACGGTACAGTCAGATCATCAGCGTTAGTTGCTTGGCTGGCGAGTAGCTAAGTACAATGTCAGGTCGCAAGCCAAAACTTCGGATCACCTCAGGGTATCTGCCACGGCCCTTTAGGTCTACGGTCAGTTCCCAGTCCAATATCGAAGACGGTAGCAAGCGGAAGGTCGTCAGCTTTACCATTTTTGAGCCCTTCTCAGACGAAGGAAATCTCCATCGGCCTCGGCTTGTACCCCCTCTCTGTTTGCTTTCATCCTTGCCACGTCCACTATGGCGGCCAACTCGGTAAGAACTATGTTATGCCGCAACGTAAAACGCCATTGGGCCAGAGCGACCTTACAACCAGACAGCACGTGTTCCGCTGTCTGGACAATTTGGGCTTTCGTATAGAGGGAACAGAACGGGTCGGTGGTTGTCACCCACTTGGCCAAGTTGGCACCTGATGGCAGGACATCGTAGAGGGATCGGATGACGAAACTTAGACGCAGTGGTGCCATGCGCCAGATCTCATTCCACGTAATGGATGTCTGCACTACCGCTTCCCATGTCTGTTGGGCAGCCTTGCGTACTCTTTCGTCGTCTTCCCCCTTGCGGATCTCCTTAACCACCAGGTCCCTGCGTTCCTTGGCCGTCGCCTTAGACCACATCGGATCATTACCTTGGAATCCGAACCCTTTATTGTCAATTTGTGTGTAGCCCATGACCTCCTTCAGCTTTAGTGTAGCCTGGGCTTCTTCGACCGCGCTGACGACTTTCCACTTCCTTCCCGTTTTCAAGGCGGGAACTGAGGCACTTTATGTCTGGAGACTAGCCCAGCATCATCGCGAGTCTGGTTTTTCCCGCTTTGAACTCTTCCATGAGGGACAGGAACAGGAGGACGAGCTTGCTCTGCTTACAATACAATGCGACAGTCGTGAGGCATGTGGGTACTCCAAGCCACTTTCATATGTACTTGCTTATCTTCCCCTCCATGGTGCTCACTGTGGTCACGCCAATATCATATATCAGCAGCGGACACAGGAGTTTCTGAATAAGCATAAATTGGAGGACCCAGATTTTGAACTTGCCTATCAGCCTGGTCTTATCGATGGTATTCAAGCCGTTCGTCAGCATTGTTTGTATCTCTACCACCGCGTTCCTGTCCGTCAGGGTTGAGTCGTACACACGACCGAGACTCTTTACGGGTCCGCTATCACCGTGGGAATCGCTTGTCCGGCCACCGTGAACACCCTCTCCACCGCTTTACCCTTCATGATCGACAGGCTTCTCGATTTCTTAGGTTTGAAGCTCATCCTGCACCATCGAATCAGATCGTCCAATATGAGGAGAATGCTGCGAGCATCACTCTCCTTCGGTGTCAGGATTGTCGTATCGTCCATGAAGGCTTTCAGCGGAGGCGTGTTCTCCCCTTCGATAAATTTCGGACCGTGTGCACAGTCGGATGCCACATCCAGTATGACCTACATGGCCATGACAAATAGTATCGGCGAAATCGTACATCCCATGGCAACCTCCACTTGAAGGTCGATCCATCTGGTCGTGAACGTTTTGGTCGAGAACCGAAAAGAGAAGCCCGAGAAGTACTGCGCTAGCATTTCCGTGATGTTCTCGGGCACGTGATGAGCCTTGAGTGCATGCCACAACAACTGGTGTGGCACTGACCCATAGGCGTTGGCCAGTTCCAGCCATATCACGTGGAGTTCCTCCTTCTTCGTCTTCGCTCTCTGGATAGCTTCCCAGATCATGGCACTGTGTTCGAGACAATCGGGGACTCCAGGTAGCCCCCCTTTTTGAACCGTTGTCTCTATGTACTTGTTCCCCATCAAGTACTTTGTGATTCGACTGGCCATGATCGAGAAGAATATTTTCCCCTCAACGTTCAGAAGTGAGATCGGCCTGAATTGGGTAATGCCGGCAGACCGGTCCTGGAGGACCCAGATTTTGAACTTGCCTATCAGCCTGGTCTTATCGATGGTATTCAAGCCGTTCGTCAGCATTGTTTGTATCTCTACCACCGCGTTCCTGAAAGTGGCTTGGAGTACCCACATGCCTCACGACTGTCGCATTGTATTGTAAGCAGAGCAAGCTCGTCCTCCTGTTCCTGTCCCTCATGGAAGAGTTCAAAGCGGGAAAAACCAGACTCGCGATGATGCTGGGCTACATTTTAAAATGTAGATTCCGTTGGCCATCTTCCACTCCGTGCTGACACGTTTCTGCTTCCACGCAGATTTCAGTATCCCGTGTAGCTTCATAAGGACTTTCAGGCATCTTTTATAAACTGTATAAGGCACACCGTTGGGCCCCGGCGCTGACTTGCCTTTCGCTTTCTTTACCACCGCAACCTCCTCGCTCCACATCGGAGGCCTGACATTGAACTCCACTGTTGGTTCTGTCGGGCATTTGAGCCCTTCGATCTCTCCGAGTGGGATGTTCCGTCGGACATAGGAGTACGTCGTCACGAGGTGGTTCTCCAACTCCTCTTTGCTGACATCGAGGACGCCGGATCGTGGCTGCTCGAACAAGTCCCGTGCAAACTCGTATGGTTCCCGGAAGAACCTCTTACGTTCCTTCCGGGTTTTCCGCCTGTTTCTGCAGAACCTTTCCGCTCGGGACAGGGCATTGTCCTGGCTTTCATATGTTGCCAAACCTGGAGCAAGCCCTCCTTCTCATGATCTTCCGCCGATTTCCACTTTTTCCGAGCGGAATTCTTCTGTTTCCTCGCCTCCTCCATCAGTCTCTGCCGCCTGGTTTTCTGCGGCAGAGCTGCTTCCCTCCTCTCGCTACTACCAAATTGACTCAGCGAGTGGAGGTAGACAATATTTTCCGAACTTTACCAACTGCTCCTCATTGGATATGTGTTTTAGCTCTTCTTCTAAAACACGGAACAACGTATCGTGTAATGACGTCTACTCTTCCTTCCTGGTGGCATTAGGGAACTTGATCTTCACCCTTCCAGAAGGTTGCTGGGGTACATCAAAGGTGACCTCAACTTGAGTATTATCAGCTGCAGAACTCTGGCTGATATCCTTTTGCGTCTCACATCCCTTTCAGGACAGCGCCGTCGTGCCTCGTGTTCCGTACTCGCGCACTTCTTGGTCCGTGTCGTCTCCGTTTGGACGCCAATGGATCTTTCATTCTCCCCAGCTTTCGCGGGATCCTGGGGGTATCTTTCATTAAGTTGTACTGCCATTATTATTGTGATGAGGTGGACCAGCCACACGTTAATCGGAAAAACTCCGACGCGGAGCAAACATATGATATATATACCTCTGCTGTCTGCACCTGACGAGATGCAGAGAAATATGCCAGACGAGAAATCGTACTCATACCTTCAGATAACGTGCCATTCATACACTATGATTAATGTGTACACTTTACACCCTTTAACTTTATGTGAATTGTAGAACACATCCGTGTGGCATGGTGGCTGTAGCAAACATAAACGACTTACGTAGGTAAGGAACCTACGACTGGTCTAGCCAACCGGCAGGGAATTGACTTGATCCTAGACAATACTGCTCACAAATCACGGAGGAAATTGAAGGCCAGGCGCTAGTCACAGGGACAAGAGCTTCAATGACCCCTCCCCACGACGCCTAACGCCATCAGTGGAAGGCAACAACAACACAATCAACGTGGCCGAACATATACGAGCGCTCCAGCTCTTAAACTTCCGGTCAGCGACGGCCGGGTAGCGGGTTCAGCCCCTAAACCAGTCAATTGTACTTTAACGTTGACATCTCGTTCAGGCAGCAACGGCAAACTACTGAACGTAGAATTGTCTAGAACAATGGTTCTCAACCGGTGGGGAATTCTCTCCCCCCCCCCCGCCCAGGGGGGGGGGGGGGAATTTTAGGGTTTCCAGGGGGGAATGAAGACCATTTCAAGATCGCGTTAATACAAGAACCGATTACTTGATATTGTTTTTCCCTTCATACTTTACAGTTAAGTACGTCTCATCCTTCTAAAATTCATTTTATAAAGTAAGTAGACCCACAAATCATGTTTTATGTGGATGTCTAGACTTGTTTTAGTATGTGCTATTAAATTTACCTTCCATTTTTACGTATACTGTGTAGGGGTGGGGGGATTTTTAGATAGGAAATATGAAAGGGGAGAATGACGTTCTGAAAATATGGTGAAGGGGGGCAAGGGCCAAAAAAGATTGAGAACCACTGGTCTAGAACATTAATCTGTGCTTGGGGTTGATCGCAAAGTCCTGCATGAACATGCAACATTTTTACACAGTCCCCAGAAGGTGCGGGATTGTGTTCTTTCAAGATGAATTGTTGGTCCTTTCACATACTCTTGATTACAACATATGAGACGCGGTGGCCATTATCCTTGGCCGTCTCACTTTCTTCCTAGACAATACGCAGAAAATTTATTGCTACCCATCTTGATGAGACTGGCTCGATCCCATAGCTGTACAGGGTTTGAACCCATACCACTGGCTTGGTAGACAGTCACTAACCGTTTTGCAGAGCAGCTCATGAAGTCATACATTGATGCCATCATGTATACTTGTACAATCATCCCCCATATATATATATATATGTATATATAGCGCCGAACTTTGGGCGGCGCTTACCAAACCCGACACCCCACATTGTGCCAACGGCTTCGGGCGGAAGAGTGCAATTGGGAGGGTACAAGCCTTACCCTGGTGCGAGGAAATGCAAGCTAAAGACAAAATTGTCATGGCAGGGCAGACCAGGCCCTAAGCCTTGGTTGGCGACTGGTCTAGGATCGAAGCTCCGACAGGCGGACAGTTAGAGCATTGCTTTGCTGATCCGGCAGCTTCTGCAGCTTGTCTTGTTCCAGATGTAGGGGTGTTACCTTTCCTCTGGAGTGAACTAGGCAGGCCGAGAGAGGGATCATGCTGCATGGGCAACACATGATCTCTATATTTTAGCCCAGGCTTTGTGCTATGGAGAGGCAATAACTCCATCCCTGGTCTTAACTGGTCTCGGAATCAAAGCGAGAGGCAACTGTTACGGGTTATAAGTCCTTGTCAGTTGGCGTAGACATGGGGCGCCACGCGTTGCCTCTGACGGTGGGAGACACCTATAGGTGTCACTGATCAGCTACCGCCCGCCTCAAGCTGGGCACCCCCCAGCCAATTGGGTGCTGATCCGCCACAGCCTGCCTGCTTCAATGGGTGCTTGGGGCTAGGACAAAATCTGAATCGCAGGCTGTAAAACCAATGCACCAGGTACAAACAAAAATATAAATAGAAACCTCAAGCTACGGCTTGCAACCTGGAACGTGAGAACCATGTGTCCAGGATTTTCCACTGACTTGACCAATATTGACGATGTGAGAAAAACGGCTGTGATTGATGCCGAACTCAATCGTCTTAACATTGATATTGCTGGCCTGCAGGAGACTCGCCTCGCTGAGGAAGGGTCACTCAGGGAAAACAACTACACCTTTTTCTGGAAGGGTAAAGGGCAGGCAGAAAAAAGGCAACACGGTGTGGGCTTTGCAGTGAAGAATTCGCTACTGGGAATGATTGAAATTCCAGCAGGAGGAAATGAAAGACTATTATCCCTGCGCTTGGCAACCTCTTGTGGGTTTGCCACCATTATTACTGCATATGCACCGACACTCGATTCCTCTGATGATGTGAAGGATTTGTTCTATGAGGAGTTAGACTCTGTGATCAAGGCAGTTCCAAAATCCGACTACATTTATATGCTCGGTGATTTCAATGCTCGTGTGGGCAAGGACTCGAGTTCATGGCCAGTGTGCCTTGGAAAATACAACATCGGTCGCATGAATGAAAATGGGCAAAGGCTGCTGGAGCATTGCACCAGTAATGACCTATGTATTACAAACTCTTTTTTTAAAACAAAAGAGATGCATAAGGTCACATGGAAACATCCAAGATCCGGCCATTGGCACCAGCTGGACTTCATCATCACACGGAGACAACATCTGAACCATATATCATTGACTCGTAGTTACCACAGTGCTGACTGTGATACGGATCATTCTTTGGTTGTTGCAAGGGTTAGACTGAGACCAAAGAGAATCTACACAGCTAAACACAAATCTAGCCCCAGGATTAATATTATTAACACTTATGATCCTGAAAAGTGCTTTCAGTTTCAACAGCAACTTGAAGACGCTTTCACTGATACACCAGAAAATTGTACAGTAAATGATAAATGGAATAAACTTAAGGAAACTCTTTGTAAAACTGCCGTAAAGGTTTACGGCACTGTGGATCATAAGAGGCAGGACTGGTTTGCAGCCAACAGCGAGACTCTGCAGCCCTTGATTGATAAGAAGAAGAAAGCTCTCTTAAGAAACAAGGAAAGACCAACGCGTAACACTCTGAGTGAGCTAAGGCAAGCTAGGAAGGATGTGCAAAAGGCTGCCAGGCAGTGTGCAAATGATTATTGGATCAAGTTATGTGAGTCCATTCAAATCGCAAGTGATAAGGGAGACATAAGAAGCATGTATGAAGGAATAAAGAAAGCCTGTGGTCCAGTGATCAAAAGAAGTGCACCATTGAAAACCTTGACTGGAGAAGTCATCACTGATAAGAAACAGCAGATGGACAGATGGGTAGAGCACTATTTGGAGCTTTACTCAAGTGAGACCAAACTAGCGGATAATGCCCTCAACGCCATAGAGGCTCTACCAACTCTTGACCACCTGGACACACTTCCCACCATAACAGAAGTTAAGTGTGCTATAAATGAACTTGCATCTGGCAAGGCTCCAGGTAAGGATGGGATTCCAATAGAGGTTATCAGGAGTGGGCAAGACACACTCACTATACAGATCCACCAGCTAATAGAGCTATGCTGGCGTGAAGGACAAGTCCCACAGGATTTCAAAGATTCAAGCATCATAACACTGTACAAGAACAAGGGCGATCGGAGCGACTGCAACAACTATAGGGGTATCTCACTTCTGTGTATTGTTGGAAAAGTATTTGCCAGAATTGTTCTGCGCAGACTTCAAGTCCTAGGAGACCAAGTCTACCCCGAATCACAGTGTGGCTTTCGACAGAACCGGTCTACCACTGATATGATATTCTCATTGCGACAAATGCAAGAAAAATGCCGTGAACAGAATCAACCACTGTTTATTGCCTTCATCGACCTCACAAAGGCATTTGATTTGGTCAGTCGTGAGGGTCTGTTCAAGGCACTAAAGAAGATTGGCTGCCCACCAACTCTTCTGTCCATTGTGGAATCGTTCCACACAGGCATGAAGGGTATAATCAAGTTTGATGGTGCAACTTCTGAAGAATTTGAAATCAAGAGTGGAGTTAAGCAAGGTTGTGTACTAGCTCCCACCCTCTTTGGAATATACTTTTCACTTCTACTGAAATATGCATTTCGTGATCAGGATGGTGGTATATACATTCACTCACGCTCAGATGGCGGCCTCTACAATGCTCAGAGATTGAAGGCTAAGACCAAAATTAGGAGGGTACTGATCAGAGAGTTGCTTTTTGCAGATGATGCTGCAGTTACGACCCACTCTGAGGAAGAATTGCAATGTCTACTATCTGCATTCTCCAATGCTTGTTCTGAATTTGGTTTAACAATTAGCAAAAAGAAGACACAGATTATGTCACAAGGTGCACATGGGGTACCATCAATCTTTATTGACGACGCCGAACTAGAGATAGTAGACCATTTTACATATCTAGGATCGGTGGTAAATAGCAAATTATCCCTAGATCAGGAAATCAACATCCGGATTGGTAAGGCAGCAACAACAATGAACAGGTTAAGAAAAAGAGTGTGGGAGAACAGGAAGCTTACTGCCAAAACAAAAGTCCTTGTCTATCAAGCCTGTGTCCTTAGTACTCTTCTCTATGGCAGTGAAACCTGGACAACTTACTCACACCAAGAGAACAATTTAAACAGCTTTCATATGCGGTGTCTGCGAAGAATTCTTGGTATTAAGTGGCAAGACAAAATCACAAATACTGAAGTATTGGAAAGATCAGGTTGTGTGACAGTTTATTCCATGCTCAGTCTTCGTAGACTTAGATGGATAGGACATCTTAGGCGGATGGATGATGGTAGAATACCAAAGGATATCTTTTTTGGTGAATTACAGATGGGTAAGAGATCTCAGGGTCGGCCTCTACTACGATACAAAGATGTGTGTAAGCGGGACATGATTGATACAGGCATTGATAATGCACATTGGGAGCAAGTCGCCGCTGAACGTGTTGCATGGAGGGCAAATATCAGAAATGGAATAAAGTCAAAGGAGAAAATTATTGCAGAAAAGTCACACACCAAGCGTTTGAGACGTAAGATGGTGCATGATGGTGGAAATGACCACGTGTTCACATGCACCCACTGTGAACGGACATTTACAGCGCAAATTGGCCTTATCAGTCACACTCGCTACCGCCATAGTTAAAAGTTATTATGCCTTTTTAAAGCACAAACTATCGTCTGTCAAGACGGCAAGGTGCCAATGTAATATATATATATATATATATATATATATATATATATATATATATATATATATATATATATATATATATATATATATATATATATATATATATATATTCACGACTTGCGTTGGTTTCGCATACAGTGATATGAGGGCAATGGCAAATTACTGAAAGTAAACTTGCCATGAAATCACGAACAGCCAAAAATGATGGGATTGACTTCACTTCCTGTAAAGGATATGCAATTTTTTTTTTAAACAAAAGTATATACGCATTGGCCTTAACGCATTAGGCCTTTACTGTTACTTGTCTGTGTGTGTGTGTGTGCGCGTGCGTGCTTGCGTGCGCCCTCACACACACACACACATAGACTTTTTATGAATCATCTCTTTTTATCTGCTTACTGTGTCTACACTTTGCATCTCATAAACAGAAAAGCCAACGCCTCGATGTCTTACTGCTTCTGCTTTGGTTTTATGTTGCTTTGGTTTTATGTTGCTTTGTCTGTATGTTGCTTTGGTTTTATGTTGTGCATCATACAGGTTTCATATGCGTGGTACACTATCTGGCTAGCTATTTGTATTTCTGTGGTGTTATTATTGTACCTGCTTATTGTCCATTTTGTTTTCAGTGAACATTTTGCATATCATTGTAGGTCTGTTGTGTCATATAAAACCTTCTAAATTAACTCTTTGTGCCCAACGAAACGCATTCACCGTCCTTACCAGGCAACTTATGATGTGGTTCTAGGCCTTCCACTTTTAGTCTAAACTAGGTACAGAAATCTTTCTATTGAGAAGGAGTGGGGGGTTAGAAGAATAGAAAGATCATGACAGAGGGGGGGGGGGAGAGACAATGAGAGAGAGAACTAATGGTGACAAAGAGGAAAGGGAGAGAGAGGAAGAGAGATTAATGGTAATAGAGAGGGAGACACAAACAGAGGAAGGATAGAAGAAGGAGTGCCAAAGAGGGAGGAGAGAGAAGAGAACGAGAGCGACACAGTAATAAAATGGAAGATAGGAAAAGGTGTTTAAATGGAGGGAGAGGAAAACAAAAATGAGGAAGAGAGAGCGAGGGTGCAAAAAGATCAAACTGTTGTTGTTGTTTCCCCACAACTCAGTTAACAATGATTAACTTCATGATAACCATAGCTCAGAACTGTCCCATAGCCACGGACATTCGTTGATGCATGTACTGATGCATAGTATGATTACGATGATAATGCTCAGGTGTATTATTTGGATATCAGATAATCTCATCACGCTTTCTTAGTTTTTCTTCCCGTTCACATGTTCGTTGACAAGGACTGTTCTCGAACAGTTCAGTTTTGTATGTGACTTTCATCTGTTCTTACGCTGATTCATTTTATTGTTTGTACATTTAGCGACGAATATTGCATGCTAAATATAACCATATGTTGCTTTCTTGATGTTATGGCCCATATTTCACTAAGTAAATCCACGGAAACGAGAAGTATAATTGGTAAGCTGTACTAGAAAACAATCACAAGTGTGAAAATGGACGTTGCGGTTGGGGTATTCTTAAGTACACAAACAACAGATACTAATGAACTATATACAAGATCAAACATGGCATCATCTAGTTCGGAAGACGTTGCTATCAAGCACAATCCTAGATTGACTGTCTAGGCAAGTTTACGTGCAGTAGTTTGAATTCAACACTGAAGTCCTACGGACCTATATAGGAGTTGATCTCCGTACCTCACCCTCAGCGCACCAGAAGTCTATGCGCAGGAGCATTACGCCACACCACAACTACACACAAAACATACAAAAGTATGTATTGTTCGTAGCGGACTTTTGTGTTGGCATTCTGGCAGCGGCATTATACATAATATATCTGTGCGAGCTGTTGGTTTGTCGAGACGCCTGTCTGTGTGATATTTACTGGCACAGGAACGGAGCATAATGCGGCGACGATTTGGAATCAGACCGCCTTGCGTTGACTTCAGTGGCATGAGCGTCGGTAGTTCAAAATGCAATGGCAATCTACTGAACGTACGAATGCCCTAGATAATCACAAATCTTCTTCTTCTTCAGCGTTCCGAGCCATTTTGGAGTTAATTGAAGTCCTGTAAAGAACATACAACTATTTTCCTAAGCTGAACAATTGCACTGCTCGTTTCAGTTGATTTGCTTATTGTATTGTAACAGCTTTACGGCAGTGCTACTAATTTCACATATCACAAAGCAACGCTTTGCCTCATTTCACATGTTGTATCTCCGTTGTGTGCCTCTCCTGCTCCCCGCCACATTATCCTGGATGTCATCACACCCGGTGACATGATGTCAATGTGCCATCTTGGATGTCGTGTATGCCATGTTGTGACGTCAGTATTGACAAGGGCGATGACCGGACTCCTCATCATAATTTCAGCTTCCATCGACGAAACAGCAGCAAGCGACGCCGATCGGGGAACATGAGCGACAACTCCAATGTCCAGGTAAGACAGTGTTATGTGCCCTTCGGTGTGTCTTGTGTGTGCTTTCTGAACTTCATTGATTACTTTTCTTACTCTTCTGATTGTAAAGTTTGTGCATTTTAGCTGTTAGCTATTTTTTTTTTCTGAATTAATCTGTTTCTTTTATCTCCCAGGCTGAATTATTGCATCTCCAAATAACAAAATGGACAACTGTGGTAGATAATTCAAATTACTTTGTGAATATGGGTTAATCCTCGTTAATATTTCAGCTCGACGGATTTATCTAATTATTTTATGTTGTGTGATTTCTGCAGTATGTACCTGACGAGATGCTGTGAAATATTTTTTTTTTTTTTTTTTTTTTTTCCGCGTTTCCATCCTGTTTCAGGATATTGCGGTCAACACCAGCATCTTTCAGCTGTATGTTGATTCCTAGGCTAGATTACGCTCATCAGCACGCCACGACTTTCTGAGCGACCGGCTCCATACTCTCATAAGTCACTTTTGCGATTCGAACCACTGCTAATTCTCGTCGCGTCACGTGACGAGAGTATTCGGGGTTAGCGGAGAAAGCTGCTAACTGTGAAATATGCCAGGCAATAAATCGTGCAATCTATTGTTTGTGTCTTCGTTATTCAAACTGACTATCAGTCAGCGTGCTCTCATCCGGTGTAGTCACTGGATGAACGTCACACAGCCTGTATTTTGGCTGACAGAATTATTATTATTATTATTATTATTATTATTATTATTATTATTATTATTATTATTATTATTATTATGTAAAGACTTTGTTTGCCTCCGCAGCTAGAACTCCGGCGTAGTTTACACACATGCTACTATTAGTAATTGCTATTGGTTTTGCGTGAGGGTTGGCTTTTCCTGTTACCAGTGTCCCTCGCCAATAAGTGAACCCTCTCCGACTTCTGAGGGACTTGTAATTTACGTTCCAAAGTCAAGGACGCACTAAGGAGACTGAATTGTTTGATCTTAAGATTTTATTTTATTTCCACTGATAGAATTGTTTTATCTCTAATGACAGAATTGTTTTATCTCTACTGACAGAATTATTTTATCTCTGCTGAATGAATTATTTGTTCTTTGGAGACGATTGTTTGTCCTTAAAAGATTGCTTTATGCTATCTCCGCTGGGATAATTATCTTATCTATTTAGAAAGAATCATAATTTGTTTAAGACTCTATTATTTTATCTTCATTAACAGGGTTATATGATGTGTGTAAATATAACCATGTAGTCTTTGAAAAATTATTTTTGTTGTTTTTGTTTTAATCAAACTAGATTATTTTATATCTCCTAATACAATTAATTTATCTTTGATAGTTGTAAATTAATTGAACTCTAACGGTTGAATTATTTAATATTTTATAATGTATTTTTTGTACTTTGATCACTCTAATCTCTACATTGGTGTATGTGTATTAACATTGTATAGACCATTCTCCACCAGCCCGTCGCTGCTGTTGATTTGTCAACTACAGTTTTCAAATGCATTAATCATCATATATGATATTCTGGTTCGTTTGGTTGTTTTTTTTTTCCCCACATAAATATGTCCCCAGTTTCCATTGTTGACGTTTCTGTCATTGTGTTATTTTGAACTCACGTTGTCACATTGATTCAATAGTGTGTGCATGTGCGCGCGTGTGTGTGTGCGCGCACGCGTGCGTGGTTGTGTGTCCACATGCACTTCGTGGTTGTATATTATTCCGTCAGCTTATGTTCTGTTATAGCGGACGCGTTGATGTAACGGTTAGAACGTGACGCTGACAATACCGTCATCACTGGCAGGCCAGGGTTCAATTCGTGCAGTCGTCACTCGCAACGGCTGGGAGAGAGTGGCCCATTAATCCTTCATGCACTGCAGCCTAAAAACTTTGATTGTCCTAACACTTCACGTAGCCACAAAAGCTTCCTTCCACGGACATTTTTAAAGTGTCCAATACGTTCTTAAAACTGTCGATGTATATGTTTCAATGATTGCTCGCATGTAAAATAATACAGTATTGTGTCTTAATCACCTCAGGTTGCCACCGCCTGATGTCTATATGTTTGGCATGATTTAATTATACAATAACTCCACAGGTGGACGAAATCCAGGATGAACAGTTCTATCTTATGCGGCGATGAATGTAGAATGAGAATCTGTAGCACGTATTTTATATATTCCATGACGGAGTGGTTTTAGTGTATATCACATAGACCAAATAGGATTTTTAACGTGTGTGTGTTATATAGACACACACACACACACACTAACACACACACACACATATGTGTGTGTTTAATGCATGTACATTGCAGGACGTTGCTACCAACCCTTAGTAGATTTTCCAGGCAATTTTGCGTTCAGTAATTTGCCAGTGAATGAGACTTGTATAGAGGTTGATTCCACTACCCAGCCATCAGCCTGCTTCAAGCTTACACAGCTGGGACGCTCTTATCCTGACATATATACATACATATATAATTGGAACTCTTCACTGGCTGTTGAAGATGATGACTGAGTTCTTATGGGAATGCCCTGAGTGCGATGATGGCGGTTCTTGACTCAGCTCAACAAGCATACACATTGTTGCAGTAATAATTTCAACACGTGTCCCAGCTCATGTTCTGTCAGTAATCTAACTATTTGACATTCTTACAATTCACAATGTAGTATTTTATTTGCAATCTGACTCTTTAATTCGTTTTTTTTTTTTATTCACAGTATATTTTTTCATTTTGTTTTTAAAAAGTCGCTTAAAAGTCGACAGGGTCAACTTCATTGCACCGGGTTTTATCCCATATGGCTCGGTCTCTTTCCGCAGCGCAGAAAGCGTCGCGCAAAGCACGAACTCCGTACCTCTAGCGACGACCCACGGGGGTCTCCGAAAAATTTAACTCGTGATCCGAAGGGCGCGGCCCGGAATCGAACCCACAACCTTCGGAGCCCGAGTTAAACGGCTTGACCACTTCGCCACGAAGACTCCACTCCTTTTGTTTCTAAAACATACATGCTATTTCGTAAGATTCCTGTTATTCTTTTCTCTGCATAGTAACTCGCGGTACATTTTGACACCAATGTCAGGAGGAGGTTGCATCTGTTATAGCCACAAATCTTTGATAATTATTGTTACGTTATTAGTTTCACTGTTTTCATATTGTTTATTTACTATTGATTTGTTTAAATGTGTGCACGCAGATAACATTTTAACGCCACACTTTCGAATGTTTTCAGGTCACCGACTTATGTGACGTCAGTGTGTCCACGTCTCATTGGTCGTATAATCTCGTTATCATTTTACAGAAACGTTTGTTGGTGTGGTATGTCCAGTCTTGCAGGTCTTCATCTCTGAACCTGTGACAGAGGGACCACTACAAGAATCTTCCTTTTCCTCTTCGTCGTCTCTTGCTGCAGCTTCTTCTGATTATTATTATTATTATTATTATTATTATTATTATTATTATTATTATTATTATTATTATTATTATTATTATTTCTTATCATTATCATTATTATTATCCTTATTTTACTATTATTGCTATTATTATTATTATCATCATCATTATCATCATCATCATCATCATCAATTTATTTTCGTCTTCCTCTTCCTCTTCCTTCTCTTTCTCCTTCTTCTTCTTCCTCCTCCTCCTCCTCCTCCTCCTTCTTCTTCTTCTTCTTCTTCTTCTTCTTCTGCGATCAGTTCCCTATACCCTGAGACGTTTCGTCTCCAAAAACCCAGTGTTCGGCGGATGCCCCACAGCTTTCCGTCACACTGTCCTTCTTCTGGGGTCATGTTTGATATCCCAAGCCACCAAAGAGTGAGCACATTTGTAGCATGTTTTCTGCACTTGAAGGGGAGGAGTGGGGTCGTTTTGGCAACGACACTGATCAGTTTGACGGCTGTCATGTTGTAGAAATGTACTTGTATTCTACAGTTTCCTGTCTAGACGTGTATAGTAGGATTTGTGTGTTTTATGACGTCATATTACTTTAATGCGAGAGGTGGAGAGTGTGGGAGCTTACAGTTCCTGTAGCTTGTGTGAGTTTGTACAGCCTTGAATAAAAGTATTTCACGTCATTTTATTTCGGTATAACATTTGCATATTTATAGATAACATTTCACCTTTGACTCATACATTATGAATTTTGTTTTCATTCCTGCTACCAGCTAAATTACAGCCCTGACATTGGCGGATTTCTCAATAGGTCGTTTTCCACCGACGAGCCACCCCATAGCCCGTACAGTCGTAGAAAGGTAGCCATTTTCATAACGCTTCCGTGGGTTATGGGATTTCCTACTTATTTTAATTACTTTTTTTATTCAGTGTTTCAACAAGGTAATTTTGAGTTAATCATGAAAATATAATGACAGCCAGGGGAAGTAATAACATTTTATGAAGCTGAATTTGGGATGCCGAGTTATTCCGCTTGTGTGTTACCAGAATTGACGTCACTGCGTTTTGGACAATCCGATGAGAGCAGAAGTCTAAGAGTGTGGCTGTTGGGTGTCCAAGTTGCTTGTTGGTTCGCTTTTTGTTGGGGCCATCTTCGGATATTACGACCAGTTCCATGTCTTGATTCCCCACTCTAGAAGCCATGGAGGAGAACGTCCATGGCTAGATTTGATTCCCCACTGTAACGGGCATAAACGACAGATCCATGGCTAGATTTGATTCCCCACTGTAACGGGCATATACGACAGATCCATGGCTAGATTTGATTCCCCACTCTAACAGCCATACACGAAAGATCCATGGCTAGATGTTATTCCCCACTCTAACAGCCATACACGACAGATCCATGGCTAGATGTTATTCCCCACTCTAACGGGCATACACGACAGATCCATGGCTAGATTTGATTCCCCACTCTAACGGGCATACACGACAGGTCCATTGCTAGATTTTATTCCCCACTCTAACGGCCATACACGAAAGTTCCATGGCTTGGATTCCCCACTCTAACAGCCATACACGAAAGATCCATGGCTTGGATTCCCCACTCTAACAGCCATACACGAAAGATCCATGGCTAGCTTTTATTTCCCGCTCTAACAGCCATACACGAAAGATCCATGGCTAGATGTTATTCCCCACTCTAACGGGCATACACGACAGATCCATGGCTAGATTTGATTCCCCACTCTAACGGGCATACACGACAGGTCCATTGCTAGATTTTATTCCCCACTCTAACGGCCATACACGAAAGTTCCATGGCTTGGATTCCCCACTCTAACAGCCATACACGAAAGATCCATGGCTTGGATTCCCCACTCTAACAGCCATACACGAAAGATCCATGGCTAGCTTTTATTTCCCGCTCTAACAGCCATACACGAAAGATCCATGGCTATATTTGATTCGCCACTCTAACGGGCTTACACGAAAGATCCATGGCTATATTTGATTCCCCACTCTAACGGCCATACACGACAGACCCATGGCTAGATTTGATTCCCCACTATAACAGCCATACACGAAAGATCCATGGCTAGCTTTTATTCCCCGTTCTAACAGCCATACACGAAAGATCCATGGCTATATTTGATTCGCCACTCTAACGGGCATACACGAAAGATCCATGGCTATATTTGATTCCCCACTCTAACGGCCATACACGACAGACCCATGGCTAGATTTGATTCCCCACTATAACAGCCATACACGAAAGATTTATGGCTATATTTGATTCGCCACTCTAATGGGCATACACGACAGACCAATGGCTAGATTTGATTCCCCACTATAACAGCCATACACGAAAAGATCAGCGAACAAATTCGATCCTCCACTCTAGTGGCCAGACACGAGAACATCCACTAAGAGATGTATCACCATGCACTAGTCTGTCATTTATTGCCTTAGTATATCCCCGATGTCCATTTTCAATGTCTCAACTGTCGTTTGTTTGTTTGTTTGTTTGTTTGTTTGTTTGTTTGGTTGGTTGGTTTTCGAGCCTCGCCGATTTTAGTTATCCACTCTTGTAGAACTTGAAGAAATAGGGACAGATATGGCTCCATCCCCATAGACAAACAACAGACTGATTCGGAACATGTTTATAGGCTCTTCAAGCCGTGAGTGCACGGCTGTAATTGCCACTATCTAAAATCATCGTGGGGGATTACTGTGCCATTTGCATTTTCTTGTCTTAGCCTGCAAGATAACAATCGGTCAATCCGCAAACTATGAGTTTTTATAGAATATCACTACATGTGAATACCACCATGGAAGAAGTATACAATAGAGCTAGCAACGGGTATGTCTTCTTAACCTGACAAAGACTCTCTTGACTGTGGATAGGAGTCTGTTGACAATGTACGAAACATAACAATCTACTTTTGCTTGCTTGCTTGCTTGTGTTCGTTGGCTTGAGCTCCAACGCGAAGTCCTGTATGTCGGATGAAGGCATCTTGTTGTCCAACATCAGTGTGATGTCGTACCGGACCTGAGGTTTGCGTGAGTATCCGTTGTCCCATGCCTGGCTTATTGGTGTGCAGACTGGTGGTTCCTCGCCGTACAGGCAGACACTCTCCGACTTCGGAGGAATCGGCGATCCTACTGACTTTAGCCAGGACCCCGAAGGGACCTGTTGCCCAGGACGCTCGACGAGGACGCGTCAATAGGTCTTGGCCAGTATATAACCCGGCCCTGGTGCCTTGGAAACACCTCTGCGTCCCCAATCTACTCTTAACCTCTAGCATGCCTCTCCGTAGATGTAAAGTTGCGGTACCGGTAATGCACACAAAGTTGGTTTCTGGGTAGAATGGGAGTACCACAACAAGTCCCCGTGGGGATGGTACTGTGGTTTAAACAACTGCACGGCCTTTGCAGGACTTTGCAACCACATCTAACCCTTATTGATTGTTAGTGATTCACTCGGCAGTTTTACGTTCAGTAGTTTGCCATTGCTTTCTGGGCGAGAAATCAGCTTTCAAGTTCAGCTGACTGGCGTGGAATGAATCAACTACGCCACCATAAAACATAGACAGTTTAAGTTTGTTAAACCTCTCAGCCACACCGAGGTACTTTGGTACCGGGTGGAACAGTCTACGCCAACCTCAATACGATAAATGCCAGCCCCTTTGGGGACCCACAACAAGCTAAAGGCTGGCGCTTGGGACTTAAGAGGTCGTGCTCAGTCTCTCAGCTGACTTCCAACGAACAACAACAACAACCCGAGGAAGAAAAAACAAACAAGGATAGAGAAGGGCAACAAGAAGATAACGACGCTAACCATTAACAACTGGGAGCGGCGGCGGAGTAGTGCCTCGACACTCGCCTGCCGCTCCGGTGGTCATGGGGTCCGTTCGCATCCGGGTGGATTCGAATTTGTCAAACTGAACTGGTCTCCCAGGTAGACCCAGCCAAAACTGGGTCCCGTGTCTTTGAACGTAGAGGCAGCAGGTGTGGTACCGACTACAACACCCACAGAGCACCCACTGGTGAGATACCGACTACAACACGCACCGAGCACCCATTGGTGTGTAACAATATGGGTCGAATACCATATGTCCAATGCGCCTTAACTGATGCAGTGTCGAAGGATTATATATCGTCAAATGTGATCTCCAAATTGGACAGAAGGCCGATATACCATGGTCATCGTGTTATTTGACCACTTCAGTGTGCATGTGCGTGCGTGTGCAGTGTGATTGTGTACCATGTCTGGTCCAACCCTACATTTTTGTTTGGCACTGAATCAGTTAAAGCGTGTAAAATGTTCCTTTACTTTACTTTACTTTACTTTACTTTACTAATGCTAATGAATTTCCTCTGTTTTGTTTACATTGCCAACATTCTTGAGTACAATTTTATTTTCTAACATACCATGCTATTAGACATTTTTCAGATTTGGCCTGGCTAACTTTCTCCGTAAATCGTTTTCTAGTAACGAGTCAGAGGGACCGCACAGTCCGTACTCCATCAGAAAGGTAGTTGTGATAGTCAACCTCTAGAAAACTAGATCTATTGTGGCTCTGGGCAGGTGTGGGTAATTCTATAATCTTACTTGTTGGGAGAGATTTACAAACCATTAAAGGGTCTTAAGCCTGCTCTGTGGCTTATGCGCGCAATTCGTAATCTCGTATACCACGTTTGAAACACAGCTGCGGGCGATTAGGAAGCAGACCACCTTGCACTGATTTCCATACAATAGTATGTCTGCCGTTCGTTCAGAAAGCAAAGGCAAACTACTGTACGTAAACTTGTCTAAGAAGTCACAAACAGCCAAATAATGCTGGGGTTGACCGCGACGTCCTGTAAAGGATATGCAACTAACTAAAAGAATTACACAGGAAATCAATTAGGGAACCCTTTGAAGCCTCTAAGACAGTTCATAAATAAACACACATGTATTGTTTGGCGCTAATAGAAGAAGGAAGTAAAGACTAGAGGACGCGTAGACAACATAAAAATTGAAAGTTATAGTTACCGACCGGTATTTTAGCGAGCCATTTGACGTAAGTTTATAAAGTTGCGCTGACAGTAGCATGAGAGCCATCTGACAGTAGCATGAGAGCCATCTGACAGTAGCATGAGAGCCATCTGACAGTAGCATGAGAGCCATGTGACAGTAGCATGAGAGCCATGTGACAGTAGCATGAGAGCCATCTGACAGTAGCATGAGAGCCATCTGACAGTAGCATGAGAGCCATCTGACAGTAGCATGAGAGCCATCTGACAGTAGCATGAGAGCCATCTGACAGTAGTATGAGAGCCATGTGACAGTAGCATGAGAGCCATGTGACAGTAGCATGAGAGCCATCTGACAGTAGCATGAGAGCCATCTGACAGTAGCATGAGAGCCATCTGACAGTAGCATGAGAGCCATGTGACAGTAGCATGAGAGCCATCTGACAGTAGCATGAGAGCCATGTGACAGTAGCATGAGAGCCATCTGACAGTAGCATGAGAGCCATCTGACAGTAGCATGAGAGCCATCTGACCAGGTGTTCGATACCTGGGGTCTCCGCTCGCTCCGGACGTGAAGGGATGGCCAGTTATTCCTCCGTGCACCCAAGCCTGAAAAATGTGATGATCCTAACACTCCGCATACCCTAGTATGTTGCTACTACGGCATGGTTGAACTACACAACATGTACTGTTGCTTGTGTGAACAAGCGTCCATTAGGGACGCACACAATGGTAACATTGTGACTCTCAATGCATGTCATAAGAGGAGATTGATTAAGGAGGGTTGGCGGGAAAGACATTATTTCGTCCAGTAGAAAACTTTATAAACGGGTTCTAAGAATATCTTCGAATACAGAAAAGAACAAATGTATCCATACAACAAGATCTGAATATTGAAAAGGGTTGGCTACTAAAGACGATAAAACAAAGAAAATTGAAATATTTTGGTCACTTGAAACGTCACGAAAGTTTGGAGAGAACAATAATGGAGGGAAGCGAGGAAGAGGGGGGGGGGCAAAGAGAAGATGGGTGCAGGCTGTGGCGGATGATCTCCAGATAATGTGTATCGGACGCGAGACATCTTGCTTATGACCGAGACGTTTTCCGGAAGTTTGTTATGAGAGCGAGGTTCTGCAACTGAATGAATGAATGAATGAGAAAACTAGCTGCAAGCTGCAGAAGCTACCGTATCAGCAAAGCGATGTTCGCCTGCTGGAGCTTCGGTCCTAGACAAAGTTGCTGTCTAGCTGCAAAACCAATCATTCATTAACAAGTCTACAAAGAGCTTGGTGTGACAACAATTTACTTAAAACCACAAAAGAAGGGAACATCGTGAACATAAGAGCTGGAGGACGTCTAAGATATAAGTAAATGGACAGACAACATCAAAATATGGTCAAGCTACAGTCGAGAAACGTGTACACGGAACACTGACCACATAAACTGTCTTTAGTCCATTACCTCATGCTTTGTCTTTTTATTTCCTAGACCGGCGCTGTGGCGAAGGTATAATGAACGCAGTTCGTAATCCCGCATACCGCATTCAAAACACAACTGCGGGCGAATTGGAAGCAGACTGCCTTGCGTTGGTTTTTATACAATGGTATGAGTGCCAGTCGTTCAGAAACAATGTCAAACAACTCAATCTAAAATTCTGGGGTTGACTGCCACGTCCTGTAAAGGAAATGCAACTAGCTTGTTTTTCTTAGGCATGCTTCTTTTTATTTATGTACTTTGTCCGTACATCTTGTCCTCTAGAAGTTTCAACTGTAGTTATCCACGACTCGTGCTATAAAAAAATCCAAGATGGCTGCACTAGACAGCTGTTGTTTCAATAGAGAGCCGCTGTGGCTATGAAGTTGGCGTGTCCCTTTCAAGGTCAGAAGTCGCCTGGTTCAATCCCAGCAGAACGCTGTAGTGGTACACCAATCAAATCATTTCACGCAACCCTTTGATCTTTCGGGTTGTGAGATCAGATATATTCCTTCTCGGATAATGGCGAACATCAAGGGTCCTGAGTGCAGATTCATCAGTGAAACACCCAAAAGCAGTCGTGAATCGCAAAGAGTAGGCCATAAGGCCTTCGTTATGGCACAATTGTCAGAAAACCATCTGAAAACCATAGGTAGAGCCTTGTATGGTATCTTCTTCTTCTCATCTCATCTCATCTTGTTCCTCTTGTACCTTGCGATGTCGATGTGAAGCATACACGGCGGACGAGTGTCCGTTTATGGGCTACGTTTATCGGGATTCCCGTGGACTCTGCTATTTCCTCTGTCAAATCGTTTACGTGGCCGGCTTCTTCTCCTTCTTCTATATGGTCTGTACATCATTGCTTGTTAGACGTAGTTTACTGTTAGTTGGTAACCTAGTTATATTGTGAAACCATTTAACGTGCTGTTTTCTGATGAAATATAGCGCAGCTAAAACCCCCACTTTAGTCCTGATATCCTCATTTCTGATTTTCTCTCTTCTTGATACATTGAGTATTCTTCTCATGAATCGAGTATTCTTCTCAGGAATCTCATTTCTGTTTTTAAAGTTTCTGTTCTCTTTTTCTGTCATTGTCCTTGTTTGATATTGGTAGCATAGAGTTGGTACAAACTATTTTTACTTCTTCTCCTCTTCTTCGTTCTTATGAAATGTTTGTTTCAGACGTAATTGTGGTGTGCCTGTTTTCAGCAGAGCTGCGATATTTGCGCCTTTCGGCTGACGCAGACATTTGTTGATCGGGTTAACCTTCCCGGGTACGGTGTATGTCTAGAGGAAGTGAACTGGTCACACATTTGTGCCCATGGATGTGGCGCCCTCTTGTGACATAAGGAATGACGAAGAAGAGAACGTAAAAGACTCGTATAGACAAATTGTAAAGCATTTACATACATTTCTGTAATACTTCTTGTGACATGGAAACGATGAAGAAGACACTGTAAAAGACTCGTAAAGACAACTTGCAAAGCATTTACGTACATTTGTTGTAATGTTTACATGTCCTTACCAGGACGTTAGGACCAACCCCAAACCCAAGTTGGTTTTCTTGATGTTACGTTCAGTAGTTTGCCATTGACATTATTTAAAGTCTGAACACTTAATATACCATGCGACCCGCACTGACAATTACTCATCTTCCTTACTCGCTGTTTGTTCCTAACTTGCTTTTGTTGCTTACTGCCTCCGTGGTCAAGTGGTCAAGTCAACTGACTGGCGATCTAACGGTCGTGGGTTTGTCTTCGGACTGTGTTGTTCAGTGCAATGTTTCCAGAGACCCCAGCGGGTTATCGCTGAAGCTTTGGGGTTCGTGCACTGTGCGATGCTCCCAGCACTGTGGCGGGCCGTTAGACCCAGTCAGGTGGGGTAAACCCGGTGCAATGAAGTCAATCCTCTGGCTTTGAAGCTTTTACACTTTTTTCGGTCGCTCACTTTGAACTCGAGCATATTCCACACTGGTCTTTTTTTTTACGTAAGGACCAGCTTTCTAAAAATACCAGTGTCCCTCGACACCAGGCGAACCCACTCCGACTTGACAGGTACTTGTAATTTACGTTCCCAAGTCAAGGACAAGAAGTCAGCGTTTAAGCCCAAGTTATCGATATATGAAGAGAACCCACAACCTCGCCATCAGCCAACCAGAAGTTAAAGTGCGAGCGCTCTTGTCCATTCGACCTCGAGACTTCCAAAATATGATCCATCCACTCACATCAAATATTATATTATTCTGCAATACGCACCTGAGGAGATGCAGCTAAATGTGCCAGGCAAAAATGATGCCATCTATTGTTTGTGTCTTCTGTGTTTACATTCACTAAGAGACTACATTGTTTTGAAGTTGTTGGATCGACAATTACAACCTGCCGCGTCCCTCAACAAAACTCTCCTGCTGCCTCGAAAAATGGGACACGGTGACAGTGTGCAAGTTTATTGTAAGTGACATGCGTGAAATAAGAGTTGATGATAACAGAATTGTCCGTTATTGCCAGATTTATGACAACCCTGAGCTGGCAGACTATCTCAATAGCTCATTCTTGAACCGAGATTCGCCGACACCTCGCAGCCCGTACTCTCGCAGAAAGGTAGTTTGTTTTCACATGTTTGTCACCGCTGGGTATAGAGGGTTTTTATTTATGTATTTAATTTATTGTTTATTCTTTCAGTAAAGTGAGAAAGATGTGGTTTTATAGAAGGTAAGGGTACAACAAATGTTGTATATTTGCTGAGAACATTAATGGAGCGTTCGACAGATGTATCCAAGGATCTAAAACTTTGCTTCATTGAATGCACAAAAGTTGTCGATAGACTAAGACATGCGACATGATAAAGATGCTTGCAGATCTTTAACTTAATGGGAACAGCCTTTGTCTTGTAAATAACACATACTGGAAACACAATGCAAATATTCAAATTGAATATGATAATGGTCAATCTCATCCTGTTAAGAGAAGTGCGCGACAGGGATATGTATTGTCTCTAGATCTTTTATTTTGCTTTATATCGCGACACAATGAAAAATATAAAGGATATGACAGAAATCGCAATCGCTTGGTATTATATCAATGATGTATATGATGATATATGCATATTATACAATTTTGACTACAGACATTAAACAGGATGTGAACACGATCTGCATTTGGTTACTGTACAAAATGGCGGATAGGCTGCTGAGCTGTTACGGCCTCTGGGGTGATTTTTGTTTCTGGCTGTAGTTTGCGTATGCATTTACCTCATTTTGGGCTGGTGTTACATATCCGTCGCCCAGCTACTGAGTTAATTGAGTGGATCGACACTGTGAGTTGTGGATTTCATGTGGATAAATTTACATCTGTCCGCCGTGGTTTGAATAGTGAACTGCATATTCAGAAAAATGGCCCACGGCCGTTTGTTGAACTAGCTGGTTTTGCTTTATGCAGTAAAGTGTGTGTGAAGCTGCTGGTTTTCTAGTGGCTGCCGCTTCCATTAACGATGAACTGTAATTTTAGTGGCGGACTGTAGTGTTGGCATTATGTATGTATGACTGTGGGTGCTGTTGATTTGTCGGGCCTGTTGTCTGTTCCCCTTTTCAACCACAGCCGAAATCTGTGGAGAGACAAGGCACTTGATGATGATGATGATGATGATGAGAGTTGAACCAAAGAAATAGAAAGTCAAGAGGTGCAACTACCATTATTGGGGAATAAACATGTGGGAGAGGGCACGGGACTTTGGATCAATACTAAGTTATAAGGAAGTTAATAAGGACAGAATACACAGAAAAAACAGAAGTGTGAAGTAAAGACAGGGGCTTAACAAAGAAAGTCAAATAATAAGAGACAGAAAAGTGAGAAAGAAGTAAATAGCATGGAAAGAAAGAAAAAGAATAAGAGACAGAAAAAGTGAGAATGATGGCATGAAAAAAGAAAAGAAAGTTAAAACATAAAGCATGAATAATGCCGCAAACGATTAGAATTATAAGAAAGGAAAAAATAAAAAAGCGTACTTGCACGAATGTATAAATTGCTTGAAATATAAGTAATTAAATAACTGACATAAAATATGAGTAATTTCATCTGAGTAATTCCTTTAGTAAAGATACTTGTAATCTGAGTAGTCAAGTCATTCAAATGCTAGTCCCACATGTTAGACTACTCTATAAGTGATATGTTCAGTATCACGCCAGCCTCATTCCCTTCCCTGACAATGTCCTGGTACCCTTTGTCGGCTGGCTGGGGGGCATTTCGAACACGTGCTATTCGCTGCTCATTCATGTCTCCCACTCAGTAATTATAGCTCAACTTTAAGATTGCCAGTTTGTCGTTGTTGTTCTTTACATATGATAATGAAATTACCGTTGTCATCTATTCTGATTATTTCACGATGCCAGGTGCTCCGGAAACCAGATCTCAGTGAATTTCTCAATAATTCTTTTAGAAACAGAGATGGTCCGAATCCTGGCAGCCCATACTCGCGACGAAAGGTATCCGTGTAGCCTCATTCTTTCAGTTCAACATAAATTATGAGTAATGCCTCTTATTTTAGTTCAAATGGTTGAAATATGAGTGGTTAAATGACTAGCCGTCTTGATACACGATAATTTGTACAATGGAGTTTTCCTCTCCATAACACAAAGTCTGGTCTGAATTTGTGTTGTCCATGCAGCATGATCCCCCTATCGGCCAGCCTAGACTCCAGATGAAACATAACACCAGTACGTCTGGAACAAGATATGCTGCAGAAGCTGCCGGATCAGGATAACAATGCTCTAACTGTCTGCCTATCGGAGTTTCGATCCTATACCAGTTGCCGTCCAAAACTTAGCTTATATATAACTATAAGCCGGTCTCTGTGGCTTGCGAGCGCGATTCGGGAGCTGCTTACCACGCCTTCAACACGTGGCGGCGATTGATTTGGCAGCAGACTGTGTCTCGCTGGGATTTTAACGTATTGGTATGGGAGCCGGTCGTTCAGAAAGCACTGGCAAACTACTGAACGTAAAACTTGCCAAGACATCAACAAAAGCAGTAAAATGCTGGTGCGAATAGCGATGTCATGTAAATAGAATATGCAAATATATATATATATATATATATATATATATATATATATATATATATATATATATATATATATATATATATATATATATTCTTCTTCTTCAGCGTTCCGAGCCATTGAGGTTCTTTGCTGCAAATACAATCCGTCTCCATTCGTCTCTCTGGTGGACCTTCTCTTGCCAGTCGTTGATTCCAAGTGCTTGCAGGTCTGTACATGTATTATCTCTCCACCGCCTTCTTGGTCTACCTCGGGGTCTACGGTCATTTATTTCCTGAGTGTAAGCGAGTTTTGTTTCCCTATTATCTTCCATTCTTTCTATATGCCCCAGCCATTGTAGTCTATTAGCCTTCATGATACCAGTGATTAGCGGGGACTTAAACAGATCATAAATGTCTTTGTTACTTCTTCTTTTCCACTCTCCACTTTGTGTATCCCTAATGGGTCCAAAGATGCGTCTTAAAATTTTGTTCTCAAAGGTTTGTAACAAGGCTTCGTCTCCTTTCGTTGTACTCCAGGTTTCAGAGCCATACAGCACAACTGGTCTGATCAGTGTTTTGTATATTGTGATTTTGGTGTTACGAGATAGCGCCTTTGATTTTAGTAGATGTTGTAGTGCATAGTATATCTTATTTCCAGAGTTGATTCTAGTTTGTATTTCTTCCCTTATGATGTTGGAGCAGTTGAAGATCGTACCCAGGTATTTGTATGTTTCCGTTCTTTTAATGGTCATATTATCTATTTGTATGTGGCCAGAGTTTCTAGCCATTCCGTCTCTTGAAATTACCATATATTCTGTCTTATCTTGGTTGATAACCAGCCCCATCTGTTGGGCTTTTTCCTTTAAGTGAGTCAATATTTCCAATGTCTTTTGTTCACTTTGCCCTATAATATCTATATCATCTGCATAACCAAGCAGCTTGGATGTTCCTCCAATATCACATTCCTCCTTTACCTTCCTTACAACTTTCTCTAGAGCCAGATTGAAGAGTAGCGGCGATAGTGCATCACCCTGTTTCAAGCCAGATGTTATTTGGAAGGGGTCTGATTTCCTGCCTTTATATGTTACTATATTATAAGTATCTTCCATGCATAGTCTGGTCATGTTGATTAACTTCCTTGGTATTCCAAATTCCTGCATAGCATTCCATAGACTATTCCTATGGACACTATCATAAGCCTTTTTAAAATCCACAAAAATGTTATGGAGATCTCTTTTATATTCCCAATGTTTCTCGGCTATTTGTCGTAAGATAAATATCTGATCTATTGTTGATCTGTTTTGTCTAAACCCCGCCTGGTAGTCACCTAATATGTCTTCTGAATATGGTTTTAGTCTATTTAGTAATACTGCGGATAGTATCTTATAGCTTGTGGACAGTAGTGATATTCCTCTATAATTTCCACATTGGAACTTGTCTCCTTTCTTAAAGATAGGTATCAATAATGACTCTTTCCAGTCATGGGGTAATTCTTCTGTCCTCCAGATTTTTATTATTAGTTCGTATAGCTTTAGATGTAATGCATGGCCACCTGCCTTTATAAATTCAGCAGCAATTCCATCAGTCCCAGTTGCCTTATTGTTTTTAAGTCGTGTGATTACATATAGGATTTCTTCAAATGTAGGTTCTTCAATTTGTGGTTCGCATGTTAGAACCTCTTCCTGTGAGAAAATGTTACTTGGAGCTTCACAATTTAGTAATTCAATAAAATATTCTTTCCATGTGTTGCACATTTCCTCATTGGTATTTATCATATTCCCATTTTTGTCTTTTAAACCATATGTGTTTTGTTGGTGCCCTCGTTTCATTGACTTCAGTTCTTTAAAAAATTTTCTGGATTCATTTTTCTGGTGATTAGTTTCCATATCTTTGATTATATTATTCATATATTCTCGCTTCTGCTGTCTGACTATTTTTGTAGCCTCTTTACATTCATTTCTATAATGCTCTTCCTTTTGGATGTTATTGATGTCATTTAACCATACATGTCTGGCATTCTTCTTCCTAATGACTGCTTCTTCACATTTTTGATTGAATCATCTGTTCTTTCTATGCGTGGTTAACACACCGAGACATTCTTCTGTGGTAGACTGAATTGTATTCTTGATGTTCAACCAAGTTTGGTCAATGCTTTCCTCCGAAGGGTTTTGCAGAGTTTCAAGTTTACATTTTATTTCATCTGTAAATTTCTCTTTGACTGTAATGTCTTGTAGTTTTTCTCTGTTATATGTTGGGTGTAATCTTTGTAATTTAGTATAGAAAGCTCTCTTAAGTTTTATTTTAAATTTTGCTCCAACGAGGAAGTGGTCACTGTGGCACTCAGCTCCTCTATAACTTCTGACTTGCTGTATGTTTGATGCATTTCTGTTGTTAATTAAAATGTGATCTATTTGATTATAGGTTCTCTTGTCACATGATTTCCAAGTTTGTTTGTGTATATCCTTTCTTTGTAGTCTGGTACTGATAATCTGCAGTCCTTTGGCTTCTGCCAGGTTGATGACTCTCCATCCATTATCATTTGAAGTTGTATGTAGGCTTTCCATACCGGCCACTTTTTTATTAGTTTGCTCTCTACCTATTTTTGCATTGAAGTCTCCTAGCACAATCAGGATGTCCTGTTTGGGGGTTTCTTCTATGACATCCTCCAGATCATTATAAAAGTCTTCTTTAATATCATCTTCTTTCTCTTTAGTAGGTGCATGTACATTAATCATCGTTATATTTTTCCATTTACCTTTTATTCGTAATTTACTAATCCTGTCATTAAAAGCTTTAAAGTTTAAAACGTTCCCCCATAACTCTTTTTTGATGACAAATCCTGTTCCTAATTCATGTTTATTTTGGGTGTTTCCTCCATATATTATAATCATTCCATTTTGCTCTAAAGTACCCTCTCCTGGCCACCTTATTTCTTGAATTGCTGTTATATCCATTTGATATTCAATCAGCTCCCGGGTTAGTTCTTCGGCCGCTCCAGCTCGATATAGTGTCCGTACATTCCATGTTCCAAATCTCAAAAGTCCTTTAACGTTCCAAGGTCGTTGTCCAGATAAGTCAGTCCGATATCGAGGCTCATGTATTTGTTTCGTAACAAAGAAAGGTTTTTACAAAGGTGGGGATGTTAACCCCACTCTTCAACCCCCAACCTGGAGGACCAGGGTGTTTCTCTTTGTCTGTTCTCTACCCTTTGACCTGTCCGGCTTGGGAGGCCCTGCTGGTAGCTACGCTACCGCCGGCATAGCTCTCAGGGTCATTGAGAAACTCAAGCTCCCCCACCACGACAAGGTGGAAACACCATCGGGGGAGATATATATATATATATATATATATATATATATATATATATATATATATATATATATATATATATATATATAGACAGAGGCAAACGTCATTATTTGTTCATGTGGTGAGAAGATAGGCATTGGATGGTATCGTGACAACTGGAAATAGTATGGGAAACAGGTAGAGACAGACAAAGAGAGAAATTATGCTGGATAGACTGAGACGGTAATACGGAGGAATATCTTCAACAGATTTGATTCAGAACACCAAGGGCCGATTTCTGTGGAGATACATGGACGCCGGTGATTATAATGATCACTAGAAGAGGTGGAATAGAGAAATTAGCCTCATGAAATATGAGGAAAGAGAATGAGAGAAAACAAAAATCAAAACAAAAAAGATGTATGAGGAAAGTTTAAACAGCTGCGCCATAAATAATCTTGTACAGGTCAAGGACCCTGTTTACACGTCTGAGGGTGTGTTAGGTGTATGGTTCTAGTATCGTGTGGTATAGACCAATCAGCCTTCGATGAGGCTTGTGGCCAATATCACAACTGCTGCTATATTTCCTTGAACATGTGCAGGGGTCCATTATTGAGCTGTGTCGACCTCCTCAGTCGAAGAGGACTGGAACACACGCCCAACCACCCACCGGGCCTGCGGACAACCGTGCTTAATTCGCTATTGAAAACTGTAGGCCTAAACTGGAGAACGTCGTGACAGCTGGAAAGATCGAGAGGTAAAGGGGCAGAGGCAGACCAAGAGAAATGGTGCTGGATGGATTGAGACGATGGCATGGAGGAATAGCATTAGCAGGCTTAATTCCAGAACGCCAAGGACAGATCTATGGAGAGTCATGAACGCCTACGCCAGCTGATGGCAGGGCGTTTGATGATGATGATGATGATGATGATGATGATGATGATGAACTGTAGTTAATTTGTTACGTTTGCCAGACTATCATTGTCTCTGTTAAATGCGATAAGGACACTGATCGTTGTAATATATATTATTATTCCACAATGCCAGGTGTTCCGGAAACCAGATCTCAGTGAATTTCTCAATAATTCTTTTAGAAACCGAGATGGTCCGAATCCTGGCAGCCCCTACTCGCGACGAAAGGTATCCGTGTAGCCTCATTCTTTCAGCTGAACATAAATTATGAGTGATTACTTCTTACTCATTCTGTTAGTCCAGATACTTGAAATATCAGTAGTCAAATAATTAAATATGAAATGTTAGAATTTAACTGTAACATTTTTTACAGTGTATATATAAGTAATTTTTTTTTTCATTTGCTCATTTTTAACCACCTGTTCCGTGGCCATAGCGTTACGGATGCAGTTCGTAATTCCGCTTACCTGTTCGAAACACAGCTGCAGACGATTTGGCAGTAAACCGTTTTGTGTTGGTTTTTTACGAAATGGTATGGGTGGCGGTCATTCAGAAAGCAATGGCAAACTACTGAACGTAAACTTGCCAAGGGATCACAGCAACAAAAAATTCTGGTGTTGACTGCAACGTCCTGTAAAGGATATGCAACTAACTAACGTTTTGAACCCGAGTGTAGTCCACACACGTGCTAGTACTAATAATAGCTGCTACTGCTATTGTGTGCACTGGACTGATTTTGCGAGAGGATTAGCCTTTCCTGTTTACCAGTGTCCCTCGCCATTGGGCAAACACACACCGACCTCAGAGGTTCTTGTAATTTACGCCCGCAAGTCAAGGACGAGAGTGAAGATTTTAATCCAATTGACCTATGCAGGGTTGAACCCGCAGGGTTGAAATACACGTAGATAAAATATGCGTGCATGAAATATGCGTTTTCACATATTTCTTTGAATTACAATTATTTAAAATAATTAAACACGAAATAGGATTTACGTGTTAATTGTTATAAAACAATATTTGAAATATTAATTTTTAACACAAAAGTGGTTCGTCATTTGTGTTACAATTTTGGAAGTTATAAAGTTACAACAAAATCTGCTGCCTTTTGAACGGCTAACATGCTTGCCTGCCGGAATGGTGCTTGTGTTCAGATCCCCGCCGTGTTGTTGTTGTTTTTTTGGGGGTTTTTTTTAATTGACCTGGGTCACCCCCGCCTAAACTGGGCACCAGAAACAGTTCTGCGAAGTAAAGGTGGTCGGCATGATGTAAGTATATCGTCCATCGGGTGTCGATGGATGTATAACACATATGGGGTTAGATGCATGTACAGTTCTCCCACAGGCGCGGGTACTGGCCTTTTACTTACTTGACTTACTATTCTCAGATCAATACATACAGTTGTGGGATCAGACCTTAGGGTTGTGGGGTCAGATCTTACAGTTGTGGGATCAGACCTTACAGTTGTGGGATCAGACCTTACAGTTGTGGGGGTCAGACCTTACAGTTGTGGGGGTCAGACCTTACAGTTGTGGGGGTCAGACCTTACAGTTGTGGGGGTCAGACCTTACAGTTGTGGGGGTCAGACCTTACAGTTGTGGGATCAGACCTTACAGTTGTGGGATCAGACCTTACAGTTGTGGGGGTCAGACCTTACAGTTGTGGGATCAGACCTTGCAGTTGTGGGATCAGACCTTACAGTTGTGGGATCAGACCTTACAGTTGTGGGGGTCAGACCTTACAGTTGTGGGGGTCAGACCTTACAGTTGTGGGGGTCAGACCTTACAGTTGTGGGGGTCAGACCTTACAGTTGTGGGATCAGACCATACAGATGTGGGGGTCAGACCTTACAGTTGTGGGATTAGTCCTTACAGTTGTGGGATCAGACCTTACAGTTGTGGGATTAGTCCTTACAGTTGTGAGGTCAGTACTTATAGTTGTGAGGTCAGTCCTTACAGTTCTAAGGTCAGTCCTTACAGTTCTAGGTCAGTCCTTACAGTTCTTCATTAAATAGGCACCAAATCATTTTCAGAATTGTGCAAGCAACAACCAGACCCCATTAATCTTCAATCCGTTTCACAATCACAGGTCGGCAAGAAGTCTGATATCAGTAACTTCTTAACCAGGTCATTTCCAAATCGAGACTCGCCAACGCCTCGTAGCCCATACTCACGTCGGAAGGTAGCTCATTAATAAATATAATGCTTACATTTCATAAATGTGGGGCAGGATTTCTTTCTTTATTTTTTTGTTTACCGCAACTGACAATACACTGCTGTTCCCGTTTTTGCTTTTGTCACAATACCGTTTAATTCTGTCATTTTAAATATTGGAAACTTGGGTTGCTGTACAAGTCACGTGTTGGCTTTCAAGTTGCAAAAGCCTTTTATTTTATATTTTCATGAAGAATCCGTTGAAACTTACTCACATGTACTACTTATTAATACTGAGGAAACCTTATTGGAGCCGCTAAGCGCGGCTAGGCCTGGTAGTCATAGGTCCGAATCCGTATCGGGGCAGATTTTTCCAAATCGAACTCCCAAATTGACCCAGCCCAAAATACGAGGGCTCTTCAAATGAAAACCTTAAAAGTGTGATAGAAATTACAATAACCATGCCATTGTCTTGTAACCTGTCAATATTGTTGTTAATGGTTTCAAGAGTGTTTAGCACGTAACATCACGGTGCAGACGAACACAGTGACAGTTTAAAGATGGCCGCCCCGCTTTTGACATGCACCACAGCGGTGCAGCGTCCTTTTTTTGTTTTTTTTTAAACAGTGAAATAGAAATTCATCGGCGAATGAAGGTCCAGTATGGTGATGCATACCTGCCAGTCCAGCAAGTGTATGAGTGGAGTAGGAAGTTTCAAACCGAGTAGTGATCCCAGAGTCGATTTTTTCTACAGGAATCCAAGCACTTTATCGGAGCTGGAGAACTTGCATTGAACACAGGGTGACTACATAGAAAAATGATACATTTGTTCTTTACTTTTTCAGAATATATTCAACCCCTCCTCCCCCTACCCCTACTCCACACCCCCCCCCCCCCCAAGAAAAAAAGACATTTAAGGTTTTCATTTGAAGCTCCCTCGTAGATATCATGAAATGTCTTGGGGGGAAAAGTGTGGCTAGCGTGGTTGTGCCCACATCATGCCCCGAATACCATTTTGTCTATAAAATTATGGGCCCAGCTCCATGTACCCTATGTATACTATGGGCCGTTAGGCGTGTGTAGCAGATCTTCACATACTTTACTTAACACGTATTCAGGACACGTGATGGCTCGGACGTGGTCTTTCTTTTTAAGCGCCGCAAAAGAACGGAACTTCGGGTCTCGTGATTCTTACTGGTGAATTCATTTTTTTTTCTTTGTTTCTTTTGTTTTCTGCTTACTGGTGATGGTTTATTCTAATGTTTGGTGTTTGGTGATACGTGGTTTGCCAACTTTACTTGAGATTGCATCAAATTTTTCATCTTGATTAAGCAAATTTGACGGTTTTTCTTCTTCTTCTTCTTCTTCTTCTTCTTCTTCTTCTTCTTCTTCTTCTTCTTCTTCTTCTTCTTCTTCATTTTCTTCTTCTGCTACTGCTTCTTCTTCATCTCCTCCTCCTGTTCCTTCTTCTTGTCAGTCTCCTCCTTCTCCACTCCTCCTTGTTCTCCTCCTTATCTTCTTCTTCTTCTACTACTACTACTACCACCACTACTACTACTACTATTTCCTCTTCGTCTTCATCGTCCGATTCTTCATTTTTTTTTTTTTTTTTGCTTCTTCTTCTTGTTTAATAATGCCGCTAAAGTCGGAGTATTTTTATTTAAATATATGTTACAGTTATTGAAACGCTGTCGTGAGCGCCATACAGCGTTGTGTGGACATGTGTCTCAGCGGGCTATCGGTCAGTCCACAGCTAACGAAACATATAGCAGTTGTGAAGGACGTATCAACTGTCCGCGATGCTTATCCACATGTGCTCGATGGTGACGTTATGCAGTCATCAGTTAGTAGTTCTTAAATTACGAAAAATTTGATTATTTATATTCTGTTTTAAGGTATACTCTTAATTTATTTTCTCGATAGTTGATAAATAGGAATGTAGAGGAGCATCATACTGTGTGAGTTCGAATCTCCAGTAAGACAAGGAAATTGTATGTATATGGTTGTTGTTGTTGTTGTTGTTGTTTGTAAAACCTCCTGGGAGACTGAATTTTTACTCGTAAGTTCGACGCAAGTGCTTTCCGGAAAATTCAATATGACCACAAGTTTCCATGGCAACAAATGATGCCATACCATCATGTCTCATTGACAGATTGGGACACAGATAATTCGTTACAAAAGCTCCCTTGCTGTATAAACTGTGTTCACCAGGACAACGCTGGCTTTTGCAGTCAAATTGAAACGCGTAAATGTAGCAACGTTTCCACAGATTTTTTCTTCTGTTTTGTTTTTCAGGCTCCAACGATAGACCAACTGGGATAAAAATCAATATCCTTCAAGTTATTAGAAATAGCAGTTAGTGCTTCAATGTTATCTTCTTCTTCTTCTTTCTTGATATTTCCCAAATGGAGCATAGTCGCTTATCCAATCCAGGCCAAGCTCTAATATCCTTTGCTGTCTCCAGCATCCCCGCTAATTAACATCGTTGTTTTCAGCCATCGGACAACATAGTTGGTGGTCAGTCAACAATTCCTGATTATCACTCTCCCCCCCCCCCCTCCTTTATTCATATCATTTATGGTATTTTTCAGCCATTAATGTGTTTTTCTCTTCTGCAGATTATATCGCTCCAGTCTTATACATTTTTTCTGGCAGTTAATATTTTACTATCTATTGTATGTTAATTTCAGAGATGTATACGTATCCATTCTTATTAATTTGTATATCTTCAGCTTATTTAATATTTGTAATTATTTGCAGGTATGGATATATTGTGGGGGTGGGGGTACTTGAAATGTCCACTTCTAGCTTGAGTATATCTGGCGCCAAGTGTACTTAGTTGGAGATCATGTTATAGGAAATTCGATCATTAAACATTAGAAGTAATTTTAACACATTTTATTTGGCGTCAAGTGCGCTTAAACAGAGGATCTTGTTTTAGAGAATTAGCAATAATTAGACAGTCTACCATGTTTTTGGTGCTTATTGTACTTCAACACGGGATCCTGTTTTAGAGAATTAGATTATTAAATATTAGAAATAATTAGAAAGTGTAATATATACCTCTCAAATGTAGGTATATAGAAAAATTTACTATGGGTTCAATATCAACTTGGAGAAGACTAGTTACGTACCAGCCAGCTCCAAGGAATAATCACACCGAGCCGAATATCAAAGTGAATGGTCATAGACTAAGTGTTGTGGACAAATTCACATATCTTGGCAGCACTGTGTCACAAGCTGCCACAATTGATGACGAAGTGAATGCAAGAATCCCCAAGATCAGCGCGATCGTTGGCAGACTGTACAAAAATGTGTGAGAGAAATGTAATAAGCCTGCAAACAAAGCTGAAAGTCTGCAAAACGGTCGTATTATCTACACTGTAATATATTTGTGAAACCTGGACTGTTTATCAGCGACACGCTAGGAAATTAAACCACTTTCACAGTCTGCCTTAGGAAGCTATTGAAGATTAAATGGCAAGACAAGATCCCAGAACATCTAGGAAACATCCAGATGGGAAAATGACTGCCGATTCCATCAGAAATGAACTGAGTGCTTTGTGGGGGACTATTGTGTTGACATTCTGGTGGCGGCATTATGCACAGTGTATCTGTGCGGGCTGTTATTTGTCGAGACTCCTGTCTTTTCCACTTTTCACATTGGGCAGTGGGGAGCGTTTTGTGTGATATTCACTGGCACAGGAATGGAGCATAATGGGGACGACCCGTTGCTGTGAAGTTGGAACTGCGACTAACTAACTAACTAACTAACTAACAAGATCCCAGACACTGAAGTCCTAGAAAGAGCGTCCATGCCCAGTATACACACTCTACTGATGAAGAATCAGATTCGCTGGGCTGGTCACTTGACTCGCATGCCAGATCACAGGCTCTGTAAACGAATATTCTAAGACAGTGGTTCTCAACCAATGGGGGAACCCCCCCCCCCCCCACCCCTCAGGGGGGAATTTTAGGGTTTCCGGAGGGGGGGGGGGGGTTAAGATTATTTCAAGTCGCGTTAATACAAGAACCGATTACTTGATATTGTTTTTCCCTTCATACTTTACGGTTCTGTACTTCTTGTGCTTCTGATATTCGTTTGATAACGTAAGTAGACCCGCAAATCACGTTTTATGTAGACGTCTAGACTTGTTCTAGTATATTTTATTAAATTTAGCTTCCATTTTTACGTATACTGTGTAGGGGCGGTGGCGGGGGGGGGGGTGTAGAGAGAGAATTTATATGGAGGAAATACAAAAGGGGGGGGGGAGTGACATTCTGAACATATGGTGAAGGGGTGCATGGGCCAACAACTGTTGAGAACCACTGTTCTATGACGACCTGGGCTGTGATAAACGCTCACAGGGTGGCCAGAGGAAACGCTTTAAAGACACACTGAAGATATCGCTCAAAGCTTTTGGCATTCATCACGACACTTGGGAAACTGCCGCCAAAGACCGAAATTCGAGGCATACACCATTACGCAAGGGTGCAGTCACTTGTGAAGCAAACAGAACTACAAGAGCTGTAAAACAAACAAAAAAGGCTGGACAAAAAGAAAAAACACTGCAGGAGATCCTCCTCCTGGAACGTCAAGCATTGGACAAGTAGGCACTACCTAGCAACTTCTTGGACAAGTAGGCACTACAGCTCGACTGCTTGGACAAGTAGGCACTACCTAGCGACTGCTTGGACAAGTAGATTCTACCTGTCGACTGATTGGAGAAGTAGACACTACCTGGCGATTGCTTGAACAAGTAGGCACAATCTGGCGACAGCTTGGGCAAGTAGGCACTACCTGGCGAATGCTTGGATAAGTTGGCACTACCTGGCGAATGCTTGAACAAGTAGGCACAATCTGGCGACAGCTTGGGCAAGTAGACACTACTTAGCGACTGCTTGCGCAAGCAGGCTCTATCACTCAGACGGAAAGAAAACGCCCGACACATCCCAGCAATGCTTCAGACGCTATAATTAAAACCAACCTATTTTAAGAGGCTGTCTCTACCGACGTATCAGTACTTGTAAGGAAAACGTGCAATCTTGGTAGTACTGGCAATTTAAGTAGGGCCACCGTAGGCAAGGCGGGGATTTTGTGCCCGACACCCTGGGTGGACCCACCTTAAGTGGGTGTCGGGATACTTTCCCGGGAAGTACATGCGGTTGACTTCGTACTGACCACATCACCCACCGGGTAGAATCGGTCTGAAAATATAGCGCCATATACTATATAAGCCTCATAGCGTGAAAAGAAGTCTTTTACTTTACTTTACTTTACTGTAGGCAAGCGACCTAACCAATCCACGATTACAACTCATTGAAAACTAACACGTGTTTGAAAGGATGTATGTACAGAAGGGATGGGTTGGATGTCTGATAAACATATGTTGTGTTCAAAGGAAGTTCATATTTTCATTTCTGAAATGGACATATATCTTTCTTTACGCCTTCTCTCCTTGTATTTTTCTGTCACTGTAAATTTTCCTTGTCAACTAATCTAACAGAGCTTGGAGCTTCACAGTTTGCGTGCTCAAAATGTGAATAACTGTGAGAACTCACTCATTGCTCAAACAGCCAATGAAATCACAGCCTCGCTGTCAAAGCTGAATGAGGTGATTATCCATTGGATGCTGTGTGGTAGCCATTGCCCAATCAATTACATGCAATGTGTTAGAAGGCTGTTAAACATTTCCTGATAGGTTGTTGTCAGATAGTGTGATATTAGACTGACATGTTGATTGGTTGCTATATTTCAAAGCTTCTGGATCTCCAGAATGTTCTTATGTGGCTGTCTGCTTTGATGTTCCTTTTAGACAAGTATATCCGAAGACATCATTGTTGCCAAGAATGTTTTATTTTGTTCAAACTAACCATAAGTTATGTGCATGATTCTTGTTAAATGTAATCAAAACTATGCATTCAGTGACATCCCTTAACCCGTTTCCACTCTGTTAGATCACTGACCCAGGCTATGTAATACAGCAGGTACCTCAACGTCTCATGATAGAAGAGGAAAGACTTTGTAAATCAGCAGGGTACTTCTGCACTCTGGAATTATAGAACGATGTCTCTATATATCTGAGAAGAAAGTGAAAGACTAAACAAGGCACCGTGACACGTCCACTGCCTTGACAAAATGGGCACGATTACAGTAAACTCAGTGATACCTCCACAGTTCTGGCATGAATGGGAAAAACTAAACAAACCACTGTTTATTACCTCTACAGCCCTGAGAAGATTGGGGGAAACAAAACAAACAACTGTATAATACCTCTAAAGCCCTGAGAAGAATGTGGAAAACAAAACAAGACTGTGACACACGTCCACAGCCGTCGAATAAACGGGAAATATTACAGTAAACTTATTGATACCTCCACAACTCTGGCATGAATGGGAAAGAATAGAGAAGACTGTAATCTCTGTACAGTCCTTGGACGAATGGGAAAGACTAAACAAAACACTGTAAAACCTCCGAAGCCTTCAGGAAAACAATGAGAAAGACTAAAAGATACTGTGTACTGACTCTACCTCCCTGAGAACAACGGGAAAAACTCAACAATATTGTGCAATACTCTACAGCTCTGAGAAGAATGGGAAAGACTTGAACAATAAGTGTAATACCTCTACTGCTTTCAGAAAAACGCCAAAGACTAAACATTACTGTATAATATATCTACAGTCCTGGAAAGAATGGGAAAGACTAAAAACGACTTAGTGATAAGAATGGTAGAGTAAATACGAAATACGAAAAGTCATCTTGACACAACCTTGGTGTAGAAGAGGAAAGCATATTACAGGATGATTACATTTAAAGCAACTATATTAATGTAATAATATCTTGTTAAACCTTAGTTAAGATCTCTAAAATACTTTACAAGAAACAAAGATCAGTGTCAGTGTGCGCCCTCTACCCCCAGATGTGGAATGCAGATGTTATGTTCTCTTGATTGCCTTGCATTGACTGCTCAGATATGGTGTTGTGTGGTGTGTACAGTGTGGTTGACTTACCTGTGTATTGTTGTCATCTTATATACCTGGGTGATCACACAGTGGCATTCTGAAACTTTGCTGGAAATTTACGGAATATATAACTCTAGTGGGTTCTCTCTTTCTGTTCCCGGCCGTTTATATTTGACAATTATAACTCTGCGGGGCACAAATTGTTAACCTAATAGTTTTATACGGGTTAATGTAATAACTGTATTTGAAGGAATTAATGTAATAACTTTATGTGAAGGAGTTAATGTAATAAACGTATGTGCGACTGCAGTAATTAACTATATGGGAAGGAGTTAATGCATAATTTATATAGGAAGAAATTTATGGAATAGCTATATGTTAAGAAGCTAATGTAATAACTATATCTGAAAGGGTGAATGTAATAAATATTTGTGTTACAACAGAAGGTAAAGCAATAACTATATGTGAGACTGCCAGATTTAATCTAATAACTATAAATGAAGGAGTTAATGTAATACCTCTATATATATGTTGTTGGGAAGGAGGAATATAGCAGTCACAGATATTATGTAGTAAGGCTGTTGTTGGGAAGGAGGAATAAAGCAATCACAGATATTATGTAGTAAGGCTGTTGTGGGGGAGGCGGGTGATATAGCAGTCACATAAATTATGTAGTAAGGCTGTTATGGAAAAAGGGGGAAAATTTAACAGTCAAATAAATTATGTAGTTAGGCTGTTATGGGTGGAACAGGAAAAATATAGCAGTCAAAGAAATTATGTGGTAAGGTGGTTATGTGGAACGAGGGAAAATATAAGGTTGTTATGGAGGGAAACTGGGGGGGGGGGGTATAGCAGTGGAAAAGGGGATAATATAGCAGTCAAAACAATTATGTAGTAAGGCTTTTATATGAAATAAAAAGAAAACTATAGAAGTCAAAGAAATTATGTAGTACAGCTGTATGGGGGGGGGGGGGGGGGGGAATATAGCAGTCCAAGAAATGAGTAGTAAGGCTGTTATGGGAGAAAGTTCTGCTCAGTGGTCAGCTCAAGCCACCGGATGATGAGATCAGCATCTCAATACCTGCTATAATGCAATGAAATAATCTACAAGATGCTAGAACAAGATCAGAAGTGACAACAATGGACGTTTCAATAAAAGCCTTCGTCAGCATACAAATAACAAACAGGCGTTATGTGAAAACCCCTACATGAATATATATATATATATATATATATATATATATATATATATATATATATATATATATATATATATATATATATATATATATATATATATATATATAAGTTACTCATCTCATGCCTCGTTTTGGACTTGACACGTATGTGGTTCAAATATGATGTTAAATCTGCTATCGGAATTCCTGTTTTGGCCAGATTTATAAAAGTTCCATGCCACGTCACATCTTTACACCATTACATTTTAATATAATCTAGATAAATATATTTTGTTTGCAAAATTAACATTTTCGACATGGGGAACTATTTCTTTTTTCCCGATTTTTGTTTTTATGCTATAGAGTTGAAAGCGACAAGCTAATTTATATGCTTAAGACATCGACTGTAATATTTTAATTTGTAATATTTTAGTTGTCTTTTCTTTTATTTGTTGACATATGTGTATCCAGTAGTCGCGAAAGCGCAGTGTCCTGGTGGTCTTGGGTTCGATTCCTATCGGAGCGGATTCGGATTTTTAAAATTGACCTGGGCTCGAAATGCTAAACACATGCTAAAGTGGGTGCTAAGAAATGCCTTTGGAAGTAAATACGGCCGGTGGGACACTGATCAGTTACCTCTAGGCGCCGATTTGTATAAGAAAATATGGGTCTAGCACCATGTGCCCTGTCAAAATTGGCCCTTTACTTTACTTACTGTGGGCCCTGTGGCTCCGGGCGGTGAGCTCGTTTCACAATGTCCCCGACATACCGTCCGGGGTTCGATATCGGCAGGGGGAGATTTGACAGCAGTCCTCTGTGCGTGAATTCTTCTTCTTCTTCTTCTTCGTTCATCCGGAGTTTTTTTTTCGGATGTGATTGCGTTGTGCCTGTTTACAGCAGAGCTGCGTTCTTGCGCCGTTAGGCCGACACATCCGACTTCTGCGGGCATTTGTTGACCGGGTTAACCTTCCCGGGGGTTTCTTAGGACGTTTGACTCTCACTGTTGTGGTGTTATCCCCCATCCCAGCTGGTCCATATAGAACAGCCAAAGATCCTGGTCAGCCCTCAAGGGAAGGCAGGGGCAGACCATGGGCATTCCCCGCCATCCAAGGAGGCTTCCATACTTGCAGAGCCGATACATAGCGCTCTGATACTGGGCTCACCCAAGGAATCGTCACGTCCTGCACATGGCTGCTTAGCCTCACTTCCGTATATTGGGCCTTCCGTTCACCAAAGGCTGTTCTTCCGGAAACCTGAAGTATGCAGTCTGCAGATGACATCCACACAGTGAGCTTTCGATTCGGACTTTCCATGTAATGGATTTGCTATCCAAGCAATATTCCATTTCGTGCCACTAGGACACTTTTCCACCTTTTATGACGCCCACACAATGGGCTTTTGATTCGGACTTTCCACGTAATGGATTTGCTATCCAAACAATATTCCATTTCATGCCACTAGGACACTTTTCCACCTTTTATGAAGCCCACACAATGGGCTTTTGATTCGGACTTTCCACGTAATGGATTTGCTATCCAAGCAATATTCCATTTCATGCCACTAGGACACTTTTCCACCTTTTATGAAGCCCACACAATGGGCTTTTGATTCGGACTTTCCACGTAATGAATTTGCTATCCAAGCAATATTCCATTTCGTGCCACTAGGACACTTTTCCACCTTTTATGAAGCCCACACAGCGAGCTTTCGATTTGGACTTTCCACATAATGGATTTGCTATCCAAGCAATATTCCATTTCATGCCTCTGGGTCTTCATGCACCTTTAAATGTCAACCTGTATGTAGTTTAAGTAAGCTGCGGTCAACTTTAGCTTGTTGATATCTCCATAGAGCTTGTCCTCAAATGAAGCAGGTGTGGGCCAAAATATCTTTCTCTGTTCTGCATACGTTGGGCAATCCTGCAGCAAATGTTTTGCTGTCATTTTTCCAGTTCCACAATTACATTCATCGGTATCTCCTATCTTTAGTTTATTGAACAAGTGGTATTTCAGCCTGTTATGTCCTGTGCGGAGTCTGAAGATTGCTACTTGTTCTCTTCGATCGAGTTTGTAATATGCATCATCCTTCTGATGGCCTGGATGCTCTGATTCCCATTTGGTTCTATAAGTGCTTTTTATCAACCTCTTTGCCTCATTATAGGTTATGTCTATGTCAGGCTGTGGTAGTCGTCCGCCTTCTTTTGCCAGTCTGTCAGCCTCTTCGTTTCCAGGTATACTGCAATGTGATGGGATCCACTGTATTACAACTTTTTTGGATTTCTGGCATAGACCATGGAGTGCTGCTCTTAGGTCAGTTAGTTCTGTGCTGTTATTGCTCTTCAGTATTGAGACAGCTGACTTTGCATCTGTGAAGATAGCTATTTGCTTCTCTTTATTTTCCTCCATCAGGAGCATTTCTGCTGCAGTTTTCAGAGCCTCTACCTCCGCTTTGAAGTTACTTGAAAATTTTCCAGTTGCCATTGAATGTGTTTTTTTTCACTCCATTTTTTTTAATTTAGGAGAATTCCTCCTCCTCCATTCTCTATTGAATTTTAGGCTGATCCATCTGTATATGCATGGGTCCAATTCCTGCTTGGGTAATGTTCTTTTATGTAGTTTAGGGTTATTTCTCTTCTTTCGGTTTCATGCTGAGTGTTCTTTTTCTCAATACCAGGAATGTTTTCTATCATCTCAGGCAGTTGCTGCTGTCTACAAGCTGGGAACTTGTGTGCATTGTGTATGGGCTTGACTGTTGATATGTTAAGTATAGGATCTGCCCTAATCCTTCAAAGTTGCTACGCTTCAGTCTTCCCTTTCCAAAACCATTAAATCTGTTGTACATAGGGTGGTCTGTCAATCTTCTAAATTTTTCTGCTTGTTGCTGGGCTCTGCTATCTCTTCTATCCTGCATTGGTTGTAAACAAGTGATCTTTTCAAGTTCATTAATAGGCGTTGTCTTCAGGCTTCCAGTTATGATTCGCATTCCTTGATTTTGGACTCTACTTATTTTGTTAAAGTTTGACTTAGCTGTTGTTGCCCAAGCTGCAATGCCATATTCCAGTATTGGCCTCACCCGTCCAGTATATAACTGCTTGAGAACTTTCTCATCTGCTCCCCACGTTGTACCAGCAAGCTTTTTCATGATTGCCATTCTCTGCCTTGCTCTTGTTCGATTTTTCTCAACCTGTGTCTTCCATGTCAGGCGACGATCAAAGGTGACTCCTAGATAGTTTGGATTTTCTTCATGGCGCAATATTTTTCCATTCAATACCAGCATAGGTTGCTGAGTTTTATTTGAGAGGGAGAACACTGTGCATGTTGTTTTCTCCTCACTTATCTTCACTAGCCATGATTTTGACCAGTCCTCTAGCGCTAATAAGGCTTGCTGTATTCTGCTGTTAGCTGTAGTAATATATTCTTCAGATGTCCATATGGCTAGGTCATCTGCAAAGGAGGATGTGTGTACTCTGGCTGGAACATTTTCCGTGATGTCATTTATATATGCTAGGAATAATGTTGGTGAAAGAACTCCTCCTTGGGGGACACCTTGCTCCAGCAGCATCATTTTGCTAGTTTGTCCTTGTACTTTTGTCCTGGCAGTTCTGTTCTCAAGGTAGTGGCTGATCCATTTATACATTTTTCCACAAACATGCATGTTTTGCAGTTTTACTTTCAGTCCTTCCTTCCATACTTTATCAAATGCTTTTTCTAAATCTATCCAGACTGCTAGTGTGTGCTTTTTCTCTTGGAAGGCATCCTCTATTTCCTGAGCTATATAGGTTATTTGATCTTCAGTGGATCTGTACTTTCTGAATCCTGCTTGGTGTGGTGTTAAGAGTTTGTTTTCTTCCAGATGCCATGTGAGACTGCCATTGATAATGCGTTCCATTAATTTTCCTACACAGCTAAGTAGACTGATAGGTCGATAGCCATTTGGTTCTTCCAGGTCTTTTCCTTTCTTTGGGACTGGTATTAGTATAGCTTCCTTCCATGCCTGTGGGACTATTCCTCTCTTCCAGCTGTTATTTAGGACTGCTAGTAGTTTCTTCTTTGCCTTGGTGCCTAGTCCTATTAGCATTTCATTTGTGATTCCATCCTTTCCTGGTGATTTCTTCTTTTTTAGGGTATTCATTGCCTGTTCCATTTCTTCCATTGTTAGATTTTCCATCATATATTCTGCTGCTGTCTCTGTATTTCTATGATGTAGCTGTTTGTCTTTGATTGCTTTCTTCTGTTCGGTTGTAATATCAATGTGGTTTGCATTTGCATAGTGTTCCATTAGTGCATTTGCAGCCTTTTTTCCTGTAAGCAAGGCATTTCCTTGTTTAATTGTTATTTGTTTGTTTCTAGGTCCTTCATTGTTCATGGCTTTCACTAGTTTCCATAGTTTGTTTCCATCCCTGTCGAAATTCAGGTTTTCTGTTTTTTCCCTCCAACAATCTCTTGTTGTTTGATTTACTGTTCTTTTATATTTTACTGAGATGGCTTTGAGAGAGATGTTCGCTTCAATTGTTTGTTCTCTCTCTGCTGTCTTCCTGGCATCTTCAACTTTGTCCTCCAAACTTTGTAGTTCTTCAGTCCAGTATGGTTTATAATTTTTTCTCGCTCCTCTTGGAATGGACTCAGTGACTGCCTGTATTATCGCTCTGTTTAGACTTTCCACCATTTGCTTTATGTTGCCATATCGTGTATTTATGTTTTCACAATATTTGTCTGTTAGTATGGCAAATCTGTCCCAATCTGCTCGTTTGTAATTCCAGCGGGGCAAGGGCTTTTGCTCCTGTGGAACATACTCCATATTCATTACAAGCTTGATTGGTCTGTGGTCACTACCTGCTAATTGGCCCAGCACATGGCGATCGATTTTGTGGAGGATGTCTCCTGTGCAGAAAGCTAAGTCTGGAGTAGAAGTGGTAAGCCATCTTCTGGAGTAGAAGCTTGGTGTGTCATCCGCTTTGTTGAGTAGATGGAGATTTGAGTCTATTTCCCAGTCCTCCAATTCATCTCCTCTTTTGTCAGTATCTGGGTATCCCCATCTTTCTGAACGGCTATTAAAGTCTCCGACAATAATGCAGTTTGTGTCAGTTATTTTCATGTTTGAGAGTGTAAGGTCCTTATCTGCTGGGCTATACAGATTGTAGATTCTTATTTTCACGTCCTTTATCATTATATCAACATCTATAATTTCCGTTTGGTTGTCAGAGATCACAGATACTTCGCTGCAAGGTATTGTATTTCGTGTAAGTATTAGAACTCCTCCTTTGTGTCCTTCGCGGTCGAAACGTGTGGCCTGATATCCTCTGACTGAGAATTTGTGATTGGCGTTGAGGTGTGTCTCTTGAATGCATGCCACATCTATTCTATCTTTATGAAGACGCTGTGTTAGGGAGTCTTTCTTCTTGTAAACTCCTTCGGCATTCCACTGTAGTATGTTGAGTGTCCGGGGTATTTGGTCAATAGCTCTTAACCTACTCCTCTGTGCCTTGACTCCACAGCACAGGGGAAGGTGACCACCAGTAGTCATGGGTGGACCCCCTCGGGGCAGGGGGCCCGGCACTATCGCCGCCTGATGGGACTTCGCGGGATTAGCACCATAACGATTAATTTTGATTTGTGACATCATGAATTAAGTTACGTTGCACTGCTTTGTCAAGCCTGTGGCTCAGTACATCCGATTTCGACAAGCATTTATTTGGGATGCTTTCCCTAGCCTTTGACTGTCCCCAGTCTACCTACAAGGCAGCAGGTTTTACGTTGCACTGCTTTGTCAAGCCTGTGGCTCAGTACATCCGATTTTGACAAGCATGTATTCGGGGTGCTTTCCCTAGCCTTTGACTGTCCTCAGTCTACCTACAAGGCAGCAGGTTTGTGTGTCTCTTCGTCTGGTCCCTCTCCCTTGACCTGTCCGACATGGGTGGCCCTACCAGTAGCTGTGCTACCGTCGGCATAGCTCTTGGGGTCATTGGGACGCACAAGCCCCTCTACCTCGTCACGGTGGACACACAGCAGAGGGGGTGCGTGAATTCGATGGTATGAGTGTCGGTTGTTCAGAAAGCATTGGCAAACTATAGGACCAAAATATTGTCTAATAAATCACAAACATCCAACAAAACACATGATGGGATTGATTGTCACGTCCTGTATAGGACCAACAACTAACTGAATGGATTTTTCAGACTCTTTACTAACTTATAGTTGCATTGACAGACAATATTGCTTGTTACTGAGAATTACCTGATATATTTCACCCAAGACTAAATTGTATATGAACAGTCAGCAAATTTCTCTAGTAAGCCAGGTATTTTCTGGTAAATTTGCCATGTCCTTGGTTTGGTTCAACATTTGAATTGCCAGTATTTCATTATTTATTTCTGTAATGTAATCCTTTATCATGTTATGTTATTCCTGGTCTTGTTTGTCTCTCTCTCTTTTTTTTCCAGATGTATGCATATATTGTTAAATATGTTCTTCGTGTTTGCTTGCACTTTAACACAATATTCTTTGCAGCTAAGTTTGTTTTGTTTTTTATATGAAAGACATGATGTTTTCAAAGACGAAACAATATGTAATGGTGTTTTAATGTGCGGCTGTCTTAGCTAAGTTGATAGCAAACTGCACTGATGTCATGAGCATTGTCGGACGCGGGTTAGACGACTGGGCTAGTCGCTTGCGAAAGTGAGGCAAAGAATTAGCCATCTTTTTCTCTGTCCATTCAGGCCTACAGAATGTGATGACGCTGTCACATCACAGAACTATAGTATGAAACTGTTTGGGGACATTTTCTTTTCCAAATGTGGAATTCACGTCAAAACAACCGACTTGTGGAATTCACATCAATACAGCCAACTTGTGGAATTCACATCAAAATCGCCGACTTGTGGAATTCACATCAGAACAGCTGACGTGTAGGCTGAAGACATTTATTTTTGTTCGCAGTATTTCTTGTTTTACATATAATGTATGTGTTATTTCTTTCTTGTTTGTCACACTATTATTAATTTGTCAAAGGTGATGACGGAGTTCCATGTAATGCAACTTTTAAGGATAAGAAAATTTGTTGTAAAAGTATATTTCTCACATATCTATTTATATTTGCAAATGTAACCATTACTACTCGTTTGTTAATTACTATATGTATTTAAATTTTTTATATACTGGTTTTGGTTTTCATTTTTAATTTGTATTTCTAAACTTTAAGACATGTTTTGTCTTCTGCTTTATGAAGTTAGTTGCCCGGTTGCCTTATTAGTTCATTTGCCGGCTTCTTTATTTTTGAAACCAGAATCATCAAAGCTGAAAAATTAATGAATCTTCTTTAATAGTTTGCTTATTAACAAAGATACTGGCTCAATGTGCGAAGCTTTAACAATCTTTTGTTTGAAAGAAGATGTATTTTATGTATTTCTATGCATTATTTATATACATATGCCATTTCCTCCACACTTAAAAACATTCAAAATTATACGTTTTAGACACGTTTTCTTTCATTCATGATTTATTTATTAAAACGCAGAATAATATTGTATGTATTTTCTTTTAAAGATAAGACTGTGTTCAGTGCACTTATAATGTTAGACTATTTGTCTATGTGAAATATTACTTTTTTTTTTTTTTTTTTTTTTACAAGTATAGTTTTTTTTTTTTCTATGGGAGTCAGGTCTGAGTCAGATATGACTGAGGTACTGTATGACAGTAGACGGTACTACCCGCTTTCTGTCAGCGCTGAATATTGGGCGGCGTTCACCAAACCCGACACCCGACATTGTGCCAACGGTTTCGGGTGGATGGATAGCAATTGGGAGGGTACAAGCCTTACCCTAGTGCAAGGAATGCAACCTAAAGACTAAATGTCATGGCAGGGCAGACCAGAAGCTAAGCTTTGGTCGGCAACTGGTCTAGGATCGAAGCTCCGACAGGCGACCAGTTAGAACATTGCTTTGCTGATCTGGCAGCTTCAGCAGCTTGTTTTGTACCAGACGTATTGGTGAATAGTATAACTCCATCCATGGTCTCCGCCATGGGTTGTAGTTATTATGCCTTTTGGAAGCACAGTATAGCACGCTATTGTATGTCAAGACAGCAAGGCGCTAGCAGTAGTGGTGGTAGTAGTTTTTCTTTGATAACTATATCTTTGTTGTTTGTTTAAAGAAATATTCACGACCTTCAAAAATCGCCTTTCTTTATGACCACACTCATTTGTCATGAAGATTGATTCTTTTATGTTTCTATGGCTATTTTTTAAAATTAATTATACATGGTGTTTCAAAAAAGAATATTGGTATCATTGATACATACAACAGATCTATTGAATACAGGAAACTCACACACAGTTGCCCCCCCCCTTTCCCCCTCCCCCCCCCCCCCAAAAAAAAAGTTACTTTATTTAATTCAATGTCCCACATTACATATCCCTCAGTGGCTCAGAAAACGACCTCCACTTCTAACCGGAGCATTCCTGACACCAATGACGAGCTGGATCTAAAAATATTGATTGCCAGGACTAAAATTCATTAGAGGTTTAACACGTGTAAACGTTTTCTTCTGATGGCGGCTTAGTGTGTTCGTTCCACGCGCCGATCACTTGGACTGAAATGTTCACTTCTCGTTCAGGCAGCAATGACAAACTCATTCATTCATTCAGTAGCAAGCTCTTTGCAGAACCTCGCTCCCATAACAACCTTCCGGAAAACTTCTAGGTCATAAGCAAGATGTCCTGCGACCAAAACACCCATCTGGAGATCATCCGCCACATCCTGCACCTATTTTCTCTTTGGTCTTCCTCTTCCTCTCTTCCCAGGCATATACCTCTCCATTATTGTTCTCTCCAAACTTTCGTGACGTTTCAAGTGACCAAAATATTGGCAAACACCATCCCTCGTGTGCCATGCCAATAAGCGTGGGCGGTCATGTTTTGCCATCTCACTGGATCACCAGAGTCGTGGATCAGCTCCGTGTTCCTGTCTCGACCATGCCACGTTGCCAAGCCATCCAGGTATTTACTTCTCGGTCTTCCCCTTGGTCTCTTCCCTTCGATCTTGCCAGTTGTCACCAAGTTCTCCAAGTCATTACTTCTCATAACATGCCCAAAAAATTTTGACTGTATACGTCTAATGTCTCTAATCAGTTTACGATCTTCATTTGTATCTTGAAGGACTTGTTCATTGGTTTTTCTGTCTGTCTATGGTATTCTTTGCATTTTCCTCAGAAACCACATTTCCACAGCAATCAGATGTTTTTTTTTTCAGCTTGAATGCTCGTTGTCCACGCTTCACATCCATACAAAAGTATAGGTTCTATATAGCACTTCAACACTCATTTTCTTGTTTCAATTGATATCTTTTTATTTATCAGTATGTTTTTCATCTTGCAAAAGGCTATCTTCGCAATATCAATTCTTGTTCTAATCTCTTCAAGGCATCTCCCATCAGATGTTATGACTGTGCCGAGATAACTGTGCCGATTCACTTGTTTAAATATATGCCCATTTACTTGTATATCACATTGTGGTATTCCCTACTACGGAACGTAAACTTGCCTAGTAAATTACAAACAGCTGATAGGCCCTGAAAAGAACGTGCAGTTATTTTTATCATTCCGTTATTCATACATTTAGATCGTCTCCGATGTATGGGTTTCGTGAGCTGTGGTGAGATTCTCCCTATGTAATCTGTAGGAGGAACGGGAGCACTTACCGACAGGTATTTAAAAACTGAAAGTAATTCTTGACAAATCAAAGGTAATACCTCACTGGGTCTCCTTTGTGTTACAAGGCGTATACCCAAACACTTATTTAATTCTCTACGTTACATTGTTGCGTATATCTAAACAATAGCTGAATTATTTTTGTTACAATGCGTTTATCTAAACAATAGTTCAATCCTTTGTGTTACAAGGCGTATATCTAAACAACCCAAAACATGTGTGTTACCAAGACGTATATATAATGAATAGTTGAACTATTTGTGTTGCAAGGCGTAGATCTATATTTGTGCTACAGGGTGTATATCTAATCAACAGGTGAGTTATTTGAGTTACAAGGCGTATATCTAAGCAATAGCCAGTTCTTTGTGTTGCAAGGCAGACATTAAAACAATAGACCAATTCTTCCATTTACATAACGTATTTCTAAACAATAATCCACATCTCCTCACACGTGTCCTGTAATTCAAACAACTCACCTATAATTTCCTACAAAACCAAATATTTGTAACTTCTTAACATACACCTTCAAAATAGCAATATTCTTTTTGAAACACCCTTTATTAAACGAAACAAACATTAATAAACGCGCGAATTACATTTCCTAAAAGCTGTATTCTCATTTGTCTCAGCCTGGCACTGATTTCTCTGGAGGACTGCGGCCCGAACATGCAACTGCCCTCACTTCCAGAGATAGAAGTGGAGCAAGGTCACCATCGCTTCCTCCAACTCCAATGTCTCCAAGATCACCTCTGGGCCCACAGAGCCCATTTGGGTCACCTCGAGCATCGCCAACATTGTCCCGACGGTCGCCTTCTCCCAGAAGGTTTGACGTCGGATTTGCAGCGGCCGTGACCAACCTGTGCGACCAGGCCCACAATATTGCAGATCAAGATCGACAAAGAAAATATGGTTTGTTGATTATTTCTGTATTCTTTTCTCATTTTTAAAAACAACACATCCCGATGGCGAAACCTGCTGTGGGTATTACTAAAGTACTTAAAGCCAGGACGGTCGACTTTTTTTATACCGAGATTCACCTCCACCTGTCTCGGTCAGTCCACAGATAGTGCAAAGAAAGGACTCTCCTTGAATATCAAGAAAACAGTAACAATAGTGATATCAAAGAAACAGGTGACACCACAATGTGAAATGGAAATAGAAAGGCAAATTCTTAAGCAAGTGGATAATTTTAAATTCTGAGAAGCATTTATAACATCAGATGGAAGGTGCACAACAGAGATTAAGTTAAGAACATAATTTTTTTTTCTATTTGCGTTTCCTTTATGGGACATCGCAGTCAACGCCATAATTGCTGCCCTTGTGATCTCTTGGCAAGTTTACGTTCAGCAGTTTGCCATTGCTTTCTGAACGACCGACACCGATACCAATGCAAAACGAACACAACGTGGTCTGCTGTCAAATCATGCGCAGCTGTGTTTTGAACGCGGGTATATGGGATTACGAATCGCGTCCGTAACCTCTTAGCCACGGAGATCGTCAAGAACAGAATAGAGCGAGCAAAAGCTGCATTTCAGAAATTGTAAAGTATCTTATGCAATAGGTCACTATTATTGAATGTAAGAAAGAGAGTGTGGAATGCTATATAGAACCTGTTTTGCTGTATGACAGTGAATCTTGGAATGTAAATGAATAAATTAGGAAGAACTTGTAAGCAACAGAGATGTGGTTCCTGAGACGAATATTGCGAATTCCTTGGACTACCAGAGTAACTAACAACGATTGCCTGAAAGAGGCCAATGAAACTAGAACATTATATACAACAATAAGAAAGAGACAAACAGCTTTCTTTGGTCATGTGATGAGAAGAGAGGCATTCGTGACAACTAGAAAAATCAAAATGAAGAGAGGCAGAGACCGACAAAGAGAAATGATGCTGGATGGATTGAGACGGTGGCACGGCGATATATCATCATCAGAGCTAATTCAGAACACCATAACCGAGATATGTGGAGAGACATGAACGCCTACGCCAGATGGCAGGGCACTAGATGATGATAATGAAACTGTACGCCATCTGTAGTGGTACACACTTAAACCAAACAATCTCTACGTACACTATATGCCATCTGTAGTGGCGCACACTTAACCAGAAATATACCTACGTAAACTGTATGCCATCTTGTGTGGCACACGCTTAAACTCCAAAATATATGTAAGTAATATATGTGCCATATACTGTACACAGTGAGTAACTAGGGTTAGAATTAAATTGTAAGAAAACAGAAATTTTGGTCATTTCCAAGAAGAAATCATATTACAGTGTACTATCCAAAGTAAATAGGGAAATTTTTAACAGATAAATGTGTACAACTATTTGAAACAGTCATAACATCTGAGGGAAGGTACCTTGTAGAGATTAGAACAAGAATTGTCATGGCAAAAGTAGCCTTTTTCAAGATGAAAAACATAATCACCAAACAGAGCTGTCGTCTGCAGTGAGAAAATGGATTTTAAGGTGATCCGTAAAATCTATGTGAAACTTGGACAATAAACAGAGAAGCTGATAAATATCTAATAGCAGTGAAAATGTGGTTTCTGAGGAAAATGCAAAGAAACCATGGACAGACAGAAAAACCAATGACCAAGTCCTACAAGAAACAAATGAAAATCGTAGACTAATTAGAGAAATTAGACGTAGACAGTCTACATATTCTTGTGGGCACTACATATATATATATAAAACAGTAGTACCGTTATCGAACGCATACAAAACAAACAAACAAAGCCACATACACTCTGTTTTATATATATATATATATACACTAGCTGACCCTAGCTTCGCCCAGGCCCTGGAGGGGATCTATCTATCTATCAATCTGTCTGTCTGCTTGTTTGTCTGTCTGTCTGTCTGTCTGTCTGTCTGGCTGACCCGGCCCGGCTTCACCCAGTCCCTGGTGGGGAGCATCTCATTTAATTCATATAAGTAGTCATATAAGCTCTCCCGTTCCCGACTATCTGTCTGTCTGTCTATCTGTCTGTCTGTCTGTCTGTCTGACCCGGCCCGGCTTCACCCAGTCCCTGGTGGGGAGCATCTCATTTAATTCATATACGTAGTCATATAAGCTCTCCCGTTCCCGACTGTCTGTTTATCTGTCTGTCTGTCTGACCCGGCCCGGCTTCACCCAGTCCCTGGTGGGGAGCATGTCATTTAATTCATATAAGTAGTCAAATAAGCTTCCGTTCCCGACTGTATGTCTGTCTGTCTGTCTATCTATCTGACCCGGCGTGGTTTCGCCCAGCTCCTGGCGCACAGTAACTTAAAAGAATGTCCTTCCACACACCATTCATTATTTTTAATGAAAACTGTTTTTAATCACCGACATGACAGTTGATAAGTTCTTTAAGCAGAAAAAGATGGGTTACAATGTTAAGCATTATGCATTATTTTTATGAAAACTTTGAAAATGCCTTAAAGATTATATCATTATTTATTATAACTTATATGCCTAAATATAACTATAGACAAAGAGTTTAACAATAGTGCAAGTAAGTCCAACAATATGACTATAAAGTACATAGAAATGTTATTAAATGTTATGCCCCTTGAAATAACTTTTCTAGAGTGAAGTCCCCCTGCTATATAGAAATTATATAATGAAAAATGAAAAAGTAAATGTTATTAAATAAGTAGAAGATTTTACACTAAGAAACTATTACAGTCGGTTGCACAGGAATGAAAGGAAGACGTGTAGAAAATTTCATCTCAATCGGATGTACCGTTATCGAACGCATCCAATACAAACAAACAAACAAACAAGGCCACATACACTCTGTTTTATAGATATAGATATATATAAGAACCATAGTTTCTGCACTTTAGGCAACTCATATCTCACCAGTACATAATAGAACGATAGTCCCTGCACTTTAGGCAACTCATATACCTCATCAGTACATAATAGAACGATAGTATCTGCACTTTAGCCAACTCATATCTCGCCAGTACATAATAGAACGATAGTCCCTGCACTTTAGGCAACTCATATCTCACCAGTACATAATATAACGATAGTCCCTGCACTTTAGGCAACTCATATCTCACCAGTACATAATAGAACGATAGTCCCTGCACTTTAGGCAACTCCTATCTCACCAGTACATAATAGAACGATAGTCCCTGCACTTTAAGCAACTCATATCTCACCAGTACATAATAGAACGATAGTCCCTGCACTTTAGGCAGCTCACATCTCACCAGTACATAATAGAACGATAGCCCCTGCACTTTAGGCAACTCATATACCTCATCAGTACATAATAGAACGATAGTCTCTGCACTTTAGGCAACTCATATCTCACCAGTACATAATAGAACGATAGTCTCTGCACTTTAGACAACTCATATACCTCACCAGTACATAATAGAACGATAGTCCCTGCACTTTAGGCAACTCATATCTCACCAGTACATAATAGAACGATAGTCCCTGCACTTTAGGCAACTAATATACCTCACCAGTACATAATAGAACGATAGTTTCTGCACTTTAGGCAACTCATATCTCACCAGTACATAATAGAACGATAGTCCCTGCACTTTAGGCAACTCATATCTCACCAGTACATAATAGAACGATAGTCTTCATTTAGGCAACTCATATCTCACCAGTACATAATAGAACGATAGTCTCTGCACTTTAGGCAACTCATATACCTCACCAGTACATAATAGAACGATAGTTTCTGCACTTTAGGCAACTCATATCTCACCAGTACATAATAGAACGATAGTTTCTGCACTTTAGGCAACTCATATCTCACCAGTACATAATAGAACGATAGTTTCTGCACTTTAGGCAAGTCATATCTCACCAGTACATAATAGAACGATAGTTTCTGCACTTTAGGCAACTCATATCTCACCAGTACATAATAGAACGATAGTCTCTGCACTTTAGGCAACTCATATCTCACCAGTACATAATAGAACGATAGTTTCTGCACTTTAGGCAACTCATATCTCACCAGTACATAATAGAACGATAGTCTTCATTTAGGCAACTCACAGGTGCTCCATCGCCCGCAGCACACATCCAAGGGGGTACAGACTAACAGACCCCTACATCATACCTGTATACATATCGTTACCTACCTGTTAGGTGGTTTGTGTGTCCATTACCACGTTTCATTCCAAATTCAGGCAGGTTTTGCCAGTTGTATCATCACTTGTGTCATCATTCAAGAGTCCCGTTGCCATGAAAGCATTTCATTCTTGTCCATGTTCATTGCATTTGCTATAGGTGCCTATGAACCCAACATGACGGCTCTATCGCTGCACATAACTCCTGCATACCAAGGACAATGTCTGCAATTTTCATCATGTATGTTGGCAGATTCTATTGTCTTGTGCTCATTTGTAGTAAAGCACTCGCTTCAAATTGTCATGAATGCACGAAATGCAAACGAAATAGGGGATACCTAAAAACACAAGAGGACGAGATGTAAAGACAGATGAATATCATGAAGAGGGCATGCGTGGATCTGCAGGAGATAGTAAAAGATAGGAGGATATGGCCGTGAGTTGGTTGAGACCTCAGTGTTTTGTTACAATGGATGAATAAATGGCAGAAGAAAATAACTAGCCCATACGTGAAGCAAAAGACACAAAATCGAACATTTTGTCCAAAGCGTTTTTTCAATGAACGTATCAGGGAAATAAAAACACGGAACGCTTCATGTCTGCGATAATATACCACTTATTTCACAAGCTTATGTTTGACATAAATGTTGTGTGTCATGATTGGTGGTCGTTATTGTGTCGTGACTGGTGATTGTGATTGTTTCGTGATTGGTAATAGTCACCGGGTCATTATTTGGTAATTGTCATTGTATCATGATTGGAAATTGTTATTGGGTCATGGTTGGTAATTGTCTTTGGGTAATTATTGGTAATTATTATTGGGTCGTAATTGGTAATTTTTCACAATTGATAATTGTTCATGATTGGTAATTGTTCATGATTGGCAATTGTTCATGACTGGTAATTGTCATTGTGTCATGGTTGGTAATTGTTATTGTGTCATGATTGGTAACTGTCGTTTTGTCGTGGCTGGTATTTCGTCATTTGAAGCTCAATTTTCAGATCGACTGAGAACTGAATATCTCATACACACATTATTAGAGGTTTCTTGTAGTCACACAGGAATAATATATTAACCATATAGTTTTTCTTACAGGGATTTGCAGACATATAGAAATAATATACCAACCATATAATTTTCCTCATGTGGGCATATAGATGTATTAAGGAAGATAAATGTAGGATATCACACAAAAAGCATAGGCAGCATTTCTCAAGATGAGGAATATTCTCTGAAATTTATCTTTATCGATCGAGATGTTGAAATGAGTTATTTAAAGCTATATTTAACCAATCCTGGTGTATGTAAGCAAATTGTTGACAATTAGCATGGAACTGGGAAATTATGTGGAAGCTGTGGAGATGTGGTTGTATAGAAGAATGTTGACAGACATAAAGGGCAATGAAGATAACTTGAAAGAAGTGAACTCAGAAAGAGAACTGATTAGCTTCAGAAAATACGGTCCACGCTCTTAGAAGGGGTAACGCTGGAGCATGTCGTCACAGCAGGAAAGTTGGAGCGGAGGAGAGGCACGGGGAGACATGGAGATAAGATGCTGGACAAGCTGACATCATGGCATGGAGGAACATCAGTATAAGACTTGATTGGCAGCACACGAGACAGAAGGCTGTGGACAGACATGATCAACAATGCCCTCGACGTGGACTATAAGAAGATTGGCAGCACACGAGACAGAAGGCTGTGGACAGACATGATCAACAATGCCCTCGACGTGGACTATAAGAAGATTGGCAGCACACGAGACAGAGGGCTGTGGACAGACATGATCACCAATGCCCACGGCGTGTACTATAAGAAAAAGAAAGACTTGTAATGATACTGGTATGGAATAAAACCCATCTACACCTGTGGAGTTTCAAATGCTGATGCCACACAAAGCCTTGTGTGATAAATTTGGAGTAGTTTCTGAGCCATTTGCTATGGCACTTGGTATTCTAAGAGTTAACTGACAGTTGACATGGTACACAGTAAGTACATTACTTTAGTACACAATAAGTACATGACTCTAGTACACAGTAGCTACATGACTCATTTAGATGTCTTAAGGCGTGCTGGGTACATGGTTCTAACTCCATTGTTGTGACCAATCGGTTCTCTCAGTGGGTCACGTGGCTAACATCACATGGACCGCCTTAACCTTCACTGACATTTCTGGAACCAATTTTAAGCTGGGTCAGCCTGAGAGCCCAGTTTGATTTTTACAATCCTTTTCGATGGTGATTCGAACCTATGACAACCAGGTCAACAGGCCAACATGCTGGCCACAAGGCTATCATGGTCTCCCGAACAGCTGACATCCCACTCCCGAAAAACAAGGCTACAGTGGTCTCCCGAACAGATGGCATCACAGGCCTAAAACACAAGGCTACCCTGATCTCCCGAACAGCTGAAATCCCACACCCAAAACACAAGGCTACCCTGAACTCCCGAACAGCTGAAATCCCACACCTAAAACACAAGGCTACCGTGGTCTCCCGAACAGCTGACATCCCCTCCCGAAAAACAAGGCTACAGTGGTCTCCCGAACAGCTGACATCCCACACCCAAAACACAAGGCTACCCTGATCTCCCGAACAGCTGAAATCCCACACCCAAAACACAAGGCTACCCTGATCTCCCGAACAGCTGACATCCCACACCCAAAACACAAGGCTACCGTGGTCTCCCGAACAGCTAACATCCCACACCCAAAACATGGAACCAGAAATCAGGCAGTCATAAAAGTCACAACTTTGTGTCTGTCTTAGGTTTGTCCAGATACCTAAACATTTGATGTTGTCTGTCTTAGGTTTGTCCAGATACCTAAACATTTGATGTTGTCTGTCTTAGGTTTGTCCAGATACCTAAACATTTGATGTTGTCTGTCTTATGTTTGTCCAGATATCTAGGCATGTTTGATGTTGTCTGTGTTATATTTGTCCGTATTCCTGGGCATATTTGAATTTCTATCGCCTTCAGTAGCAGCTGCCTTTTCCCCACACCCCTGACTATTAGTGTCGTTTACAGCCTGGTGGGTACGGCTTTCATGTTGGGAACCCGTAGAGCAGTGTTCAGTTGCAGCTCCCGCCCCCCCCCCCCACCCACATCCCCGACTATTGGTGGGGACGGCTTCCATGCTGGGAACCCGTAGGGCAGCGTTCAGAACGCTTGCCTGCTAGCGCCGTGGTCATTTGTTCCAAGCCCCATCAGTGCTGATTTTCATAACTTGAGGGTGTACACGCGACCGGTGATGCATTGACCACGTCGCTAGTCCAGTGCGTCGCTAGTCCAGTGCCGGTAGATCTACATTGACCACGTCGCTAGTCCAGTGCGTCGCTAGTCCAGTGCCGGTAGATTTACATTGACCACGGCGCTAGTCCAGTGCGCCGCTAGTCCAGTGCCGGTAGATCTACATTGACCACGGCGCTAGTCCAGTGCCTTAAGTCCACATTGACCACGTCGCTAGTCCAGTGCCTTAAGTCCACATTGACCACGTCGCTAGTCCAGTGCCGGTAGGTCTACATTGACCACGTCGCTAGTCCAGTGCGTCGCTAGTCCAGTGCCGGTAGATTTACATTGACCACGGCGCTAGTCCAGTGCGCCGCTAGTCCAGTGCCGGTAGATCTACATTGACCACGTCGCTAGTCCAGTGCCGGTAGTCCACATTGACCACGTCGCTAGTCCAGTGCCGGTAGATCTACATTGACCACGGCGCTAGTCCAGTGCCGGTAGGTATACATTGACCACGGCGCTAGTCCAGTGCCGGTAGGTATACATTGACCACGGCGCTAGTCCAGTGCCGGTAGTCCACATTGACCACGTCGCTAGTCCAGTGCCGGTAGATCTACATTGACCACGTCGCTAGTCCAGTGCCGGTAGATCTACATTGACCACGTCGCTAGTCCAGTGCCGGTAGATCTACATTGACCACGTCGCTAGTCCAGTGCCGGTAGATCTACATTGACCACGTCGCTAATCCAGTGCCGGTATGTCTACAACCATGTGGTACTAGCACCATCTACCCAATATGACTTCAGGCACGTAAAGGGATCCTTTATTTGTATTTACTTTCAGTGTCCCTGGATACTCCTGTCAGTGCCCAGACCAATCCCGTAGATCTCTCAAGGAGAATTGGAAAACGGCGCACAAATTCCTAGCACCGGCGAGAATCCAAGTTCGTGTATATCAGAACGTTTTCCATCTTATGCCTGGTGAAGGAGCCAATGTTGCTCCACAGATCTCGCTCCTTAGTGTTTTGGATCATCTCTGCTAATGATATTCCTCCATGTCACCGTCTCAGTTCATTCAGCTCATTTCTCTCGGTGTGTATCTTTTCCGACTTATATTTCCAGATGTCACGATGTTCTCCAACGCCTCTCTTCTCATTCCATAACCAAAGAAAGCTGTTTTTCACTTTCTCGTAGTTGTATATAATGTTCCAGTTTCATTAACCTGTTTCGGGTAATCTTTGTTAGTTACTCTGGCAGTCCATAGTATTCGTAACATTCGTCCCAAGAACCACATCTCCGTAGCTTCCTGGCTTTTCCTAATTTGTTTATTCACATTCCATAATTCACTGTCATACAATAAAACAAGTTTTATTTAACATCTCAGTACTGTCTTCCTTACATTCAGCGATAGTGATGTATTGCATAAGATACATCAGAACGATACCTAACTTAAGTCCCAGCTTCTGATTGGGAATTTTTACCAGAACCACTGGTTTCACGTGATATCATGCTTCCTTATTCTCTTGGATGGTCAGATTGGATGCCCAGTCTTCTCGGTTTCGTGTGTTTCTTCAAGTGTGTCATCGGCTAACCTTTCTTGTGTTTCCTCAAGTATGTCATTAGCTTACCTTTCATATGTATCTTCAAGTGTGTGATCGCCTAACCTTTCATGTGTATCTTCAAGTGTGTCATCGCCTAACCTTTCATGTGTATCTTCAAGTGTGTCATCGCCTAACCTTTCATGTGTTTCTTCAAGTGTGTCATCGGCTAACGTTTCGTGTGTTTCTTCGAGTGTGTCATCGTCTATCTTTCATGGAGACGGTATCATAAAACGTAAACAAGATGAACGCATGCATGACAGTAAATGAAATATTATATGATGCTGAATCAATCAGCAGACATGAAACTACCCCGGGTATCTACTCCACCTGAGACAGGTCCATTATCACCGCACACTAAATCAAACTGTACTTATCAATCCCATTGTGCGTGTCAGTCGGCTGACATAGGTAGAACAGAACGACTATTAATAAATCGAATAGCTGAACAAATACTGGTATGGGTGGAATAAAGAGTTAATCAATCTTCTGGGAACCGCTTCCAGACGACAGACCATAACTTCCCTGCCTCGTCCACCTATCAACTACTGGTAAATTGCGGTCAACAACAAAAAAGGCGTTTAGCGTTGTGTAACAAATACTAAGATCCATTGAAGCTTCCACTGTTAGATTTTTACAACCACTCTTGTGCTGACAGAGAATCTTAGTGGTGAATCTGTGATTACCGTGGGGATAACGCGCTCCATATTCGAATAATATCAACAAACGTGTGTGTGACGTATTTCAACAAGAATATGATTTATCCTTTCACTTCATGCGATATATAACTCTGCAGTGCGCATCTGACGAGATGCCGCGAAATATGCAAGGCCACAAATTGTTAAACTATTGTTAATATCTTTAAACTTCAGTATTTTGTTTGTTTGTTTTCCTGTTATGAAATGCGACATATTATTCTGCAGGACTGAATTCGATGATCCAATTGCTTGTTTATTGTTCACGCTTTTTGCACCAAACAGTATTGTGGAGTATGTGTATTGTTTGACTATTCCCTTTTGTATTGACATGTTTATGCCTCTGCTGTGAGAAAGAAAGTGTTTAAGGATTATGTAGAACTCATATTGTCGTTTGGATGTGAAACATGGGTAATAATCAGACAAGTTAAGAAACGCAATGGCGGTGGAAATGTGGTACTTTGGGAAATTCACACAATGCCATAAATGGACATAACGAATGAGACAGTCCGTCCAGAAACAAAAGAACGCCGTAAATTGATTACAGAGAAGTAGACGTTGACAGTCAAAACATTTCAGAATCTTATCAGAAAAAAAATAAGCTTGAAAGTCTAGTAACAGTTGGCAAAATTGATGGAAGGAGAGCGAGGTGAATACAACGAGATAAACACCTCGATGCCATACTGCATTCTTGGAACAAGAACACAGGCCTGCTGCAAGTCTAGGGGGTCGTGTGAGATAATGAACCATGACTCCCAGGCTTATTGGCAGGGCATATGATGATGATGATGATGATGATGATGATGATGATGATGATGATGATGATGATGATAATTCAGAGACATTTGTTACTTTTTAAGTTAAAGTTAGTTGCATATCCTTTACAGGATAATCATTTTTTGGGCTGTTTATTATTCCTGGGAATGTTTACGTTCCGTAGTTTGCCATTGCTTTCTGAACGACCGGCTCTCACATCATTGTAACGAAACCCACTCAAGGCGGTCTGCTTCCAAATCACCTGCAGCTGTGTTTCGAACGCGGTATGTGGGATTACGAATCTCCTTCGTAATACCATATCCACAGAGCTGGGTATCTCTCAATATTACCATGATAAACAATAAACAAGCCCCATACCAGGAACTTGCTGGGGGTGTGTGAAGTCTAAAGACCATCACATGCTTCAGTCCTGAGTGCACGGAGGATTATACCACCGTGATTATCACTAACTTCTCTTTTGCATTGCCAGTTATCGTTGACTTTTTTTTTAGTGTTAATTCATTCATTCATTCAGTAGCATGTCCTTTGCATAACCTCGCTCCCATAACAACCTTCCGGAAAACCTCTCGATCATAAGCAAGATGGCCCGCATCCGATACACCTATCTGGAGATCATCCGCCACATCCTGCACACATCTTCTCTTTGGCCTTTCTTTTCCTCTCTTCCCAGGCATATACCCCTCCGTTATAGACTGACACAGGGGATTCCCTTGGTAACACAGTCAGGATTAACTCCGTCATCACGATTACTAGTACTGGTCCCTGTGTCACACTCTTCCCCAGTGTTATCTGATCTGTCTGGCCTGGGGGTCTCGCCACCAGATCTCTTTCTTATTATGTTTTCTTTCATGGTTGCTATGGTTTCTTGGCAAGTTTTGCAGAAAGTAGTTTGCCATTGCTTTCCTTCTGGGCAGTGACTGTACTAGTGTTAATACGTAATCCAGGATGCGTCCTATACGTAATCCAAAATTTGTAGTTCACTTTAGGACTACCAGTACTGTGGCTAATTAGTGACGAATATAATTCGTAATCTTCCATATCGTGGTTTGAATTACAGCTGCGGGCGATTTAGAAGCAGTCCGCCTTGCGTTGGTGTTCGTGCAATAATATGATGGTCAGTCGTTCAAAAATCAAAGGCTAAACACTGAACGTAAACATGCCAAGAAATCACAAACAGCCAACAAATGTTGGGGTTGACTGCGACGTCATGTAAAGGATATGCAACTAACTTTTTATTTTAAACTATTGAGTTGCCCCACACGGTGGTGCAACTGCTGGTCAGTGCTGTCAGTGCTAGTCTGCTGTCTGCACAACAAATACATAGACACTTCTCGTGAAGCAGAAACCCATTATACATTTGTGACGTCATATGGACAACACAGAAACTGTACACAGATATAGGATGTATGTGAAAATGTACACAGATGTAGGATGTGTGTGAAAATGTACACACATATAGAATTATGGGGGAAATGTACACATATATAGGATTCTGGGTAAAATGTACACAGATATAGGATTATGGGGAAATGTACACAGATGTAGGATGAATGGGGAAATGTACACAGATATAGGATTATGGAGGAAATGTACACAGATATAGGATTATGGAGGAAATGTACACAGATATAGGATAATGGGTAAAATGTACACAGATATAGACGTATGTGAAAATGTACACAGATATAGGATTATGGGGAAATGTACACAAATATAGGACGAATGAGAAAATGAACGCACACAAATATAGGACATAGAGGAAATGTACACATATGTAGGATGAATGGGAAAATACGCACACAAATTTAGGACGAATGAAAAAGCACACACACACACAGATAAATATCTTGTTCGTGTGTTTGTTGTTCCATTTGCCGAGATGCAATCTTATTTTTCTCTTTAATCAGACGTGGTCAGACACTCGAATCACAACTACACTTACTTCACGTTACATTTTTTGTCAGCCTATTTTTCTGTTATCTATTCAAACGTGTGTGTGTTAAGGGCACCCTTCTGCCTCACAGTGTAAGCATGTTTATAATTCTTCCCTCTGTTCACACAGGCATGAAAGGAGAAGACAGCGTCACATCCACTTCTCCTACTTACCGTGGCAGATCAAGACACAGATCAAGGCCACCACTGCAGTCACAATCTCCAGTGCTAGGATCTCCACTGCCAAGCCCCGGCCAGCCTCGGCCACAAGGAGGAGAATCTGGATTCTATAGATCCACTTCGCTGGAAAACCGATCCAGAAGTCCGTCTCCTAATTTAACTGCTTCACCGCCTCCAAGGAGTGGGTCAACAAGTTTAGGGCAGAGGTCAAGGTCTCCGTCACCTTCAGCCGCGTCGGCGAGTCCACCAATGAGCAAGCGTGCTACACGACGACTTCCATTGGCGCCATCTGCTAGTGCCCATAGTAATATTAGTAATGTAGGAGCTGGAAGTGCCGCAGGTTCACCAGCAAAACCTGCATCTTTGAATCTGGCTGACCCTAGATTTCGGGACAACGTCGTGGTTAAAGACACACTGCCTGTTCGCGGCGCGCCGTCTCCGCCAGGGAGCCGGGGAGGTAATATTAACTTCCCTAGACTCAACGCATCACCCACACGTGTTCCCAGATTGAATATTCCAGTGTCGGCATCCTCCACTGCTGTTGCCACAAATTCTCCTCCACATCACCATCACGCCCCACCTCCTGGTAGACTAGGCCGACCCGAGCCTTACAGCCCTACAGAAAGAAACAACCTGAACAAAATGACAGATCCGTCTTCTTCCTCCGGGGCTAACACATTGACCGGTGCTCATAGAACTAGTAGCCACTCTCGTGATGACCCCAGCTGGGGAAGTCATGAGGCTAGGGACTCTTCTGAAGCTAGGGACTCCAGGTCGTTACCGCGGCCTTCGCCCAGACATCCTTCCCGGTCTCCGGATCCGGGGCGGGCGGGTAGTCACCAAGATGATCGCTTTGTGGCAGCCATTCAGCAGGAAGGAAGTCCTGACCGAGGTAGTCGAACAAGGGGAGCAGTTTTACCCAACGGGTTCAAACCTAAGGGATGCAAAACAGAGAAATATGAAATGCGAAGTAACACTGCATTGCAGGAAGATTCCGATGAGGATGATGATGATTGGTGCTGATATGGCTGTTCTTTAGTTGTTTTCTTTTAAATATTCACTACGATTTTATCTAATATTTAAAAGCTCATCATTTTGCCATTTTCTTAACAAAAACAAACCGCCATGGCATGTCCAAAGCATGCCAGACGTGTCAGAAGGTTCTTCTTCGCTTGAAGCATTACCAGCTTTGAAAATAATGCAGGGGAGAGAATCAAATTGTTGCATTGACTCTTGACTAAAGAGATGTCAAAGGGAGTTAACTCAGAGAAATGCAATGAATAATGGGAAAGACACGAAGTGCAGACGGTCCGCTGTAAGAGACCAGAATCATACACAAAAACTGAGGATGTTGCGGTGACAAGCCTTCCTCGGCAATCAAAAACAAAGAAAGAATTGAAATTTATCATTAACGTCCTCCATTTTCTTTTTAAATGGTGTTACTGTAAAGTTTACCGTCAACACTTTTGGTTTTTCCTCTTATTCATTATACCAAATGTGCCACTGTGCGATAGCCGCTCGCTCCGACAGGTATGTGATGGTACCTTCAAGACAGGTGTGTGGTGGTGGTAGAGTGATTTAGCGGTATGATGTCCGCCTCTAACTCTAGCAGGCCTGGTCTGATCAATTGTGTGGGCAATACAGATTTGTGTTCAAAATAAGAAAATAATAATCCTTGAGTAGTGGATTGGACATCTAGCCTTTTCAGATTAGAGTACAAACCTCGGAGAGCCACTGTGCACAAATCCCTCAGTTGAGGGAAATTTTAACTAGTAGACCCGATAAGCTGCAGCCCAGGTTAAATATCAATATGAGAAAACCCATCAACAAACATGATATTTATAACGTGAGTGGTTCTGGTACACAGACCCTTGATTCCTCACTGATGTCTGGAGTTCGAGCACTGTGTTTAGATGCTCCTTGCGTGGTCTGTCGGGGGAGACTGGAGCACTAATGGAAATGTCCGTGTGCAATGAAAGTGATCCTTGACCAAAGGCCAAAGCAAACAAACAAACCAACCAACAAAACTCAAGCTGGGCACAGAGGCGGACTGGATCTAAAAATGTTGGTTGCCGGGACTAGAAGGTCTTCAACGTTGTTAACATATTGTCTAATGTTTAAGGGGGCCCATTTCATTAGGGGCACGCAAGGCCCCCTTGCCATTAGGCAAGGTGATGTTCTAACCATTCCACCACTGGCGAGTGTTGGTCCCCAGCTGAGGCCAGGTCTTTCTCTGACTATTCCACCAATGGCGAGTGTTGAGCTCAAATGAGGCCATGTCTTACTCTGGCCAGTCCACCACTGGTGGGTGTTGATCCCCCAACTGAGGCAAGGTCTTGCTCTGGCCAGTCCACCACTGGTGAGTGTTGGTCCCCAACTAAGGCAGAATGATTTGTTTTCCAACCAGTACACCTCTGGGATCAACCCAGTATCATAGAATTGGTACCGGGCAGTTCTCGATGTTGTCTGTGAAGAAAAGGTGCCAAAGAAGTGAACCGATCACCGCACCTCATTATGCCGTGGCGTGGAACGTGTGAAGGCCTAACACGTCACACCATATTGGGTATCTGTTATGGGACTATCATAGCCTCTAGGCCACCAGATAATGGAGGTTGTATGTGTGAGAATGACACGGTCACAGTCTGGATATCTGTTATTGGACTATCATAGTCTCTAGACCACCAGATAATGGAGGTTATATGTGTGAGAATAACACGGTCCCTGTCGCTATTCCTTGTATGAGTTCCTTGATGTCAACACTTCCAGAAATGTGTTTTGTCCATGACGCTGTTCCACACATAAGTAGACAAGTGTTAAAGAATTCAAGAAAATGGTTTGGTCCAAGTAATTGTTACACGTATGAGTTAGAGTTACCAGGTGTTAAAAGAAGAACATTATTTGATCTTAATATTTCATATGCGAGTTACTAAGCAGATATGGAAGAAATTAAGGAAATTATATGATCGAGGTCGCTGTTTCACGTATGTATGAGTTACCAAGGGTTAAAGTAGTGAAGACAATTATTTGATCTGAGTTCCATATATGAATTGCTCAGGTGATGCAGAAGTGCAGATTTTTTTTATGAGTCCCTGTTTCACATATGAGTTACCAGGTGTTAAAGTAGTAAAGAAAATTATTTGGTCCAGGTGGTTTTCCTCATATGAGCTACCAGGTTCTAAAGAAGTGAAGAAAATGATTTGGTATGAATCACTTTTCCAAATATGAGATTCCGGGTGATAAAGAAGATAACTTTTGGTCCGAGTCACTGTTCACTATAGACAGAGCTGTTTGATATCAAATGAGTTACCCCAGTTTGTTATCTTTATATCACATGAGAGGATATCGGTAATGCACGATGTCACATGTTTCACTGTACTCCTGTAGTTCCAGACTGTTATCACCCTAAGAATCTGTGTGCTTGTCGTGTCCTCAATTCTTCCTTTCAATTAGTTGATTATCATAATTGCTTCTGTCCCAAACATGAAAACTTCAGTGAGAAAAGAGCCAGAGATAGGCAGAGATAAATTATGATGGGTGGACTCAGACGGTGACATGGGGGAATGTCATAAGCAGAGTTGATCCAGAACACCAGGGACCGAGATCTGTGGAGAGACATGAACGCCTACGCCTGCTGAAAGGACATATGACGATCATGATGGTGCCCCGTACATAAACCCATTCTGTCCTCAGTCACTCTCTATCCTCAGCCACTCTGTCCTCAGCGAGCCTGTCCCCAGCAACGAGCACAAATGTGGAAATATTTCATCCTGTCCACTCATTCAATGAAGATATATTGAGAGAAGAAATTAACTCACAAAGAGAACTCGTTAATCGCATTAGAAGAAGACGGCCTACAATTGTTGGCATGTCATGAGAAGGGGTAAGCTGTAATCTGTCGTCACAACGGGAAAGTTGAATGGGAAGAGAGGCATGGGGAGACCAAGACATAAGATTTTGGACAGGTCTGATATCATGGCATAGAGAAACATCAGTATCGGAAAAATGATTGGCAGAATAAGAGACAGAAGGCTGTGGACAGACATGACCACCAACGCTACACGGCATGAACTATAAGATGTCCACTCTGTAATGCCATCAGTCCATGGTGGTTTTCTCTGTCTTGCTCATCTCCGTATGCCCTCAACTGTTCTCTGGAGTATTACTTTTACTGGCGTGGACATGGCCAACCAGGCAAGCTTCAACGTGTCACCGCTGCCAGATGTGGTTCTTGGTGACCTGCATGCATGTATACTTTGTCTCTAGCTTAGGCATTTGTTCTGTGCTCTCTGTACCATAAATGACAAGCGTTAGGTTTTGCGATATTTGTGCCTTTCGGCCGACACATTCGACTTCTTTCCAACATTTATTGCCCAGTTTAGCCTTCCCTGGTAGTTCTGTAGGACATTCCATGACTCGGGGTTGTGACATCATCTTCGCTCTTCCATCTTGTGATCCCAAACAAGCACATCCAGAGCAGGCGACTGCACGCGGGTTGTACCACTTAGAAAGGCAGAGGTAGAACACGGGAATCCCCGCCATTCAAGGAAGCTTCCATACATACAGAGACAATACACGATGCTCTGTTACTGGGCTCACACAGGGAATTCCCTCTTGTTGCACATAGCGGCTTAGCCTCATATTCATATATTAAGCCTCCTGTTCATCACTGGCTGTGGTTTTAGAGACAGGAAGGAAGCAGCCTATGGCGTTGGGACTTTGAGATCTCCACGCAGTGAGGGTTTTATCCATCAGCACTGTCCCAACGGCTATATTTTGCTGTTTGTTACTAGGATCCGGGTCTTCGTTCGTGACTTCTGCATTGGTTTACGCGAAGAGCAGCAAGTTTAAAACAGAGAACCAACCATGCAGAGGAATCTTGTTTTTCCTTGTTTCCCTGGAAGGTCCTTTGGACATGCACCCATCGATCCATGACGGTGCGGTCGGGTTTGACTTTCCAACCAATGAATTTGTGAGCCCAGAACTTTTGCATTTGGTGGTAATTGGGAAGTTTTGTGTCACCTAAATGCTTCAAGGTATTTAGTGTAGCAAGATAAGGTCAGTCAGTATCCTTCTTAAGATAACTTGCATGTGACGAAATGTTTTCTTTCATATTTCCAAGTAGTAGACGATATGTGGTGGTTTGAACCTAATAGTCATTCAATAGAATTCTCGTTCTGTGGACATTTGAACCTCATTGTCATTTAGTTGTAATTACACTCGGCGGACATTAAAACCCATTTGTCCAATAAGTAGAGCACACCTTCTATGGGTATCATTGACCCATGATTTGGGGTGGGCTGATAAGTGCCAGAGGCTTCTCCGCCTTGTCATTTCTGGTCACTGCATCTCCAGGGATCACCAACTCCGAGATCCGCTGCCAGTTCAGTTCAGCCCTATGCTGACCGTTTGTGTCTTTCATGGTGTTCGGTAAAATATCACAGAGCCCGCTGGCGCCCGAGGTGAGGTACAAGACATCCCTTCATACGCAACACAAGGGCCTTCACATTGCTCATGCCTGTGTCACCACACAGTGCATTATACATTTCCGGATCCTGTGTTCTGTTTCTGTTACAAACCTTTGAGAACAAAATTTTAAGACGCATCTTTGGACCCATTAGGGATACACAAAGTGGAGAGTGGAAAAGAAGAAGTAACAAAGACATTTATGATCTGTTTAAGTCCCCGCTAATCACTGGTATCATGAAAGCTAATAGACTACAATGGCTGGGGCATATAGAAAGAATGGAAGATAATAGGGAAACAAAACTCGCTTACACTCAGGAAATAAATGACCGTAGACCCCGAGGTAGACCAAGAAGGCGGTGGAGAGATAATACATGTACAGACCTACAAGCACTTGGAATCAACGACTGGCAAGAGAAGGTCCACCAGAGAGACGAATGGAGACGGATTGTATTTGCAGCAAAGAACCTCAATGGCTCGGAACGCTGAAGAAGAAGAAGAAGTGTTCTGTTTCTGCAGTGGGAGTCCAACTCTTCATAGTTGAGTTGAGTTTAGCTAAGAAACGACATCACTGCACTCAGGACTTTCCCCCACTCGCTCCGTCCCCTCGTTCAACAGCCAGCGAAGAGTCATACTGCTAACCGTTCCAACTGCCATGTGATTTAAATTTCGCCTGGTCTTCCCTCTCAGTTTTGAGATTCGTCCAGAACCCCTGCCTATCCCCAGCCATATCATTTCACATACAGGTGCTCAGTCTGTCCCCCCCCCCCCAACCCCTGGGGGTCCCACAGGCGCCCGACCACCTCTCCCTTGTCCATAGATAATCTACCACCAGGAGGTGCATTTCAACTCTCATAAACGTATACAAGAATGGATGCCCCAAGAAAACGGGAAAGCTGGTTTTGCTTTTCCATATAGGATTCTGCCTTGCCATGGCAGATGTGATCATCTCCAGTCTTGTTGTGATCTCTTTACTTGGACAACATCGTTGCATACAGGTATTTACAGAGGCACTGGCGTACATACACTGAGAAAACCCTGTATAACTAGAAAGTCCTTTTTCTGGAATCCGCATGGCATCAGAAACAGAGGAAGACCTAAAAA